>JAVJGJ010000047.1:70927127-70938718 GCA_035590215.1 Microhierax caerulescens | reverse complement strand
CATTAAATTTAAATTCTATCTTCAGCATTCACAGTTGTTTTAAGCTTACTGATAACATGTCTTCAGGATCATTAAAAATATCAGTTTGTAAGATATTACATTATCTGAAAACTATCAAAAATGCTTTGTACCACTGGATATTTTTGACTGAAACACAAGCTTTAAAATTATCAAATTTCCTTTTTAACTATCAGTTTAAGGCTATATCGCATTTCATTACAATGTTCTGAATAAGGATGAGTAACTGGATGGCAACAGCATTGTTCAAAACATCATGTTCAAAAGGCTGACAGTACTAACACAGTGCCTGGTAATCCGTTGCTTAGTTTCTCTTTTGTCCAACATGACGCCTTGAGAAAAAGCTGGGAATTGGTTAAAGAGGTTGATGTCATGTCAGCTCTTTAATAGCAATGTCCAAAGGATATTTTTTTTTTGTTTTAAGTCTTTGTTCGTAGTCTAAGTCTACTTAGCAATATGTCTTGCCACACTAATGCTATTAGGATTAATCCTGTATAAAGATCTATACAAGAAGTTGCAGAACAAATCAGGATACACAGTATGGTGTCTCTGCTGTGGGTTACTGTACTGCCTGCTTCAGCTGCACAGCTTGATTAATAAATCAAACCACAACTCAATCTCTCATATTCCTCATAAGGAATCTCCTTCACTTTCAATATATGGAAACAGTATCAGTAAAACCTCCAAGAATTCAGGGAAGTACCTGAAAGTTTCCTAGCTTTTCTAATGACTAAACATAGAAATTTTCCCAAATACCTGTTTAGCCGTAAGGTTTTCATCAGCTTTTCCATGCTTTCAAACCAATAAAATAAATAAAAAACATGTTCTGCGAGATAATGGGATGAGGATTCAGCCACCACTTCTGAAAAAGGTCAGATGCAAAGCCTGAGATAAATTCAAGCATGTACTGAAATGAACTTGCTCATACCTCATTCTGACTTATCCAACATTCATGATAGGACTAAGACATTTTTATATGTGTGTATTTTCTAACCATAATGTTAACTGTTCACAGTTACAGAACTATAACCCTTGTCAGAATTACTAGATATCTGTTGGGTTCCCTCTCCCCTAGCACACCTATTCAGTAAATTGCACATAACAAAATTTGTGGTATCTTTTAAATAGAGCCACAAAATACAAAAATCAAAATTATTCTCCTAAGCAGAGGTTAAACTCCAACACATGCTTTCGTAATATCAATTCCCCTCACTGGCTGTCACATTAGGCTATATCTGTCCTCTCCTAATTTTTGTTTGTAATAATTGTTCTTCTAATTAAAGCAAACCCTAAAAGATAAGGAGATTAAAAAAGGGGGGAAGGGAGGGAAATACTCTGTATTACTGCAACTGGAAATAAGTGTAGAACAAAAAAAAATAATCCTGAAAAACAACAAAATAAAATTAAACCAGTCTTACAAGAATTATGAAAAACTATAAATGCTAGTCATGCTTTTAGAACTAGCACTTCATTATAGTGTACACTAAAGTTTCAAATGGAAATTAAATAGTGGATAATGATGTAGCAGTTTGGATGCAACCCAAGCTCACAATAACTGATAGACAGGTCAGGAAGCTCCATCTTGGAACTGAAATGGCCCAATCTGTTAACTGTGATCTGAGCCCACATCCACAAACAGCACAAAAACACAGGGGGGAAACACAGGAGATCTCCAATTAGCTCTCAGATAAAACACATGAGAAGAAATAATTTACCCAGGAAAAAGGTGGCAAGGTACTATGTTGTGGTCACCCAGGGAATGTTTAAACTGGCAGCTTCCCACCAGGTTTGAAGATGCATAGGATTGCTTTCCTCTCCTTACCTTGAAACCCTGCCATTCACAGAAAGACATGCAAGATCCACAACAGCAGAGAAAGAAACAGCAGGAGGGAAATCTTGCCCACAGTTAACTTCTTGCTTTGAAATTCTTGCTCGGTTGTGTTATCTGCTCCAAAGCTCCAGGAGGCATTTCTCTGGGTTTTCTGTTTTGTTTTGAACTTTCTGTGCAAGACCACTTAGTTGCATGTAATCATAAAGGCTTTTGGAGGAGGAATAATGTAACTAATGGATAATACAGCTTTGGTACAGCTGTACTCAGGCAACAAAGTAGACAAGGAAGATTTCACAGTTCTCCACAAATGATTCTGAAGATGGCATTCTCTTTGGCTACTGGTATCTACCCCACTGTATGAAGAATAAATACTCTAGCTGCAATTAGTTTGCTTTGGAAAATACTTTTCTATCTTTGTCTTCTATTGTCCAAGGGACTTTCTTTTTCAGATATTTAATTTGTGCATCTGTACTTCTTATTTGAAGTAAAAGAGAAAGTTGCTTATGAGAAAATTCCCCTAGAGAGACGAGTTTGTATTGGTTTGAAGGAGATTTAGCAAACAGTAATATCCATGCAAAAAAAGAAGATTACAAGCAAGGATATTCCACTTGCTTGTTGGGGTAAGCCGTAACATACTCCGTCCTGGAGCAAGTGAAAGGCCACAGATCACACTGTCATATAACTAGACAGATGTTGCACATCACTGTGCTACCAGACCTACACTTGATCCCTGTCTACAGAGACTGCTATCTAGGGCTCCCTTCAAAAGCTAAGGTTAAGGGACCGCATTAAATATTCCAACTGTACCTGGCCCCAAGGCATGGGTTAGTGCCTTAGTGTCCTCTGCTAGAAGCTGAAAAAATGAGCCATTTACTGAAAAATAGCAAGGCAGAAAATGTTTACATTTTAGAGGAAACAGTGTAAAAATTAAGTAGCCAATGCTAGTATCAAATTCCATTATTCTTACCACTTGAAATTCTATACAGAAATTGTACTGTATCAAAATAGCAGAGTGGTTAGCTCTGCAAATGTATCTCATACAATTAAGAACACTTGGAATCACAGAGAAATGGACTACATAGAAAACTTATAATCACTGGCAGAAGGAGCAGCTGCAGAAAACAGGTCTAGATAGAAGATCTGGAAGGCACAGTAGCTTATTTTAGAATTTTAAAAGCTGGTCTCTTTTGAAGAAGTAGTAAAATCTTGTTAGTTTCCAACATTTTCACAGTCTGTATCCAAAAGCATCAACATTCCTCAAGTATTGGCTGTTTTAGGGAAAATGTGTAGAGGTAACATTAAACTACTTTACAGTTACCTACCAAGATAATCAAGAAACCTACACCAAACACATTTTCAGGTATCAGTCAGCAGATAAATGTCAGCAGTCTGAATTTGCAATGCTCCCATACCAAGGTTTTGATTTTAGCCAGCTCCCCTGAAAGCTGCTCTGAGTAGGGCTGGTGAAGACAAGGACAAGTGCCACCAGGCCACCACTGGCACTGTGTCACACAGGCAGCTGGGCACATGCTCTAACCACCAAGGAGACTGTCTTCCTGCTTCCAGCACAAATTGTTTCAGAATGAAAAAATCCTCCAGCTCTTAGGTGTTATTCATATTTTTCCCGTTTCTTACATTTTTCATTTAACTCTCTTATGCAATTTCATATCTATTATACATAGAAAGATACATTGTTAAGGCGATGAGTAAGTCGCACTTCTTGAGAAATGCAGGTCAGAACCTTTTCATTTTAAAGATCTGAAAACATACAGCAGAAGGGAGGCACAGTTCATATTTAAGAAACTTACCATATAGTTAAAATAATTGTTATAATACAGATCTCTGTGTATATATATAAACGCATCCGCATTTAGCAAAAAGATCAAAAAGAGTAAAATCCAAGCACCATGGACGTCAAAAGCAGAACTGACAGAATTTTCAGTGGAGCCAGGTACTCACCCTTTCAATAATTTACCCGTTCCTCAGCTGTGGGATGCCAACGGTTGGGGAAAGAAAATGAATCAGTAGCATACTGAGAACTACTGGGTAGCCCGGAGCTGTGCAGGAACCCATCAGCAGCACAGTAATTGGTATTGACAACAGATCAAAAAGTGAGAGCTACTGCTGGAGAAGGATCCACAAAAGATGCACAGAAAGTTCAGGGAGACTTGGAAGATGGAGGTAACTGTGGCAAAACAAAACAATAGACCAAAATCTGGCTACAACAGCAAAATCTGTTGAAGAGCACAGGAAATCAGTCAAGAAGGGAGAAGATACACACATATCTTACAAGATGCACACATACCTTACACTTGCTACCGCCAGACTGCTCCCAGGATATCACTCAGCGATTTCACCGATAGCTTACCTGGGTTTATATCCTGGGTTTATATATTACCTAGACACAGAAAAACCCATAGATATTTAAGAAAACTTCGCTTTTAAATGTTTTATTGTGGTTTCCAGTGGCAAAACAAAAGGCTGATACCTCAATATTTCCAAATTCTTTTATTCCATATGGTGTGCTTATTAGTATTATTTCTTTAAAGATATCCAGGAGACAAAAGGTCATTAATATGACCTGCAAAAACGCAGACTGAATCTGAGTTTCTCACTAACTTCACTTGCTGATTTACAGCAGCAGATCTAGCAGAACAAAAAACCACATAGTATGACCCACAGTTGCTATGGCATATGTTTTTTTTTATCCCTTCAACACTTTGCTATCCTTTTTTAAGGATGTCAGCAAGAGTATACAGAGATACATCATAAAACCAGGATGTTTTGCACAGGCCTAAATGCTTGGTCTGCCTACTTCAGCATAGTCCTGACATGCTACATATACATGCACATCTAGATATTTATCAAGTGCGGGTTTGTCCAAGTTCTAGGTTTGACTGGAGTATAATACATGCAGATAGCAGAGGCAAATCTTCTTACAAATTTTCTCAGCTTTCCTATTAATTATTCTACCCGCAGTGGATCAGTATCTCAAGCAGCATGACACTGCTGTAGTTTCTAAATATGCAAGTAGTTTCTAAATTCTGCTTTTATAATATAAATGTGCTTCCCCCCTCCTAGTTCTGGAATATGTTCACGCAGTAAGAACCTTTACCCCAAAAAAATTACTCATGTAAATGCTTTCTCTCCTTACCACAAGCCAGCATTTCTGTACATTACTAACTCCAGGGATTCCCATCTCACATACCAATACTACCAAACCTTGATGGATTTACAGGTGAAAGTTTTGTGGTTTCCTTACTTCCAAATACTGTAATTCCATCAACTCATTTCTAATCATAGGTACGTATACTTAAATCATTTTTATAAATCTTCCTCAGATAATAAAATATATTTGTATTCTGTGAAACTGTACAGGTAATTTTATTTATTCATTTCCTTACCAAAGGAACACCACATTAAACTGCATCTTTACAAATAATGTAGCTTAAGCATCATTTCCATAATGTTTCTACAGCACATCTATGCTTCATACACAGTAAGGTGCTTTTAATAGAAAGTCATCATTACATCAGAGCAGCGTTATACCTCAGCCTGCCAAACTTCAGCAACTCTTTCTGGACTTGTATAGCAAGTCAAGCTTTCTCTTGACTAATAAAGACATGAAATGCCCCCCCAGGCAGCAGTTTAAGGTATGCTAAACTGACCTCCTTCAATGTTAACCAAGGAGGATTTCAAAAGATCTATTCACATTAAAAATCATGGCATAACAAAGAAATGACATAAGACAAAAACTACATTCATCATATGAATATTGGAAAAATACTGTTTCAGTACTGCAATAGATATTTACAAAGGAAAATTGTAGGGACAGTAAACACCACACCCCATCTGGTGCAGAATTTTGTACAGCTCTATGTGACTGCAAGTCCTGACAAGCACATTGTACAAGAAGTTCAGTTACAGGTTCTGCATCTAACTGGTCTTCTCTGTGCTGAAACATTTATCCAGCTAGGTAACATTGTCTAAACTCCTGGGATTAGCAGGAATTAAAGCTACTTCGCAAATATCCAAGACTCTTTGCACACCTGGCTGGAATTAAGAGTCCCACTCAGTTGATGAGCATAAAGAAAACTGTTTCACCTGTGAATTATTATTTTTTCTGGGCATTGTTATTAATGATCTCTGCAGAACACCAACAGTTGTCATTCAAGACAAAGTCAAAACACCATGCTCAAGAAACACTCCAATTTCCTCTGTTCATTTTGTCATGCTAAGGAAATCTTGCCAGTAACCACGTATTATAAACACACACTTAAGAACAGATCAGGCAGCTTCACAAGCTCCCAGGCAGTCAGAAGCACTCAGTATGGGGAGTTAGAAGCGAGAGACCTCACCATCTCCGTTCCACACTACTCCCTTCAGAAGCACGGTTTATCCCAGATACCGTAACTTAAGTAACTTGCACACTATTAAAAAATTGGGGGAGGACACCTGAAGGGAGAGGGAAACAACTCATCTCCAACCTCTTTAACCCTAATTACAGTGTTTTAAGCATTTGTCCTCTAAAACTGTGCCAACATCAGCAACTCCAAAGTAAGTAGCAGTAAGTACATTAAACAGAGTTATGTTTACATGTGTGCTTGAGGAAAAAAAGGAAAAGCTGTTTTTCTGCCAAGTGGAAAAGGACAGAATTAGTAGGGCAGAGACACCATTCTGCTTTTACACTTCTAACAGGATTGGCAAATAACAGCATATACAAACTCACAGATGATAAAAAATACTCAGTATTTCCTTTTTTCAACCTCAAAAATAAAGAGCTCAACCTGTTATTAGTACCATTTTTGTACTTTTATTTATTTAGAAATTATTTCATCTTTGGAAGGCTTTCCAGGTTTTATATCAAGTTTCAAATCAGCTAATACTACAAAGAAATATCTTGAGAAGGCATAGGTTTTTGTTTTTATATTAAATATAGTATTTAAAATCATTTCAAAATTTTACTGGTTGCTTGTTCACATATTGTAAATTTTAATCAACTGAAAGCTGTACAGCTTTACAAACTCTTGCCTTTAATGTATTCATTTGTATAAAATTAGTATTAGTAGAACAAGAAAAAAAAGTTACACCATGCAAGCATTTTATAAAAGATTGTTTATGCTATTAGAGCATGTAAGATTGCACATTACAGTACATGTACCTACATAAAATTATTGGATGATATATCCAGCTTTCGTTTGCAAATGAATTCTCTCAGTAAAGCCTGCTTTGGTCTATTCTGCTGAAAGTGTAAGAGAATGTAAAAGCAAACACTATAATTTTGTATGTAAAGCCTTGGCAAAAGTAAATGTATTATTAAATTAATTTAATACAGTTCTACGTAGCACTTCATAGGCCCCTCATGATGACCAACAGCTCTGGCACCAGATGGCATACTTCACAGAAGATCCAGTCTGCAAGTACCAAATTCTAAAGCCTATGTAATCAGATCAAAGCACGCACTTTTTTTTTTTTTAATTTACCATGAAAAAGCAACAACCAGGTAACACTTTCCCTAATACCCTGCAAACACCTCCAGAATTTCTGCATATATTATATGCTCTGCTCCTTATGGACTGTTAATTATTTTGAGTAGAATCAGGTGCAATTGCTAACACTAATTAACACTCCATGAGTACTGTTACTAAGTTGCTGCTTTGTCTCTTTTTCAGTGTTTGAAACCATACCACCATGTATCTCCTCAGTGAAGTAAGGTATAGGTGTCACAGCTCTTACTATTCTCAATTAAGACTTCGGCAAGCAAATGAGCTTTAGGTAAATGATGGAGCATGAGCTTTCTCATCACCTTCTTGGACACTGATACTAAATTCCACCCACATACTGCTTCAGTTTCTGAAACAGTATGCACGGGATGTCATCCAAGGTGACTTCCACAAGTTTCCACAGAAAAACAAGAGGAACTTCGTAACATCTGCTGAGCTTTTCACTGCTTTAGCCTGAAGACCTCACTGTCAATCTGCTTCTCTCAACAACTTCAGATCAAACGGCAAAGAAATATTTTCCATCTCTGCTCTTGCACAGAGCAGAGCAGCTGATGAATGGTTGCCAATGTCCTAACAAACTGATCCCTTAAGATGCAAAATAGTCACAAACAAAACTGTTAGCTGAACATACAAGAGAAATGCAAACTGTTCCTAAGCAGATTTACAAAGGCACCATAAACCAAATATTTTAACTATAAAAAAACACAGAAGTAAAAGTAATTTCCATGAGCTGTGTAAAAATACTGCCTATTGGAGCAGACGCAATGTCACGCTGTTAGATCAAGTGCGAAAAGGTGAATTATGGGATAGATTGAGAAGAAAGGAAGTCACTGAACTAATCGTGAAAAGGCATGTGATCTGTGTGAGATGAAAGGAAAAGCTCATGCTCCAAACCACATGGCTTATCCATTAAATAGCATTTACACCACAGAAGACCTGGGAGGGTATTCATAAGCATGAAAAAAAAGAAAGTGAAATTAAGTTTCTCCTGACTCCCCTTCTTATTCCTAAATGCTGCGGGCCACAAATCTGTCAGGTGTCACCGAGCCTTTTCCACACCTATTACTACAACCCCACAAACTCATCAGATAGATCCTCCAAGGCCAGAGCCCTCAGAGGGCAACTGAGTATGTACCTTTGAGTAAGGGACAGAGCAGTATGATAGGAAATGCAAAGCAAAAGATTTGCAGATGCTGCACTGAAGGTCACAATGACTTGCAGGAAGTATGTTCCCATGAAGCTTGCACATGAACACCTGAAATTAGTCTCGTGGTTGAAAACCTATTGTTTGTACTAAGTACATGATCAGCACCATCTCTTTCCCCTGCTACAATAAAAGGAAGTTAATTTATTAAAATACCATCTGAAGAAGTTATGAGAAGTTATGAAACAGAGATTTCTTTAAACAGACCGAGTTTATTTCAGCTGGTAAATTATTTTTTGACAAAACTGGGTTTTGTCCTTCTGCTATTTCACTATAGTGCTCATGACTTTCTTGCCAAATTTTGTTCCAATTACACACAGATTATTACTAAAAAAAACATACAAAAAAGCAAAAATAAAATACTTGTTTTATAAAAGTGAGCAAAACAGCAATCACAAAATAATTTAAATATTCATAAGCAACTTTAACTCAGTTTCCACAGAATCACTAACTATTTCATTAGGAGTTAGATTATTTTTGTTTCCCACAGATCTACTGATAAATCCAGTAGATTTATCTGTAGATTTTATACCGATAAAAGCCAGTCAATCCTGTCTGTTCATAGAAAAGAGAAATACCTTTCCACCAATTTCTTGCAACTTTGTGAGGAAGAAGCTTGAAGCCTCTGAAGTAGTTCATTGACTAAAATCACCTGAGTGCCAACAAACTCACATCAAATCACTGCTAAAGCACTTGGCCTCCTCTATAGGCCTGTTATAATTTACACTAAAAAAATCTTAGATTAAAAAAATGTATTTTCTGTATATTTCAGAAACAAAAATAGTATTTTAAAGCTTAACAAACCATAAGCCTTCTGCCAAAACCGCACTGTGCTGCAAATGTCTCTTGGATATATAATTATATTTCCTTACTCGTATTGAGATTACTCCTGAGGGCTTCATATGGATGTGTACACTCTGATAGACATCAACTACCAGACAGGAAGACAGAGTTCCTTCCACAAACAGCTTTTAACACAAGAACAAACGCACAAAATAAAAACAGTTTCAGTGTTCAAACTAGAGCATTTCCAAGTGCCTAAAGCATCTCTTAAGCATCTGCTTAAAACTGCAAAAATTCAGAACACATTTAAAACTTTTTAAATGTTTTAAAACATATTGCTCAAGTCTGCAGAAGAGCTCAGTTGTGCCATGTTCCTTCATCTGTCTGTCCTCCTGTGCCAGCACACAAGCTTTTGGCTGGCAAAGCTCTGTTTGCATTTTCATCAAAATCCAGCAATAAAGATTTCCAAGGTGTTTACCAGTATCACTTCAACAACTCAAGGTAAGGAAGACCTCACTTGAGAAAGCTGAGGCATCAGTGGAGGCATCTGTGGAGCAGAGCACTGGCCAAGAAAAGCAAAGGAAAAAAAAAAAAGAAGAAAAAAACAACACATACTTGAGGACACACCAAATTAATCTGGCTTTATGAAAGTTGTTAAAAACATACAGGTTGTGCATTGCTCATCAGTGAAAGACTAAATGTTCTATTTTGATGGGAAGCTGGATATAATATGAAGAATGAATATAGGGAATACTGTCAGCAGAGCTAGAATTTCTGCTCTAACAAGAAATAAAATGGAACAACAGAGCATAGCTATTGTTGCTGTTCAGAATTTAAAATATATACATTTCCCATGCAAATACTTTTATGGTCTTTAAGTTGTTCTTTTTTATTTTCCCCAAGTCCTTTAATATGTCTTCTCTTGTCTTTTAAGGTTCTTAATTTTTTATAAATTAAGTTGTTACTTGGAGCTAAATCTCTGGAGGCTTCTGGATCAGACAGTGTGTCTTGTCTCCTGGTTCCCTATCAGTTAGAAAAGACTGATGAGGTTCTGCCGTGAAAATACAGCTGATTCATAAGCCTAAAAGCATGGGAGCTAGAGCTCCGGCTAGAGCTTTGGTTTTTTTGCCAGGTTGCCAGCTATGGATCCAGGCACCTACATTTTAAAGCTACAGCTGCGCTGATAAACTGAAAAGCATCTAGCAAACACCGTCTGGTACTGAGGCTAACTGGCATGGAGCAGCCCACACCAACACAGTTCAACTCTCCTACTGTCCAAAACAGGGTCCCCACATCCAAACTGCCTGGGGAGAGCAGAAGTTAGCTTGGCTTAGGAGCTGTGTGGGAGAGAGTATCTAGCACAAGCTAAAGCTATTGCACCTGGCACCATTTTAGTAATTTAACCCTGTAGTCAACCGAGTTTCATACCAATCTTTAATTTGCTAGTACAGATGAAGCAAAGGAGCCTGAGCTAGAGTTCTTGTACCACTGGACTCCCAGCCTCTCTGCCCTCCAGGAAGAAACTTCAAGAACTTCTACTCTAACATTTTAACAGCACAAGTTCTTCTGTGTGGTTTTTCTAAATCTTCTTGCCCCTGTGTTTCTAAATCACAGAACCACAGAAGAGTTGGGGCTAGAAGGGACCTCCAAAAATTGTCAAAGCACAGCCAACTAGACCAGGTTGCTCGGGACCTTGCCCAGTCCTCTTCTGAGTTTCTCCAAGGATGGACACTCCAAAAACACTCAGGGCAACCTATACCAGTGTTCAACAGCCCTCACACTGGAAATTAAACCTCAGATCACATTTGTGGCCCTTTGCTTTGCTCCAGTATATCCCAGTATTCCACTCCAGATATGTCCCACCAGGGCTGTGCAGAGGGGAAAGATCACCTCCCTCGACTTGGTGTCAACACTCTTTGTAGCATGGCCCAGGAGACTGATGGCTGACAGGTTGTTCTTCCCCAAGGACAGTAGCTGACATTCCCTTTTGCTGCACTTCATGAAGTTCCTGTCAGCCCATTTCTCCAGCCTGCTGAGGTCCTTCTGGGTTGCACCACAACCTTCAGGTGTACCAGCCACTCTTGCCAGTTTTCTGTCATCTGCAGACTTGCTCAGGGTGCACTCTATCCCATCACCAGGTCCTTGAAGAGGGCATTAAATAATACTGGACCCAGTATCATCGCTTGGGGTACATCAGTAGTGACTGGCCACCAGCAGGACTTTGTGCCACTGATCACAACACTCTGAGCCT
>JAVJGJ010000047.1:70915510-70927027 GCA_035590215.1 Microhierax caerulescens | reverse complement strand
CAACACTCTGAGCCTGGCAGTTCAGTCAGTTTTCCATCTCAATGACCATTTATCTAGCACATACTTCATCCCTTTCTCTATGACGAAGTTATGAGAAACTGTTATAAGCCTTAATAAAGCCGAGATAAACATGCACACACAGCCACAAATTTAGATTAGAAATCTCTGTATAAAAATAACCTTCCTTAGAGAATTAAAACCATTAACATTTAAATACTTTACATCAAGATTACCAAATTAATCCCTTTTTTTTTTTTTCTTCTTCTTTTTTTCCTTAGGGAATAACTTTCTCAAGAACCAGGAAAGGTAATGTTTTTCTTTTTTCACCCTCATTGACTCGCATACTCTTATGAGAATGGTAGACAAATTCCTTTTTTCTTAACTTCAAGTTAAGAATAAATCAGTAATTCCCTTCAGTGTAATGCCCATTCTATTGTCCATTTAAATTTTTCCAAAACTCCAAATAATCCAATAATCCAGAACTCCATTTGAAGGACTCATTCTCACCGTTTCCATCTGCTTATACAAATTTGCATGATTTGATTTCATATGCCTGATCGTGATACAATTCACTCAAAAGCTATCAGACTATACAATATACTCATATAGACAACAGACAAAACTGCAGAGATTACAATAACAACAATGTGCTTTTCAGAGACAGCTATAGGTACCTACCCTCCTATTCACAGCTTCTGGACTTTCTGCCACCTTTGTTCTTTGATGCCAGGATAGAAACTGAAAATAGGGTTCAGCACACTATCTTTCTATTAGCGGTTTAAATGAGAAAGAAAAAAAGACACAACCCCTTACTATTTAAACAGTCAAATTTTGTTATGGTTGCTAGTTTCTTGTCACTACTATGCCTTAATGGTAAATTTCCCACTACCAAAACACTCGTACACAAATCATGTAGCTTTTTTGTCCCTGAAGCCAACCGCCAGGTAAGGTAAATGAGGAAAACACTGCTGCAAATGCTCATAATCAAAGTAAAACCAGTGGTGGGATGAAGGCAAAATCTTTTCAGTAGCCAGCACTGCAGCTGGCCAGGGAAACACAACTCAGACACTCTCAATGCCTTTCACTTCTTGTCCCTTTCTTCTGTTACTGTCCTCTCTTCAAATCTCTACCCTGAAAATTCTGCCTTTTGCTTCTTGGCTGAAAGTGTTGGGAAGAAAGCAACAAATGAACAAGGGCTCTGACATGCCAGGAAAGGGTTCTGTTTATAGTAACTCTAGCAAAAAGGGCCAGCAGTATGGCTAAGCGTGTGTACAATTCTACATGGTGCTGCATACAACAGCCTTGCCTATGTCCCACCACAGGTTACTCCCCCAGCAGCCTGACTGCAGCTGGAAGCAGAAAGAGACATGCCCTGGTGGCATACTGATCGCCACCAGAGAAGGCTCAACCATCTCCTTCCAAGTACTTGCATGACAAGGTGAGCTCCAGTTTGAAGCACCTTGTTTTGTTAGATAGCCTTAGCCCTCTGCTCACACCCTGCGTGGGCCAACACGGTTTCTCTTTACACAGGAGGACACCTGGGGCTGTATTAACAGAAACACAGCTAGTAGATTGAGGGAAGCGATTATCCCCCTCTGCCTAGCACTCATTAGACTGCACCTACAATACCGCAACCAGCACTGGGCTTCCAATACCGGAAAGATTGATAAACTGGAGTGAGATCAACAAGGGCTACCAAGATGATCAGGTGGCTGGAGCACTTGCCCTGTAGGAACAGACTAAGGGAAAAGGGCTTGTTCAGCCTGGGGAAGAGATGATTTTGAAGGGACCTAACAGCAGCTTTCCAACACTTCCAAATAGTTGGAGAACTCCTGCAAGGAGGATGAGGAACAGGGATGCAGGCTTCTCACAGTGGTGCCTTGTGGGAACACAATAGACAAGTGGCATAAACTGAAACACGAGAGGCTCAGACTTAGTATAAGAAGAAAGTCCTTCACCATGAGGACAGGCAAGTAGTGGAAAAGATTACCCAATGAGGCTACACAGGCTCCATCACTGGATGCTTTCAAGACTTGACTGGTCACAGCTGACTACTTTTAGCAGGATCTCCTGAGGTCTCTTGAGTCTGAAGTACCATATGATCCTATGATGGCTTCCATTCACATTTGTAAGGCTCTGTACAGATATCTTTGAACTGGGGTAGCTCTTATGTTGTGGATAGCGGGGTCCATACCCAGCAGAACGTTAGACCCTTGGTAAAATCTGAGTCGTACTTCCCCCTTGAACTAAGTGAAGAAAATGCACATGCTTGCACTGTACCCCAGCATACTGGAAAAGGAGATATATATATATATAGATATAAGAATAGGAAATGTACCGTGCCTGTGCAGTAGCCCTCAGCAGGATTTTCCCTGAGTTTCATCAAAGATGGGCATGCAACAACCAGGCTGAGCACGAACAACAGTGTGCAGAAGTTCAGAGACGCCAACACTCCAGCTGCCTTGTGACTTCACTTGTGAGCAGTGAAAATTTATCTATGTATGTATACACATAAATAAATGTATAATAAGCACATGTAAAATAAGATTAACTTCAACCTTCCCAGGTAGAGTGAAGTTGAACAAAATAGATTTTGCGTAATGAGAAACAAGTTTGGTAAGTGTGCTACAGAGTATTATGCATTCATGTGCCAGCTCAGTAGCCCTCAGAAGGAATCTTATCAATGCACAGAGATGGGCTGATAAAAACTTGGACTGAGCACAGAACAGGTCATACAGGAAAAACTTCACAAGGTCCTTTACAAAGTAATGGCCGTTTTTTCCTATTTTCCAAGGCTCCTGTAACTAAATATCCTCACATATCACTATTACCCTGATACAGAATAACCTATCCTGTCCTTGTTCACAGAACATTCTTTTCTTACACCACTGCTGTGTTACACACATGCACACACATCTACTACAAAATACTCCACTGAGGTTCCCACCAGTTCAAAAGCACTTAAGCCACAATCGCCTTTGAAGGAAGCAAAGGTGACCCAGGCTAAGAAGCAGCTGGTCCTGATGCACACAAGCAGCAGTGGCCGTCACTGGAAGAGAAAGGAAGTGAACAACTGGGTCAGCAGATGAAAGTGGACTGTCTGCTGCTCTATGTGACCACAATGCAGTCCCAAATAGCTGTGAGAAACACTTCAACAGGAACACAGTATAGCTGCTCATGGCTTTGCACCCCACTAACAGCTAAACTTGGCTTAAGGAAGGAAAGGTCTGTGAAGACTTCTCACTGCAGTCCCCCTTTGTAGATTACTGCACGATGAAAGACCTTGTGGCACTGAAGCCTGACAGCCTAAACCATCAGATATCTGCACAGCACTTGATTTATCCCCTGTGACAGACACACAAGATGCCAGGAAAAGGAAAAATATTAGAAATAAGCAATAATTCATAGAATAAGATGGTGACCAGTTAAAACAATTAGCTATTTAATTGAAACACTCCTTCAAGTATACTCTGCTTGGAATGTGGATCATGGACCTCTTATAATTAAGAGGAAATTTTCACAACTTTGTATTTGTTGACCTCTGCTGAGACAGAAAAAAAGTGATGCAGCAGAAATCAAAACAAAGCACCACTTTGAAATTTAAAACCTGTAAATACAGCCAGAACAGTAAATGCAAAATTAACTCCCATCTTTGACCAATGTTGAAACTTCCAGGTTCCACCAACTGTTTTTCTATTAATTTTTCCAGTGAGTCTGAGAGCATGGACCCAGTTAATGGATGCAACTCAGAGTTGCACACTCTTGCCAAACATGGCCTAACCCATATTAGCCTTAGCTACAAGTTTCGAGGTAAAGCAGTTTTGTGTTTTCCGTTTCCTTTCATTGGAGTTAATCAGTTCAATTTGAAGTTTGTCTGTTTTTAAAAGACAGATTTCACAGAGATTAGAAAACTAACCTTCCACTGAGAGGCAGAGCCATCTGAATTGAGAGCATGCAAGTAAATATGGATGGGGGGAAAAAAGCTAGCTAGCACTATGATAAAATATACAGTTGTATGTCATGGGAGAAAAAAAAAAAAAGGAGAGGCTGAGGAAAAGAAGGTTCTCGAAAAAGTAATGTTGCGTAACTGAGGGAAGCGGAGGAGCATGGCTGGAGAATAGGGCATAAACTATTTTCTTTCCTGCCAATGCACTGTTAACTAGAGAATATAGATGGAAAATGGGTCAACAATGCCGGAAGAACAGAAATTCCACGTTGCTATCTCTGTCCAGAAGAAAAGAAGACAGGATGGTCTTTTAGAAACACCTAACAGGAAATGCAAGCAAAGTACAAGCAAGTCTCTTGCCCTTCCTATCATACAATCTGCCCTGAAATGCCAAGAAACCTACCTGAACATGACTATTTCTGTCACAGGGAAAGAGAATACACTTACAGATCAATGGGAGCCACTCCCTGATTCGTGGATCTTAAATACCTTGTAATTCTTCTCCTAAACATCACAGGCCCATGTGGTGTCCAAGTGTTATTTAGTGTTTGATTTATCTAAAAGATATTTAAAACAAACAAAACCAGACCCAAGATATTCCTATGCAGTTGGAGGGTTCCCACTGACGACTCCTTAGCTGAGCCTCAGGAATGTAGAGTGCCCTTTATCATTCAAAATGCACTAAATCAGATCTAAAGAACTTCCCATTTAGAGAAGAACATAGAAACAAATGCATTTTATTCAAAGATTCTCAGAAAAAAAAACCCTGTGTGGAACTGCAAACCTGCTCAATCTGGACCTTTTAGTGACATGTACCCTAAGCAAGGTGACCACCCACTGCTCTGTAAAGGCTTTACTACCATTTTTTAATTGTTTGTTGTTGTTTTTTTTAACCACAGTTTACAGCTCTGAATAAAGAGCCTGACTTCTGCAGGAGCACAATAGCAAACCCGCAAAAGCCAGCAGCAGGGAAAGGCAATGTTACCGGCAGCACACAAAACAAGAAAAGAAAAATAAAGTGGGAAAGAAAACAAAAGGAGACAGGGGCAGCCAGGCCAAGCAAATAAAATTATATGTATACACACCCATACATACAGAGTTTTGTACTATAAAGTGACAAAGTTAAAAAGATACAACCAATTAGTAAGGGAAAAAAAGAAGGCAGAAGAAAAAAAAAGTGTAACATTTTATTGAGGTTCAGGCAAAATGACTCAGCATTCTGTGGGCCTAGCATCCAGAGCCTGCTAAACTTCAAAAATCTCTCAAGATACTGATTAGGTTAGAAACCACAACTACAGCAACTGCATGGCAGGGAAATAACTCCCTCACGACAGCAATCAGAAAGATTTGGAGGGAAGGAAACATGGAGGAGGGCACGATCATCATCTTTAATACACACCAGTGCTGAAGCAGTAGCTAGAAGAAAGTGTGTCATTGTCAGCACATGACTGCTGGCTGAGCACAAAAAGAGAAAAGGAAAGAGAGAAAACTGTAATAAGAAAAACTGTTCAAACCCTGATCTTCTGATGATCATATAATAGTAGGCAGAATATGGAAAAAGGTTACTGACTAGTTAATTCACTGGACAACAGCTACACAGGACAGTAGATTAATATACAGAGGGGTTTGGGGGTTTGTTTTTTTCTTTTAGAATATTACTTTGGTGATAACCAATTATTCTCTTTAAAAGGTACAAAGCCAACTGCAAATACAGCGATGCTCTGCCCCCACAAAGTACAGTAACTGTCGGTTTGCTGCTGAGCCAAAGCGTGGGCTTTCTCCTCTCCAGCGAATATATTGCGTACTGGATTCTTAGTTTACTGCCCAGACATCCCTATATGGAATAAATCACTAATACTTTTTAAGGTTAATGAAAAAACCCAACAATTTACATTGCTACAGCCTATGGCCAACAGCTCTACAAAGTAAGGTTTTGCTGACAGATCCCCAGTACTGTGTGTTTGAATCATGATCATACAATCACCAATAGCTGTGTGTTTGAATAATGACCACCCTAAAGCGTATGTATTGCTCAGGATTTCTTCAGTGAAAGCTTAAAGGGTTTGCTGATGAGACCTTTGATAAATTGATCTATTCAAGGAATGACCAGCAGCCTCCAGTCAAAAAAAAAAGTGTCCTGGCAAGCCTGGATGTTGCCATGCTGGCTCCCACTATGTGGACCACAGTAGAATTGCCAATGGGCATTAGCTGAAATGAACAAGCCTGAACAAATTATACAAACACATCAGTAAAAATATACAGGTCTGTGTTAGTAAAATGACACCAATGCACATTTTTTGTTTTGGAGACAGTTCCCCCTTGGTCTGCAATACAGCCTCAAGAATGTACCTATGCTCCACCCAAAAGCATCACAGGAATTTCTTAAACTCAGTGAAATTTCACTATCAAATATGGCAAAGGCTTAAACAACACAAAAGTGTTGACAAAATTAAAAGTTAACATAGAAATCTCTTCACCCAGGTAAGCTCCTCACCTCTAAAGTACACAGGTGATCTGTTTTGTTGGGTTTTTTTTAATTTTGTTTCTGCTTTTATGATCTCTAACCAAAAATCTAACACTGGGTCAAGTTCCAGCTGAACAATTTTCTCGTAACAGTTCTACCTGGGTTTTGTACCCCTCTTCTAAGAGTTTTCAAGGCCCAAGCATGAACAGTAACCTGAATATCTCTAATGGTACAGTAAATTGTACCAGTGGACTAAAACAGGAACAGATAGGTTAGTTGTAAGGTGACACAGATCAGGCTTTTCTCCAAAAAGGAACTAAGAGACTGCAATCAATTTGTCACAGTCCAGGTGGAATTTATCTTATTTCAGTAACCACCAAGGCTGCCTCTAAATGCCAATGGAGAAAGACAGACACCTCCAAATGGTGACCCATCACATTATGTAGGAGCTAAGACAATGTATATTTTAAAAAAAAAAAAAAAAAAAAAAAAAAAGGATACAGCAGTGACCTTAGGTAACAGCCTCTGCAAGACAAGGTGAAGAAAAGCCACAAGCCACCACGTCTCCATGGGACCTCTTGGAAGGGGGTGGCTCAAACCAGCTGATGGATATCACTCAGCTTTCTGAGAACCTCCCAGCAGATCAGCAGTACTCCCTGAGAATGCTATTTAATGACACAGCACTGCAAGGACCACTCAGTTTCCTCATCCACTGTCATTAGACTATTACTTATCCTACCCAATCTCTCTGCACATACCTCTTCCCTCTTTGAAGCCTGGAACAGACAGCATTGAAGGTGCTGATAGGTACTACAAGTCCTTGGTAAACTACTACTTGGCGGACAGCAGCAGACATTTACTTAATGAGATAATCTTCATAACCACTGAGAGGAGAGTAAATAACTATACTGCTAAAAGAAACGTGAAACTACTCTCATCCAGGTTTTCACTGCCTGGTTGGAGACACAGAAAAATACAGTTGAGAAAGAGGAGACCCAAATGTCCTTTAGTATTCTCAGCATTTCCACATGCATATAGATTATTAAAGTGCAGAAAGATCGAGGAGTTCCCTCAGCCTCAGACTACTTCAGAGTCCTCTATTTCTAATCACTAATGATATTTATATTTTGCATGTGAAAAATATAGTAAATGCTAAAAAATATGTATGTTTCCGGTTCACTTAGTAGTTTTAGTTCAAGTGTGACGGTGAACTTTGAGGCATTACTCTTAAATGGAAATATTTTTAAAATACTAAATAGTTAAAGTTTTTTTTTTTTTACATAGCTGTCCACTGTCTAGCCTCAGAGCTATTACAAAGTAAGTGGAAATACTACTGTTATTAAGAGGGGTGATACTTTTAAATTTACTGATCTTGATTATATAAAATGCTAGTGCATTCTATAAACTTCTCATAACAAAGATCCATCAAATCAAAAAGGTGCAAAAAGGCAGTAGATCAAGGACACCTTCCTAGAAACAACTATTAGGTAACTAAGGAAAGGCACTGGGTTTCAAATCATGTTTTAGTGCAAACAGTCCAGAGTTCACGTGTAAATAATACAAATACTTGCAATATATATCTGCAGTATAAATCTGAGATTCTCTGATCAGGTTTCTACATCAAAGAATAAAAACAAGCAAGGTACTTGCTGCAACAAACTATTACTGACCTTCCCCAATAACAGGGGAAGGAGTTCAAGTCAATAGCAATCTAGCACAAGTGGCCCTGGGAAGTCCATCAGTTACTGAACCTGAACAAGACACTAATCAGTCCTGACACTCGTTTCTAAGCAATAATCATTGGATCTTATCACCCACCCTTGTTTTTTATCAAGGAATGCTGCTGCACAGTATTATTTTGGTTGCCAAGTAAACCTGAAGAATGCAATACAGCGTTGCCAGACTTGTAAAAATCTATATCACTTTCCATATACAGGAAAATTACAATCTCCATCAGCAAGAAAGCAAAGACCTACTGTACATGTAACAATGTATGTTACCTTTCTTGTATCAAAGAATTCAGGTTTAAAAAAAAATCCAAAAATCTGTATACAGAAATTTTTAGTAAATCAAAAGACTAATCAGTGTTTTATTTTTTTCAGACTTCTGGCCAAAGTTTTCCAAAGATGTAATTTTTTTTATACCAAATATAAGTGACTATAAAGCTATTCTTCATAACAATTACAAAGAATCTTTCCAGGACAATGATTGTTTCCTATACAGAGAACTACAGAGGCCTCATCATGCATTTCATACAGTATCTTACAGCTTTTTGAAGCACTGCAGTTCAATGTTTGTTTTCCAATAAACCCTTTTTCTGTTGACTGCAAGTCTGGCAAAAAGAGGACCAGGGACTATCAAACTATAAAAATTTCTCTCACATTCCTAGAGTCAGATCACAGAGAAGTGAATCTATTTTTGTTTCTCATTATTTTATTCTTATTCCAATATGCAGAATAGCCATGAAATCTCAGCTCCTGGGATACTGAAAAGTCCAACTGTGTTGCCCTGCAACAGTGTAACATGTCTAAAATTTAAAACTAACTGAAATTCATCTATTTGTAGGTTTATAGCACCTCCACAACTATCACACACTTTATTGTAAACTTTTCAGCAAAATCAGCAAAATTTCTATTTCAGCAGTAGAATGTTTGATGGTCACTACGATTTCAATTCCATTTTTACAGCTGAAGTCTAGAATTTTTTAATTGGTTTCTCCAGTTGGAAACGCATAATTATAACCAGAGACCTCCTCTAGTTCCTTCCATTTTCACACCCTCTATCAGATGTTGTGACTGAAACTGTCCATTATGTTCTAGCTGTGGAAGTAATTGTGGGAGTATTTTCCTAATCTGTTTATAAGAAGATCTAATGAGAGTGCAGCCTACAGTGAGAGGACATTTTCCCAAAGATTGTGGGTCATAGTCAATGATGGGTAATCAAATTACCCTTGATTCCACCATCCTGCAATCACTGTGAGTTTGTGGCATCTGATTTCACTTTTGGAACCATCTCCTAGGCTGCTGGTGTTTTTTTTCCTCCTTACCCTTTAACTGCATCGCTGAGGCTCCATCCAGGAGTTTCTGCTCAGGCAGCTTCCACTTTCTTACGGCGATTTAACAATGTTCCATCTTTGCCCATTTTTCCTCCCTCTTGTGCAAACTTCCATTCTGCTCAAAGCTTCCAGCTGTGACTTTGCTGTCAGGATCTGTCCCCTTAGCCAGGGGGTTCAACTAATTGGATTCACCTAATCAAGCACAGGCATCTACAGGTTATATCTGTATCTGAGGCTAATTATCTAGACTCCACTAACAGTTAATAGAGAGGCACTACTAGACATCTAATATAGACTGGAGGAGTCGTGTGTTAGAAAGGACTATTCTTCTCCACTAACTACAAACCTATTTCAGGTGAAACTGTGTACAATGCAAAAGTTCAAAGCTCTACTTCTCTACCTCTTTTGAAACAGCCTGCTCATCTAAGACATCCCCTACTCAACTGCTTGCCTCCTTGTTACTATTTTTCTGCTTCCACTACTTGTCATACCTACCTACTTTTTCTCATATTACACTTGCAATACGTATAATATACCTATAATATTTAACCTTTGGATTAAAGGAACTAAAAAAAACTAATGATAGACACTTTTTTTCAAAATAAAAGTTTTTTCTACCACAATCCAATATATTGTTGCTACTTAGCATTAAAAACATATCTTCAAAGTTCTGTGTATACATTAGATACATCCATTTAGTCATACCAATTTTCTGGAAAAAAAAAAAAAAAAAAAAAACCAAACCATATTCTTTCTGCATGTCATTAGGTAGTTAACTGGAAATAATATATTGTTCATAATAATACATTAACTGTGGTTTTATATCCCCTACACAAAAATCAGGTCAGAGAGCCTAAACCAAAGACATCTTTTGATTTGTGGTGCTTTCTTACAGCTAAGATGGAAAACTTCATTTGTATCTTATTTTGTAATCGTGCTTTAAAAAACAAACAAACAAAAAAAACCCTCTACTTGCAATTTATTATAACAGTAAAAAAAAAGATCAACCAAACTGAAGTACATTAATTAAAGCAGGCTTGAGAAATAATATTACCTCTTGAAAATAATTCAATTCTCATTTAGCCATGAAAGGAATTTAGGGAGTTTTGCCTATTTGTTTTGCTTGCTGGTTTTATACATGATTACAGGTCATAAAACAGACTTGAAAGACAGGAAAAAAAATACTGTTCTGGTACTAGCAGAGTAGTAGGACCACATTTTTTAAAAAGAGGTAAATATAAGTTCTTCTGCTCAATCAACAGCAAGACATATTCATCATACTCTAATATCAGGCTAGCCCAGTGCTTTGAAAAGGAAAGAAGGTGACAGCAGAAAAAGAAGAGCTTGTGTAAAATCTGTCCCTGCAAATCAATATCTGAACCTGGGCTAATGGGAAGGGTGGCTGTTGCAAGCATGTGAGTGAGAAGCCGGTTCGGGTGATTGCTGCTAGGTGCACATGTGGCCTCCCAGAGAGCCAGCAAAGGCACGCTTTTGAAAGGAAGATGGAGCAGGGTGCCAGGACGCCCTGTTAGCATAATTCCTCCTGGAAACGGGCTCGGTTTCTCAACCACAAATCTCTCTCAAGTATCTCTTGAATTCAGAGTCTTCTACTTTGCTTACCATTTATTAACAATTAGCTTTTGAATGGTCTCAAGCAAGAGGGGGAAAAACACAAGGAAGGAAGGAAAAAAACAAATCATTAAATTTCCCCTTTCATGCAGGGTTATCTGTAGTGCAGTAAAATATAAAATAGACGTTTGAAAAAACTAAATCCCACAAGGGAAAGAGATCACTGAAAATATTGTCTAGATAATTTTTTTAATTCTTAGCAAAGCACTGTTTCTTTACAAAAGGATTATAGACCAAATTTGACTTTGATATGCAGTACAGTCACTGGCTTTGCTTCAATACAAAAGCACAACATCCTGAAACACGTGCTTCAGGTACATTATATTACCTGAAACATAGTAATATAATGTAACCCTCTATGCACTGGAACAGATTGGGGGGGGGGGGGGGGATGCCACGGGGGTCATCATGACTGGAGGATTT
>JAVJGJ010000047.1:70862502-70902022 GCA_035590215.1 Microhierax caerulescens | reverse complement strand
AGAAGACCGAGAGGGGATCTTACCGATGCACACAAATACCTCAGGGGCAGGTGTCCAGGGGCTGGGGCCAGGCTCTTCTCAGTGGTGCCCAGCGACAGGGCAAGGGGCAACAGGCACAAACTCCAACACAGGGAGCTCCACCTGAATGTGAGAAAAAAATCCTGACTTTGAGGGTAGCAGGGCACTGGAACAAGCTGCCCCTCTGGGCTGTGCAGTCTCCTTCTCTGGAAACATCCAAAAGCCACCTGGATGTGATCCTGTACAAGCTGCTCTAGGTGAACCTGCTTTAGCAGGGGGCTGGACTAGATGATCTCCAGAGGCCCCTGCCAACCCTGACCATTCTGTGATTCAGAAGATTTCTGGTGACTGCCTGATACGATACATATGTTTAGTACTATCAATTGTACTGTTACCAGTGTTACTGTCTCATTCTTGTAAACAAATGCATTTATTGCTTGTTTTTTATTACCAAAAAATATCCCAACTAGACATATTTTAAAATTATATCAGTTACAACACAAGTCAATTTAAATAACTAACACAGTTTAGTGTATTTCAGCAGTGTTTACTTCTAACACATACTGCTGTGCCAAGCTTGTTACAAACAAGCAGCAACATTCCATCTACTACATATTAAATGGGCTGTATGAAGTGAATACTGATTCAGTGTCAGGATGTCTCATTTATTTTTTTTTAAACAGATGCACTTAAAAATCAGAAGCAGCAGCATAGCTTTCTCCTTTCTCAAAACTTTATTTTTAATTGCTTGCTCTCCTAGCCACAACATCATCCGAAAATTCTTTCCAGGGAGAGGGTGATCTGAATCCTAAGAGCTGCAGTAGTTGTTGGTCTGGTTATTTAGTTGTAAAAACGAACCATCCCATATTAATGAATAGTATCTGTTTTCCCACTGCAAGAAAAACAAAGCCTTTGCTACTGTCATTACAGAGAGTCATCAGTATTGCAAATAAACTATTAGATTCTTTAAACAAGTCAGAGAAGGGTAGTTACGCATTTGTCCACTATTCATTGGTAGCATTGTTCGATGATATTAATGCCTTTTTATCTCAAGTCTGGGTCTCAGTTGAAATGGGCAGGACTAAGGATACTGGCTTTCATTTGTTGGGTCTGAAGAGTCATTGACTGATTTGTCCATTACCATGCTCAGAAAGGAAAGGTTTGCTAATCAGTTAGAAACCAATCTGTTTTGACATTCAGCAGAGTCACTAGTTACAGACAAGTTGCACTCTCACCACCCAGGAAAGTCTTCATAGCCCTTTCCATGAGCCTCTTTCAGAACAGCCAGCATCTCCAACGGAACAAAACAGTCTATTTAATATAAAGGCAGACCATTCACTTCCAGCTTAAGAAGACTCAAAGAATGCTGTCTGGCTCCTCCTAACTATCCTAATAGGCCTTCATAACGTTACTGTTTAAAAATCCAGGGCGTAGAGACTCCAAAGGCAAGTCTGGTAGCTGGGAATTAATTGGAAATGATAAATTCAAAAGTTCCATCCTTCCTCTCTCGGGGCACTACTCAACCACCCAAAGCCCAGAAGAGGCAAAGCAAGTAAGTCCATGCTCCAGTGCTCAACAGCTCCACTTCACAGCAGCAAACCCACCAGATGCCAGTTTGGGCAGACTGAGACCTCTTTGCTCCAGAGGAGTGATGAAAAACAAACTGCCAGAGTCAGAATCAAGCCACTGGATAACTGAAGGTATTTCAGTGTTTACAATCCACTTTTACAACTCCTTTGAGAAAACACACAATACAGATGCTAAGATAATTTGTCATTAAGCTTAGCAGGTCTCCTGTCAAAAAATTATTTGCACAGCTCTCAAACTAGTGCAGTGATAGAGAAGAGTTAGAAAGTGAACTGAATCCTAAACCTCCAGTTTAAGGAATCATTTGCTTTTCCTAAGCTTAAATAATTTTACACAGGTAAGTTTTTTAGCTGCAGTACTGCATCCACACTATTATGCTGCATGCCAGCAAAATGCTTGGTTCTGAAAAGTTAAAGCAGTCCTGTCTTTCAAAGTCCATTCTGTGACAACGGATACTCAATTATACACCTCACAGAAACAGACAGAAAGGAGCAATCCTGGTTTGTTGTCTTTTCAGTTCTCTAAATAGCCCTCCTCCCTCTCCCAGAAGTTCTCTTTTTTCTTTGGTAGGATGTTAAGCTCGGTCAAAGTGTTTAGGAGATCTTATGGCAGACAGCAAAGGTTTAATCTCTGTTATAAATATCAAGGACGGTGGAGCACATATGGACAATACAGGAAATTATAAAGGACAGTGCCTATAAGACCAAAGTAACAGCAGAGGAAAAGATTTAAGGGAAAACAAGAGCCAAGCTGCAGGTATTTCCTCCTGTGTCATACAGAGCTTGCATAGGGTACTAAACATTTATGCTAATAAAAAGCAGAGATACACAAAGAGAAAAGCAGCACAGTCTGATTAATGAGAAAAGACACTAATCATCAGACTACCAGCACTCTTCAAGTTGGAAACATTACCTTTCTGAGATGAATGCAAATCCAGGCATCGCAAGCAAATGCACTATAATGTTTAAAATGCTAATAAGAGAGAAATCTTCAGTTATACAAATACAAAAGACACAAGACATGATAGTAGGTAACAAATTCAGGACATTCAAAATACAGCTCAGGAATATTGTTCCAATAGTAGAAGGACAGTAGATTTTAGGCCTCCCATTTCACAAGTAATTCCAGCAGCACTTAAAAGCAAACCAACAAGAGAAAACACAAACCTCATTGATATTCTGGCAAAGCTATCTATAGTTACTCTAAATAATTTCCATGCCAACAATAAATACAGCAATTCATCAAAATCATAAAAGACTGTTCACAGGACAGTAACACAGATTTTTTAAAAAAATCAGAAACCTAGGCAAGCTATGAGTAAGGAAAAAAAATGCCACACCTCTCTCATCACCATATAAACACTTTCCTGACTATGTTACAGCTTGGTAGAAGTCCTGAGAGATCCATCCAATACAGAAATGTAATCAAAAAGGAAAAGTGAATGTGTGGGCCTGCATTAATCCTTCTCTTTGTTACTAGTGCTATTAATTTACAATTAGTTCTTAGACTAGAAACTTAAGATTTTATTTCATAAATACTACTGGGAATTAAAAGAAACTGCAGATGGAATTAATTGGATTTGGAGAAGGAGAAAGGAGGATTGTCTAACTTGACAGCTTAAACCAGTGCCATTGTGTCAGTGTTTTCCATTATAATTACTGCTATTATGGTATGCACGTATGGTCAGGCCAAGCCACAGAATCACCAGTCACAGAACACAGCGTAGTTAGAGCCCATGATCTGGCTAGATGATAGTCCTCTATAGTCAGAGTGTGTACTTCACCATAGCTGCTCTTGAGGTTGTCCACAAAATCCTGTCCATCTGCTTACTCCACACAGTATCTCCTAACGCAGAAACAATTGAGAAGGAACCAGAAACAATATGGTAGTTCAAAACCTGGTCACCAGGCAGTGGGGTGTCCAACACATGCATTTAAAAAAAAAAAATACTCACTACTAGCACAGCACATGCTTTCTGTGAGCAGGAAATAATTGAGAGGCACACTGAAATGGATAGCAGGAGGGTCAAAAAGATCACAGCATGATCAGATTAACTTTTATTTGCTACCGCTTTGACTGAAGCATCTTCACATGTACTAAGTTACCTGGACCACTATCCCACTTGAATTTGGGGCAGGAACTACAAGCCACACACTCAGCTGAAATTACAAAGAATTTAAACAGGCCAAAAGTACCCTTTCTTAATCAGCTTAGGTCAATGCAGAAACCTAACACCACGTTGCCATCAAAAGATGGGACCCATCACCACCTATCCCCCACCACACTGGTATGTCAATCTGATGTCCCTCTAGTTTTGGCACTGCTAATCACACAGCCCCACAAACACCAGTACTGATCCTAAGAAGGTGGTGAAAGAGTGGCAGGAGCAGCAACAGGGAGGGCAGGACTGAGACTTTCAATGACAGTCCAGCCTAAGCTCAGTTTAAGCTAATCACAAAGCAACACCCAAACCAATACCAATATGCTCAATGGAATAAAAAAAAGGAATACAATTTGCTCAATGACTTCAGAACAAACAACATACAGCTGAAAATTCCCATTTTGTATAGTAAAAACTTTTTTTTAAATGTGTATGCATAGCAATTTTTATAAACTTTAATCTTCAAATCTACAAAAGATTTGTGAGAAACAAGACAGCTTACCTATAGATAGTCTAAAGGTAAAGATGCTGGCCAGGAACTACAGGTACTTATGGTCTATGGTGTTTGATACCCATAAAAGCTGAGGTTGTCTGGGTAGCCCATTATTATAGCTCAACTTCCTTGCAATTACATGAGGAAAAACAGATGCTATGCTGTTAAACAATAAGAGATTTAGTTCTTTCCCTTTTAAACAAGAGGTAAGGTGAATCAGAAGGCTGCTAGAACAGTGTTTGCTAAAATGGAGTTGTCCTCTTTCACTCAAATGTAAGTAACAGGAAAATCAGTCCCCAAAAAAATTTTCTTTGTCTTCTGAGAACACTGAAATCAAGGAACAGTTGGAAAAGACAGAATGGGAATTACAAAATTTCTGGTATTGTAAAAGAGATAAAAATAGCTACCTGTGACCATGGAAAAAGGGTAATTTGATAACTAAAAAAAAAAGTGTTCAGAAAAACCTCATATTTAAAAGCTTCACACAATTTAGCCATCTTTTATGATCTTTTTAAAAGGATTATAAGCATATTTACTAGACAAGCTTTATGAAAGTGTTTTATTAGTTACTTTATTAAATAAGAAATCAGTAGTATTAGTCAAGATCCCTAATGTCACACTCATTCAGATACTGTATAAGAATTTTACAATTATTCCAGATTTACATGCTTACAAGTAAAAAGAAAAAAAAAATTGTATCCTCTCTCTCACTTTTAAAACAGAAGAAAAAAATAAATTGTTAAGATTAGGATTACATGTGTCTTATGAGTAATGTTATTTTCATTCTTAGTCAATTAACTTGCTTCACCAAAACTGAAGGCTGCAAAAGTTTTTTCATTTCAGTAAAAGAGCCAAAACTTTTAAATATATTTGAGCAAATTCAACGTAAATATTTTTATTTTAAGAAACACTACCTTATCTTCTCAGATCTGTAATTCTCCTTGATACTAAGTATTACTAGACACCATCTTGCATTAACTGCTGCATCACTAAGTACTTTGGATTGGTCTCATTTAGTCTTTCTTTCCTCACAGATATACAACTTTTCGTGAAGTATTTAAATATTCATTGAGCCACAGGTCAACACTGTCTATACTGGGATGTCTTGGACTCTAACTTGGGAGGTAGGACAAAAAAAGAAAAACAAAACGCAGTGCTTACACATGGCAGCATACCATCCCAAATGCCACTTACTGGTATCTAAAGTGCATGAGCAATGACATACAGGAGTTCAACCTGCTTTGGAACAGAAACCTGGTTTCCAAAATCCTTCTTGTCAGTAATGGAAGCTACTGGGAGCATGAGAAAGGAGCACCACACCAACTCTTTACAGTATCTAGCTTCCATCCCTTCTGCTATTGTCATTCACTGCTAGATAAAGCTTGCAGATCTATTTCCTGGGGCAGGAGGGGAGGAATCTTTATTAGAAATTGCATCAAATCTTTTTCTTATTTAAAATTCTATGCGCATATCTGCACAGGGAAAATTGTGAACACTGAGCCAAATTGACTTCAAGTGTGAGTTTAAAATGCATTAGTTAAAACATATTAAACTCCCATGTGGACATTTTCATTCCTAAGTAAAGTGGCCTAGTTTAATCTGATTTAATTAATATGTTACAAATTCACCCCCCTTGCTAATTAAATTTCATTTTCCTGAGCATGCCTGTACAGTCACTCTACAAAGGGCTCTGAAACACAGGCACTGCAAGCTTCTCTGGCAGGTTATGCGCTGGGTTTTGTGTAAGCCAGGACCAGCGTGAGGGGACAGAATCATACTTGCATTTAGAGTACAAGCCTGACAACAGGGGAGCTGGAAATTGAAGGGAATTAGGAGAGTTTCAAACTCAGCATGCAAGTCTGGACAAGACTCACAGGAACAAATCTGCTGTAGAATAACTGATGTGATACAGTGTTAGGCACAATTGTTAAGAACATGGAAAGCTGCGTTACCAGAATGGCTCAGGAAGACTAATCTAAACAAGTATTGCTTTTATCTTACACGTGTTTTACACAAGACTCCAATTTATCATCCTCTTTTCTGTTACCTTTTTTTTCTTGTTCCTATTTGAGTGTTTGCAAGACCAAGGAATTAAATTCAGTACCCATAACCAAACAAACCACAACAGTGCAAATAAAATAAAAAACACTACCATAAATGGTAGTTCTAAGCTGCAATAATTGTATTTTCTCACCTTAGGTTTTTAAAAGCACTGGTACCACTCATAGAAAGTTCATATAGCATAGACAAAAGGGCACTGAGATAACATACATGTAAAAAACATTTAATCTCTTATTTACTTATTCCTCTACTGCAGCATCTGTAGTACTGCAACTTCAGTGTCATAGGTAAAAAATTATTCCACACTGTAAAGACAAGTGAGCTAAACTGGAATCCTTTTCCACACATTAAGGCATTTGGTGGTAAAACCCAGGATCTTTCTGTCCTCCCTTTGCTCAAATGAAAACAGTTCCTATCTGCAGTGACACTAATTCACTACTCTGATGGTTGTCCTATGGCCTATGTGAAAGAGTTGGTAGTTTCTGTTCCTACTGGGCAGGTATCCAAGCTGTAAAGCTACTGTTCACTTGTCACTAATTGATACCCTCAGTAGTCCATTAGGGAAACTATAGAATGAATAAGCACCTCTCACTGGTACAAATATGCTCAGGACATGGTAAAAAGATTGTGGCGCACTGGCAAAAGAGCATGAGAAAGGCTTCACTGCTACTCATGCTCCATCCATTCAGAAGATAAATAGAGGGCTTCATTCTTCAGATCTGTCACTTTGGCATCTTTCATAGCAATAAATTAGCATTTAAGAAAAAGCTACAGGAAAATGAATTCTTCTTGCCAGTGACAAAACCCAATTCTCACACATAAACATAACAAAGGACAATCACTTCATAAAATATTCTCTGAAAAATAATGTATTATTCATATGCTGAGTCATGCAAAATTTCTCTGACCTTTTGTGCATAGCTTTTTCTGGATGGCATCAACTGTTTTAAAACTTCCTTGGATTTTTTATTCCTTCAAAGTCATCAAAATTAATGTTAAGAAGTGATTTGATCTTGTATTTCAAATCATCATAACATCATTCTACTAGAAATCTGAGAGGGAAGCAACACATCTTTCTTCAGTCTCTCCCAATATCTTTTCATGAAAGATTCACTAATTGTTAAATAACGCTCTAGTTTGATTTTTGGCTTCTTTTGCATAATGTATTGTTAAATTACATTAACTTACTGAATAAGCATTTCAGTAGAGATAATTTCCTTTGTAACTGACTCAAACAAGACAGCATTCTAATTTACAGCATCTAATAATCTCAAAAATTAATGCTCAATGATAAACAGCTGGAAATAGTAATATTAAAACTGTGCCAAACATGCAGAGACAACTCAAGCGTTTAAACTGCAGCTATTACATTTGATACTGTGATGGCACATTCCTTTTACACTAACAATCATGCTTTCTCATCACTGTTGTCACTGAATAGTTACATTGATCAGAATTTGCCCTAAAAGGAACATGCACAGTTTCCATCAGTTTTGTACATAATTGTTAAATATGCAATGACAGAATTTTGCATCTTTTTCCCAGGCAAAATGCAGCAGCCAGTATGGACCATGGCTCACTACCCCAAGGCTGTAACACTATCTCATGCCTGCAAAACCTTGTACTTCTCTGATATCAGTTGAAAATAAGAGTAGCTGGAAGATGGTCAAATGCAGCCCAATGAAATAACACTCTTGCAATTTCTTATTGATACCCCCAGCCAGTGTCAAGCTGTGAATTGTCGCCATAAATCACAGCCACAAAGCAATACAGCTGATTACAATTACAGACAGAATCATTTCTAAAGAGTCATAAAAATAAGTTCTGAGTGCGGCAGACAAAAAGTTGGGAGAGTTCAAATTATAAGCATTCAAAGTGAGTTTAAAAAAAAAAAAACACAACTGTCTTCATCTATTTTATTATTACAGGGGGGGAAATGAAACAAAAGGAACTTGGTTTTCATTTCAGCAAGAGTGGCTTAGAAACCTTTACAAATGCTCTGTCCCTACTGAAATAATACATCCTATTGTCCCAACTGCTGAGCACCCTGCAGTAAGCAACATCCAGCAGGAGCTGTAGCTTTTCAGCTTTTCTCATAGCGGATCAGCTATATACATACACATATTTCCTAAACCTTTAGCACTCAAGGCAGCTCAGCAATTGCCAAAGCCTTCCAAGAACTTCCACTGCACATATGCAGTATCTAACCTTACAATTCAACCATCAGATTCAAAAATTGAGTTAACGTTCACTAGTCTGCACTATTCTGCTTTGTCTTCTCCCCAGGCTGTGGTAAGTTCAACCTACGATACTAGAAAAAAAAAAAAAAAGAAAATAGTATTCCAGGTTCAAAGTCAACTCAAAATCACTTTCAGAATGAGAACACTAAAAATCAACCTTAGAAGTTCCCAAGACACTGCAGATAGACCCACGCTTGTTACCGTAGTTGACATGGAAATAACTACTTTCTCTACCACCTTTAAAACTGCTGACATTACCTTAGAGTACGACACAAAACTGCAAAACAAGACTTGGAAAGTCTCAGCTTATTCGAATCACTGCTGGACAATTCTGATTAACTAGTGGCAACTCCACTCCGGGTGTGAACTTTTTTTCATTTATTATAAAGATAAATAAGTAGGCCCTACATTTTACAAAGTCTTACACAGAGAATTAATACTGCAGGACTTCATCTTATATCTGTTTTCCACCATTCCACAGTTATGTTCTGGTAGAGATACTGGCACAGTATTTCAATTGCTTTTCTGAGATGGACAGCTCGAAGAGCCACATGTACTTGTTCAGTGACATCTAAAGCTACACCTCAGCCCCTGTGTAAGCATGACAAGATGAAGAAACAGATCAGGCACACCCTGCGTAGGATTGTGAATATAATACTACTACAGGGTGGGAGGCAAAATATATCACTGCAAGGAAAATCTGAAAGTGGAAATTTCCATTCCTTGCATACTTTAAAGGTGAACTTGGATTTTATACATGAAAAGTGTTCAAAACTGGAAAACAAATTCAGTGGGTATACCTGTACCAAAAGAAACAAAAATTAAATCAACACCTTGATTTTGTCTTAGGAATTGCTTCATTAGCGAAACACTTAATAACTCTCAAGTGTACATGTCTCACAGTCACAACATACACAAGGATTACTGGCTAGGTAAAATACGCATGTTTCGCTTGTGTTCAACAAAAATGTGTATGTTCAACACAGCTTATTGCAGATCAAAGCAACTATTCTCACACGTCGCAGCCTGATTCCATTTCTGCCTGATTTTTCACCTGCTTTTTCCCTATGCTACTCTTTTAAAGCCATCTCTAGCTTCAGCTGTCTTTACCTCAGATACACACATCTTGCTTCTGCACATTTTAATGCATACAGAGAACATGTGGATCACCCTTCCCATTCTCATCAGCTCCATTAGCTTCTGTGTGTTTCATGAACCACCTGAATTTTGTGGTACTCCTCAGGCTTTATTCTAGCCTTTCTTACTGTCCTTTTTGTAGAAGTAGCCTTTCCACAGCATCTCCACACAAGTCTTCCCAAACCCTAAACATATACTCTTTTTTTCAACAGGAGTTACTGTCTGAAACAAACATGAGTATTCAACCATATTACGGCACTTAAGATCTCTTGCCCACATCTAGGGACAGCCGTTCAAGCTGAACAGAACTTACGGTGAAGTTCTTCCTTTCTTGATACAGTCTGAAAGCTAAAGACTATTTTATATAGCAACCAAGGACATCTGAGAGTTCAATAACAAAATTATTGCACTTTATGTGATTTAGGAAAATTCACCTGGCAAAGGTTAACAACTGAGGAGACAGGGGACTGGATAAGAACATATAAACAGGCTATTAGCAGCAAGCTGAATGGAAAATACATTTCTAAAGAAATTCTAAACAGTAAAAAGAGCATATAAATCCATATACTTCCATTACAAGGTGCATAATGCAGGAGTCATTCTATTAGGTGAAGAAAATGCTAATGAATCACTAAAAAAAAAATAAACGAGAAACTGTCAACCACTAAAATAAAATTTCAAAATGTACTAAATTTGCTAAATTGTCATCACCATTTCTCTTTATGAGAACACCCACAATGCAGCAATACTTTGCAGGTAAAACTCAATCCTGGATACAGATGTTTATAATCTATATAGACAACATGGGAAGAAGCAGTAGTGACGGTCAAAGCAGTTGCACGATAGAATAAAGCTGGGGTGTTGTGTTTGTACAAGATTAGGAGGGGTTAGGTTTTGTTTACTTTCTGTATTTTCTGAGACATTTTACTTCTTAAAGTAAGCTTTAGCAAAGATGCAACAGAAAAGCCAGGATTTAAAGATTCCTTTGAATGCTTGTTCACAAAGGGGGAATTAGAATAAGAATGGAATCAAGACCTGAAAGACAAGGGTGGAAGCGAAGGGAATGAAAAAGGAATTAATAGTTATGTATCATCCAGCAGGTGCAGTCAAAAACAGAGACAAAATAGCACAGCACCTGGTGCCATTTAGAAAGTTTGGAGAGAGGCAAGAGATGGAGCTCTGGACACTGAAAAAACACGAACACAAACATACCATCAAAGCCACGACAACAGTTCCAAAACAGAAGTGGAGGCAAGGAGAACACTACTGGACATGCAATGAGTGAAATGCAGTAGGAAATGGTATCAAGCCGAGGGAAAAGGTGCGCAAGTTACATACCACAGGTTTGCTTACACAAGACAGGAAGACAAAGCCAGTGGCCCTCAAGGAAGTGCAGAAGTGCAAGAGCCTGGGGGGAAAGTTTTACTGTGTTTACATTTTATTGTCAGAATGCCACATGGAGAAGTTTGAGGTAAGGAAGGAAAGATCATCTATTAGGCCTTTATGCACACCTAGTCCCAAAGTCCCAAAATGAGATGAGGTTCCCTGGGGATGAGCGGATGAGTTAAAGGAGAGGCCTGATGGAAGTTCTTTCTTCCTCCACACCATAAATACAACAGCACATAAGGCACTAATAGACAACGCAAATCCTGGCAAAACCCGTGACCAAACTTTGGGAAGCGGCAGGGGAAGATTAGAAATGAGAAAAAAAGAAAGGAAAATACCCAACATCGTGAAGTCTGAAGGAGAGAAGCATTTTCCATTTGAGTGATTAATAACTCTCATATCATCAGAAATACCAAAGTACTACAAGTCTAAAAAGGTCTCTTACGAAGTGGCAAGGTAAAAATTGTTGTTATCAAGTCTAAAGTGCGATTTCCAGGGAGTAAGAGAGACCAAAGAAGAGACTCTCAGAGAATTAGCAATAATGTCAACGATGAGACAGACAAAATTTTCAAGCAGCACAGAAGCATAAGGGAGAAGGAAAGGGCTATTGCAGCTGCTAAGGAAGCTAGAAAGAAAAGGGCAATGTTGCCAACTCTGTTTTAACATACCCACAAAATTTTGATGTTAAATGAAATGCTTAACTTGTCTGTGTCTATACAGAAAAGGAAAGAAAGCAATTCTAGTAATACAGACTAATTCAATGCTTTTTTAAGCAAAGAGAAATTATTTGAACTTTCTCTGAGTTGAAGAGCATATAAACATGCAGAGAACTTGCTTATTTTTTTTAATTCTCTCCTAATAAAGACCACTATGCATTTTACTGTGAACTGTGTTCTGTACAGTTACTGCATAAACGTATTTAACTGTTTCTGAATACATTTTGACAAGAGATGAATGAAAGAAAAACAATATAAAAATCCCATCGTTACTATTGTACCATCTTATTTCAACATCATTTCACTTTGGTAAGATTTTATTCCCAAATATCCATCCTAAAGATTAAGACATCCCTTTTCTAGCAGCTCCAGTTCTCAGTATCTGCTGATTTCTCTAATCACATCCCCTCTTACATACTGCAGTTTCCTTTCCCCAATTTTACTCCTTTCTCCTTTTCTCTTTCCTTGGATCCTCAACTCATCTGAAGCCTTGACACCCTTCTTTTATTTCGCATTCCTCCTCCGCAGTTTCTTTGCTTTCATTTTGCCTGCTGCCCTCTTTTCCAGCTATCTGTACACTGTAAGAAATATTTAAATAGAAGATCTCACTTTGAAAACTCGTCTCCCCTGGCAGTCTCCATGGGCTGGGGCGGCTGCTGGCACTGGCAGGCGCGTGTTGCTAAGCAGCATTTAGCACCCTGTTCGAGGGACTGGGACTCGGCTCTGCTCCACGCTGTTGATGCAATGCCCTGGTTTGCACAGAATAAAGGGCCCACATATCTCAGTCACAGGAAGATCAAAGTCCTGTTCATTTTTGGAGGTGCGTAGGAGGACAAAAGCAAGAGTGTATTGTCTTTTTTTAAATAAAAATGTAAATAAGCTTTCCTAACATGCCCCCTCTATGCTATTCCCACCTCTAGAGGACAAGCAATATTCTGCAGCTAAAGAACTTGCAGAGAATTTTTTTGGCCAAGGTCACAGAGAAGTATCTTTAAAAAAAAAAAAGCCAACAACCATGTGTAACCAGCTCACTAAATCATGCAGCCTCTCTGCTGCTTCCTAACTGCACCCGACCTCCTCCTAGGTCCATTTAAGCCCACAGCATGAGGAGGCCCTATACATTCTGGACACTGGATGCAGTGCTGATACAGTCCCTGCTGGGTAAAGCTTTCAGTGCAAAGCGACATAATGACAGCCAGTCCAAGAGTGGTCAAGATTGCTGTATATGCACAAGTAAACAGCTGGGCATGGTCCCGCTGCAGGATCTGCACTGTGGTAGCATTAGGTGGGACTACTGTCACTACCTCATCCAGACAGTATTTCTAGGTCCTCTCTTAGTTCTTCTCAAATCTCAAATATAACTGGCTACCTGGATATGAAGATGTATATAATATAAGAGCCATATCCCAGATCCATACCTGTTTTGAAGCTAACCCTAGGTGGCCTGTCTTACTAATAACCACAAATACCAGGTACCAATCCCAGACAGCAGGCCTTCATTTTGGAAAACAGGTAGGAGGATGAATGTAGAGATAGCAGTTTCTTCTGTCTTCTCACTGAACAGCACATACTACTTCCTCACTTTGTCTTCCTGGCTTAAACCATATTCAGTGCCTCAGGTGTCATTTTCTGCCTTTGGATCCAGGTGGGTGAGATGGAGACGTTCAAGTCCTGAGCTAGGCACGCAGAAACTACTGGACTGAGGAGTGATCAGGGCAGTCAGGGTACACACTCAGGGTTTCAAGCAGCTCAGCCACTCAGACAAGGTAACAACTATGGATGGAGTTTGCACCTTCATTCTGGCACCCACTACACACCAAGCTACTAGAACACAAACCACAGAGGACCACTGCATTTAGTTCTCTAACACAAAAACAAAAGAGCCAAGCAAAGTACCTAATTCCAGGGTCTCTTTCAAGTTCAAATCTACAGTTGAAGACCAGTGGTGAAGCCAGAAATGAAGGCCTGATACCCATGTTTCTGTTTTGCCCTGAAACTAGCTAACCAGTCAGCTGATGGCAGACCACAGATACAGAGAAGCCTTGACAGCATCTCTTTGTCACAAAATTAATTGGGAAGAGATGCTACCTTTAAAAGAGGAAGTAACATTTTAAAATACACTTAAGATATTTCTGGAGTAGAAAATCTGAAGGGAATGAAGAAGATGAAGTTTTCATGACAGTAGGAGGAGTTTACTGGATTCAGTGAAGATTTGCTGAGAGAGAAGTCTTGTTGAGGATAATTTGGTTGACTTTTGCACACAGCACTCAGCAAGATATGGGATCTATCTATCACATAAGGATGATCATCAAATAGCATGTGCACATTTGTTCTGTGTACTAGGCAGAAGAGAGTAAAGAGGAAAAGATGCTTAATACATGTGCATTATATGTTATCACATTAGTATTTAATACATATAGAAATATGTACATAAACTGATAGACACAGTGAATCTAGACTTCAGTGCTTCAATGACATCAAAATTTTTCACACTCTTTAAAATCTAAAAGCAACCTTGTACGCTTTGCTGATCAACCTATACCATCAGCACACAACAGAAACAAGCTGGGCAAGTTACATGACTGGAATAGAGACGCTGAACTGCACACTGAAGGTAATATAACTGCTGTTATATTTACAGTTATAAAAGTTTAAAGAATTAAAAAATATTTTCTCATTTCATTTCTCAGGCATACTTCGCAGAATGTGCACATCCAGGAATATTGGCTGAGTTCTCTTCCTTAGAAGCAGAGACTCCACTGAAGTCATCTTGACATCTCACCTTTTCCAGTTTGATCCCTAATTACTCAGTAAATGAAGTAAATTTTAATTCTGATCAGAAGACTGCTGCTGAAACATTTAATCCTCCCAGCATTTTGGGCTGCTTCTCTCTGATGTTTGGGAGGTTTAATGTTTTTCAGTACTAAACAGGAAGATGATACAGTGCCAAATCCATCCTTTAATTTCAGGTGCTTCCACTGCGTCTTTTTCAAATTATGCAACTGTTCAGTAAAACTGTCCTCACAGTGTTCCAATCATTCTTCAATGAATATACACTTTAAACAGAAGATACAGGTGCCTAATAACTGAAACAACGTTTCACACTATCTTTAAATAAAGCTATATTTAAATTTGTGCAAGTCTGCAAGTGCACGCAAGAGTATGCCTTTTATTTACTTTTTCATATATGTAATAGTATCCTACTATATAATTTAAAACATGTTTGTAAGAACAAATAGAATACAAATTAGTTCTTACATAGTGTTTCTCATGAGTGTAGCAAAGACTAGTCTCCTCATTTAACAGATTTAAAAAAGCACTTAGGTATAGAGAAATGAAGTAATTTTCCTGTGAGCCAGCAACCAAGAACTGCACATAGACTTTGGGTCTCCTCAGACCCTGTCAGTTTTCTAGCCACTGGACAGGACCAACACCGTGGACAGCTATGTTTCTTGTGCTAACACACTCTAATGCTACCACAGTCGCAGCCTGCTACCCTAGTGGCATCATTAGTGATGATTGTAACTTCTCCTGACATCAGTTGCATTACTGAATCCAATTAATATGACAGAAGCATTCACATAATCAGCTCGCTACAGACAGTAAACAATTTGTTCTTCTTTGGAGATGCCTGTTTCAGCCACCTTAAGTGTACTCCACCTTTTAGATATTTTCTCAGAAATTTGTGTAAGAGTCACATTTTCCATTAGCTCATTTTTGCTTATGCAGCAATTGGGAAGAGAGGCTCTGGAAGTGATAGAGAAGACAGGCTAAATACAAGTCTGCACTGTAACACTGTTGTTAAAATGTAAATGTCACTCTAGAAAAGATGAACTAGGAGGGATCTGTAGAAAGAAGCAGGAATTATAAGAGTTTCTGAAAGTATAATTTACAAAAAAGGACTACAGGAATTAAGTTTTTGTCAGTCTAAAAAGACAAAGTCTGAGGTGAGCCATGGTAACAGCATTCTAATACATAAAATGCTACAAAAAAGCAGAGCTAGCAATTATTCTCCACATCCACTAGGAAAGAAGAAAAAGAATTAAGATAAAACTGCAGAAAATAAGATTGATTTCAGGAAAACTACTGTAATGTAAGGACGTAAGAAAGCAAGGACTCTATGAAAACTTAATTTTAAGAACAGATTAAACATATATTCAGCATAATTTAGGTAAACATAGTCCTACTACAGTGCAAGATGGGCTAAAAAGATCTGAAGTTGGTTGCCAGTCTTTAACTCTTCCATGTGCTACACTGAGAGAAACGCATGCATTAGCTGTATTTTTATAAAAAGACACACAAAACAGTGAGAATAATTATATTGATCTGACATTTAATTTTTATGAGTGTCTTCATAAATATTAATTTATGTCCACTTAGGGTAGTGATAAATGACACTTCTCTACCTATTATTACCATATATCCTTAACAGTGTGTGCTGAGTACAGCTTCTGTCACAGACCTGCACTGGGTACATACTTGGTCACTCATGCTGGAGAGCTGAAACAGCCTCAGACACAATGTTAGGTACATCACTTGTGTGCCACAGAAATTTGTGTCTTGCCTAGACTACTCCTATGAGCCAACTAAAGCAAGGACAAGTCTTTTGCCTCTTTATAAGAAGTAATGTAAAAACACTTGAAAACAGTAAGCCCCATTTCTACAGAATTTCCCTTACCCAGCACACCCATCACCTTCCAGCTCTCACAGCCTGTTGCTTTTTCTGTCACTACAGTTTACAGCCCCTCCAGCAGTGCATTAGAAAAGGACTCAATGTGCCAGGTGTGGGGCTTGCTCACTCTCATCACCTAAGGGAACACCCAAACATGAAGGGCAACAAATACTTTTAGATAGATAGGGTCTTATCAGCAATAAGGAAGCTTGGGGCTAAGGAGGTGCTGTCATCTGGTTTTACGTATCACTGTATTAACTGACACAATGAAAATTAACACTTAATGCCTAGTCAGACCAAGATGTCATTCAGTACCTAATCAGATGCACAGTTTTTTCATGTATTTTACTTACAAAGAATATTAATATGGGGCTGATATATTTCTACCAGCCATCCCTGCTGGTCAAAGATCTAATCAACATTCAAAGTAAAGTCAACTTAAATGTCTAACATTTATGAATTTTGATTACACGGGAACTGTTCTATGAAAAAAGAAAATACTAATTTATATATATAGTCTGAAGTATACATCTTACATAAAATATTGTAAAGGCAGAACAAGAAGCATATCCATAACTTCTCTTTCGCTTCACTGATAATGTCACAATAATATTTATGAGATTATGGATATATAAGCAGGCCATAAATTTAATATTAAATTTTTATCTTACAGAAAACTTAGCTCTGCAAGTAGTACATAAGCAGGGAAAGAGTCCTTCAAAAAAGAATAAGTAACAATAAATCAAATGGATTTTTTTCCCAGTAGTTGAAATATCTGACTATGTAACAGTTTAAGTATTAAATTCTTCAGGAACAAGGTTTTTCAATATGAAAAAAGATAGAATTCCTCTTTCAAATAAAGAAAACACTTCTGTGGGTTCTCTCACTGTGACAGATTATAGATCACTGTGCTCTGCAGCCTCAAGGTTTTTTCAGAAGTTTGTTAATCACTCTGTGAGTGACAACAAAAATAGTCACAGACAACAGCCATACATGGGCCAACTGTTAACTTCTCTGTTAAATCTGGATCCGTGGTGGTAGCTGGACAGTTTATTAACATCAACTGCCAAACGGAAACAAAAGGATTATTTTGTAACAGTGTCTTTCTTAGTAAGATACTTTATTCATATTGCATATGAGTTGTACAGCCATAGGGGGAAATCTAAAGGGAATGAAGAAGAACTTTCAAATAGAGTTGCATTTATAAAAAATTAATAAAGGCTTTTTCCACCTCCAAACAGTCATTGTTCACCTTTTTTAATCAAACAGAAAAAAAAAAAAAAGTATCACACAGATAATAGCTATTAGATTCCTGCTTTTTCCAAAGTTCTAAGGGAATGTCACCCAGCAGACCCAGGCAAACACCTAAAAGCATCAGCAGAAAGCAGCCTCCATGTTTAGACGCAACTGGGAAAAAAAACACTTCAAAGAGCAGAACGAAGTGGTACTCACTTGATGCAAACTGCATTACCAACTGATTTCATGGTCTGAAAGGCAGCACAACACTTTGCTGTGGATAAAAGTCCACTAGATTAAAAGAAGGAGAATTCTGGCCCTTCTGTAGGCCAGGTGTCACAAGATGGTTTCCCTTTTCTTTCTAAAGTAAATCCAGCCACTATAAGGCTACGGCCACAACTTTACACTATGAGACATGGTCAAAGGAATGTGCTGGTGTTGCAGTGGTGACTAATAAGCATGGGTAACGCCAACTACCACCTCCATAGAGCCTGATAAATAAGGAAGTCTCATGACTAACCATCAGAGTATTCCGAAAATACCGCTTTCATTGCCTACAGAATTATCACCAACATAACCAAAATGTTTCCTTGAGCTTTTAAATTAATTTAAAAAGTTACATTTTAATAGTATTTGTTTTTTCCCATTCCTATCCAAAAAAATTAAGGACAGATTTTATTATATAAATTTAGAAATGTACTAGGTATAGATTATTATGATATATGTGATACAGGATCTTATATAAATTCTGTCCAAGAATTTGTACATGCCTTTCCTTATATGTAAATAAAGATTTAATAAGAGACAGACAAAGCACACAGGAGATCATAAAACAAAAGAGATCTTGGAGACAGGAGACAAATTGCTGACTTGGATTTAGCAATTTTTTTTTTCTTTTAATGAAAGACCATAGAAAGAGTTTCCATACACTGCATACAACTTAACCAAGTCATTCTAAAAGGGCAAAAGTAAACTGGGGCGAATACGAAAAAATAAATCACTAGACCATCAGATCTTACACTAAAAGAGTACAACCTTTCTTTGCTGTCTGGCTGTAGGGTTGCTCCAAGTGACTGAGATCCTGTGTTTTGGAAGAAAAAGGTCTCTGCTCATTGGAGAGCCTACCAAACAGTGTCATTGCATATTTCTGGATATCATAAATGCCCTTCCCTCATTATGCTCTGCACAGAGTCTCACAGACCAATCCATTTCCGTTTATTTTTCAGTGTAAAAGTGCATTTATAAAAATATTTTTTAAAATAGAAGAGATGCTTATTGCTGAGTTACTCTACATTTCCATTAAAATCTTAAAAAGGCATATGACTAAATTCAGACTTTTTGTAATACTCTTAATTGGCTGCGAAACACATTTTTTCCTCAGGATATATGACATATTTTTAAAAATGTCAATCCAATGTGTAACTCAAAACTCAAAAACATCTCACCTGAATGAGTCTTGCATTGTCAGCTTTAACAGAGCTCATAACAAATCAAATCGCCTTGAACTGAACATAAATTATGAAATTATGAAAATAAATTATGTATTAAGTCACCTAATTTTCCTCATAGTTATGCTGGAGGAATTCACATCTGCCCCTGCTTATTAGACCCAAAACAATATTGTCATAAATTTCAGAGCGAGAGTCATAGAACAGCCCAGGTTGTAAGGGACCTCAAGAGAACGTCTGGTCCAACCTTTCATGGAAGAAGCAGCCTAGGTTAAATTATCTAGCACCCTGTTCAATTGCATTTTGAAAACCTCCAGCTCTTACTACATCCCTGGGGATGCTGTTCTTACTGTAAAATAATCTCTTGTGTCAAGATGAATGTCCTCCCAATGCAACTCCTACCCATTACCCCTTCTCTTCTCCATGTGGCTCCTTGTGAAGAGAGAGCCTCCTTCCCCTCTGTAGCCACCTTTTAAGTACTGGAATACTGTGGTAAGGTTCCCCCTTGAGCCTTCACTCTCCAGCAAGAAAAGACCTAAGGCCTTCAGTCTTTTCTCACAGGGCGTTTCTCCTGCCCCTTCATCATCTTTGTGGCCCTCCTTTGGATCCTCTCCAGTCTGCCCATGTCTTTCTTGAACTGTGGGGATCAAAACTGGACACAGTTCTCCAGGTGCAGCCTGGAGATGCAGAACAAGAGATCACACAAAAAAAAACAACCAAGTATTTTTCTTCTTAAACTGAGACATAACTATTTCAAGATACAAAATCTTACATTTGTTTGTAGTTGTTAGTATTTGTACTGGGTTTACATTAATGATGCAGGTTTGAATAGCACAAGAATCTGAAGAAGGCAATGGTGCAGGGCCACAGTCTCCTAGGGTTCAGCGTGCAGTGAAGTGACAGGCAGAGCTCAAAACTGGGCTTAAAAATTATTTTTTTTATTTAATTTTTATTTTTATTTATTTATTTTATTTTATTTTTAAAAATATTTAATTTTTAAAAAAAAATAACTGAAATTTTTCCTCTCCCACAAACTTGCTCAAGTGCCCCTGAAATGCCAAAGGACTGGAAACACAGTAGGAGCTTCAGAAAATGAAAATACTCGGTTCTGACAGCTGTTCAAGGACAGACATCTTAAACTAGTTCTCTCACACAGATGATCTATTTTATGAAAAGTAAAGCTCTATATCTGAGTCAGTCCATGAAGATTAAGTTAACTAACAATGAATAAAGTCTGTTTCAGTTATCATAAAGTCAGTCTGATGAACTGAAATCTTAAAGCATTTATTTCTCCACCAACTACAAAAACAGGACTAGAGAAATGATCTCAGCTTACTACATCAGCATAGGACATGTCAAAGACAGGTGAGATGAATGCCACCCACAGTTTTCCAGTTAAGGGATACAACAATAGTGGAACAACCATTATATAGCTTACAAGTGTTCGAAAGCAGAAAGTGAAACGTTCAACTGAACAGAGCCATGTGAGTGACACTTTTAAAATACTAATTATTTTGTCTGCATTCTTGCATTACATACAGGAAAAAAATCTGAAGAAGAAATTAGATGCATCAATTTGTATGGATCTTTGTAAATTTTTTTGTGTCTGATAGGAACCTGATTAATTTAATTTCACAAGGAAACCAAGGTAAATGTACTAGGTAGAGTTGCAAAACTTATTATTTCATTATATAACACCAATGTGTTTGGCCCTGCACAAAACTTCCAGATATCTGGCCTAAGAGTTATTTCAATGATCCAAGTTGAAGAACACAAGCTTTTTATACTCCAAAATACAACAGAACAGCAGACTAAATTCAGGCCTCATCATACCGGATATTTAGGTTTATTTGTAAATTTGTTAAATTTATTTGCATTTTTTTCCTGGGGTTGGGTCTGTGTTTAAAGCAGGCTCCAGGATTTTAATAACACTCCATCTGTCTCGGAGGTGCTTGCTTAATTTTTGCTTTCATAGACATTTTACACAATCAGCATGGTAGCATTAGAAACTTCTTGGATTCTGAATTCTTCTGCAATATATTGCAGAGGAGGTAAACAGAAATCTTGAGCCTTGTTTGCAAAGAAATGAAAGACCTTAAAGATTTCAGGAAACCTTAAAATACAGTAATTACAAGTACTTAAAAACATGCAACATGCAACAGCCGACATTTCTCTAGATACTTCCTTTAGCTGTCAAAAAAAGATGTTTTACAAGTCTCATGATGCTTAATCTCTAACACACTTCTCTCTCCTGGGAATGACAGTGTAACAATGTAAAAATGAACCATAAGCCTCTCTGTCTCTTACAGCTTGTTCCTGATATATTCCTGGTATCAACACAAGTCTTACAAAGTAACTGCCACATTGGAATTGCAGTCCCATGGAAGTAAATTGCTAAACTTCTGGATTTCAGACCCTCCTACAAATAGTAACTCAACATTATCTAAAACTACCACCAAACCACATACAACAGTGTTAATTACATGTCAGGTAAGTCATGTAAAACACCAACCCATACGAAAACAGTCACTGTGAAACACAATGTGAAGATGGAGGTTATTAGAAACATTCAGCTGAAGTATACACCCACATTGTGTACTTGCTTTCCTTACAACAGCTTTATAATTATAAGGATATTGTAGATATATTATCATAAATCAACAAATCTGTTTCCTAGCGTGTTACTAAGCAACTGTATCCAAGACCTTGTATAAATGAGATTAAAATTCCAAGGTAACGATACTCAAATACAACCTCACATTTAATAGTCAAAGACAGCTGTATATGTTTGAATTAAAGTAAAAAGGTCTGTTTCATTTTATTGTTGTTGAAATAGTTTAGACACATAGAAAATGTAAATCCATGTATATCATTTGTAGGCATTTCCGCCATACAATGAATGGTGAAAGGTCTAATAATCATAGAATCATTTAGGTTGGAAAAGAACTTTAAGATCATTGAGTCCAACCATTAACCTAGCACACAATCCCAGTACATTTTTCAGATAAAATAACAAGAAACTTCTTCAAATTAGTTTCATTATTCATTACATGCATTTCATTCTTCCATTTCATGGTATCCAAACCATACAAAAAAAAAATCGATACTACTCTAAATAATGTATTATTAGTTATTACTGAAACTTAAGAAAAAAATCACACTCACATAAGGCAGCGTGAAAGAAGAATACTATAATACAGCGGTTAATTTTATTTGCTGTATTTACGATATAAAAAAGACTTTTTTCTAGTCATAAATACACTGAAGTATAATCACCTTTCTCATAACTGGCTGCACTTGGTATGCATGTCCTCATCCTTACAGCACTCAAACATTCAGTGGGTTTACCAAGTAACGTTAAGGAAACTCCAGTTCAGATTGGACCAGAATACCCTCCTAAGCAGAAAAGGCTGTTGTGAACACGTGAAACCTTTCTGCCACTGTCAGCGCTGCCTTCCCACACAGTTTCAAAGTTTGAGTTACCTGACCTCATCTTCCTGAATGTAACTAAGTAATTTAAAAGGCAACCCAAATTTAAGTGAGGAAAACTGCGATTCTGGCTCACAAGAAGTCTCTACAAGAGCAGAAATCACCTGCGATGGAGACAGAACCTCCCTGGAGGCAATTTGTTCCTTGTTCAGCCCAATTTCCAGGAACTCGGGACCACCACAAGCCCACTGTGCTCCATGCACACATTCCACTTCTTTAATACATAGAGCATCTTTGCAAACAGTCTTGTTTTCTTTAAACCTACAAAGAAAAACCAGCAGTGCACATACACACCACCCGCTGGGGAGAAGATGAGAGAAAAAACACGTGACAGACATTAATCATGATGCTTAATGCACTCCTGGGAGGCTCTCTGCTACCACAGCAAGGAGAATCATTTAACCTGTGTGCATGACTCAGAAGGGGAAACTTGCCAGCTTTATTCACTCACAATTTTTAAGTTCTCTTGCCTGTTTTAAACATGTGCAGATATGTTTTAAATATGTGCAGAGCCCTTTCCATTCTGAATTCTCCTGCAGTGACAACTAGGTCCACATCCTAGCCTTCCTGGAATGTCACATTTCTGTACCTCCCTGCTCCCCTTTCACCCAGCGTGTACTTTAATACACCACTGCTTTGTGCCAGTGGCACCGCACAGGAGGTACCTCCCTCCCCACTGCTTTACGTATTTCTTGTCTTACAGAAATGGTTACAAGTCTTAATATTCTGTGTCAGTCAAAATATAAATTAAAAGCATTCTCCACTACCCTAATGTGTACGTCTTCTTGTAAGGCCACTAAAAGCTGCTCTGCTTACAGCAAGAATGAAATCAAACCATAACAAGGTATTCCACCGAGCACATCTCTCCTGCTGGAAAAACAGATTGACAAATTGAACACTCAAGAAAGTAAAACAGGCTGCATTTCTTAATTCCTTCCATTGAGAAAACAGAACATAAGCGTAGGTAGTGGCCTACTTTGATTATTTTTTTCAACTGCTTTTCAGAGACACCATGTCCCTGTTCAGAGACATTTCCTGGAGAGGGGAGAAGCTTAGGAGATAAGAGCAACAGTTCTAAGCTAACTATTTGCAACCACATCTAAAAAACATCTTTAACTTTTAAAAGACCCTCTTCAAAACAGTGTCTGAAAAAAAAAACTACCGTCATACTACAGCTCACAAACTGTATTTAATTCTGTCGATCTTCCTTTAATCCTCTACAAATATGGCAAGGCTGTTTCAGTCAATTGTCCTCACTTCTACCAGTCAGTCCTCAAAATAATGTTCCAGGACATGATGATTCCAGCCCTCCATCAGAAACATCTACTGTTCTGTAATGCACTGGCCCATCAGCTTCATATAACCAACATCCCATGGGTAAAAAGTATTCAGCTATGGCAATGATAGGCACTCCGCAAAAAAATTAATTAATTGACGACAGTGCTCTTCCAACATTTCACTTCAAAAATGACAGTTTAAATGACGTTCTGACTCTGCATGGTCTTTTCCTTTCATGCATTCAGTACATTCCTATTTTAAGGTCTGTTTTTATACAGGAACAGCAGTATTTTCTGCTTTTCACCCATCTATACTGCAAGGCTAACACAGCTAAAATGAATTCCTATGAATCAACAGGATTGTTTACAATGGTCTATTTAGTACAGCCTTCATGAAGAGTGTGGCATATGGAAGATCTTACCAGCTCAGATGTATATTTCTGTTACCCACTGGTTTCATATCCTGCATCTTCCACATACTAAAGGTGTGATTAAGCCTCCCCTATTCAAAAATAATCCCATCACCTCTTCAAAGAAGTGGATAGTTGCCTATTTGTAGAGCTCTGCATGCTGATGTTTTCCCAGCTCTTCCCACCTACTCCTTAACTTACTATGACCAAAACAGATGACTTTTTAGTGTTGTTGCTTTACAGCAGATACAAAAATGGTGTCATGAAGGCTTCTAGTGCTGTTTATTTCTTTAAAGAAAGTGCCAGATTACTACTTTTCCCTTATTTTCTTTAGAAAAAGAACTTTACAAAATCAGTGTAAGCATTCTCACAAGTTATACTGAAACAGAAAAAAAACTGTAAGAAAACAATTCACTACTAGATTGTCTTACTGAACGTCACCCAAAATACAAACTGCAAGCAACGTATGTACTGAAATGACCAATATAGGCCTTTCCAGATAAACATTTTTCAAATAATATTGTATTTTACAGCTCAGTATAATTTTTCACTATAATAAGGATGGGAAAACAATACCATTAATACATTCTTGTTTAGCATTTACAAGTATTTTTTTTCAAGTCTAAAATTAAAAAAAAATGGTTTGCGTAAATGTAGGTGTGCATACAGCTGTGAGTAAAAGTAGAGGAGTCATTTTTATCTTAACTTTAATTTGCTCACAGTTACTGAGCAGCTATATTGCAAAGGAAAATGTAAAAAACCGTAACAGGTGATTTTACTATGGAAAACAACAAAGCACAAAGGAGTCAAATTTAAAATCTCCCTAACTTTAATAGTCTAAACTAAAACTGTCAAGATACTAGTCAGAGCAGTATCTTTCTTCTCCATTGTATATATGGGACATAGCTGTTCCTAAGTAACATAATACAAATTTACATTAGTCTTCATCTCAGGTAAGAAAAGCCAACGGTGCAAATAAGAGTGCCTCTTCTCTGAAAGATTTCTTTTAAGTAAGATATACATATAGCAAAAGAACCATCATTCATGGGAATAAAATATGTTTATTAGCAAATTTTAAATTATTTTATATTTAAAGGTATCCATTCTAGCAATTTATTCAATCATACATGTGATTACAGAAGACACCAAGTTCCAAATGTTGCTTGGTTTAAGACTAAGTTTTATTCTGTAACTTCATTGTAAGACCAAAAACTTCAGCAGAAACACTATTGGGTTTAGACCTTGAGCCAAAACCTTCCAGAACAATCATATAGGAAACACAAACCACAGAAGGTAAGGAATCCAATTCTAAATAAGTTAGGTCTATGTGCTTGGGAGAAAATCAAATCAGAATATTTTGAAATACTGTCTTTGTAAGCATTTTAACAGTCTTGGGATTGTTATGAGTTAACCACACTCGAACTCACGACTCTACTTTCCATATTTGTTGTGGATAGTCTTTCCAAGACACTGCTTGATATATCGAAGTAAGGGGAAGTGGACCAGAAATGTTAATTGAAGCCTATATAAAATAAGAAACAACATAGTTGTTAATAAAGCCCTGATAAAATTAAAAAAAATATATATCTAACAAGAAAAAAATGGGAACTGGAGACTGCAACAGCTATAAAGTCCATGTGCTGAAGTGCTCCACAAGGGCCATCACTACCATGAATTTCCTTTAAACTTCCTCCCATACCTCACAGAGTAGCAGAGCTTCTCACATCCAGTTACATGAATATGCAAAGCATTCCTAACATTACACGTGGTTGGGAAAAAGTTCTTTTTTGAGAAGAACGGTGATCTGGAATATTTTTTTTAATATTCAAAATGTTCTTCAAAAAACATTTTCCCTTAAAACAGCTATTCTTCACAAGCTATATAAAGAACCCCAGCTATATTACAACTCCATGCTCTTGAAAATAATGTATTTTATCTCCTTCCATATTCATAGGTTCTTATTTGTAATTTTTCATCATAAGTCTAAATATACAACTACAATAAAACTAACGTATATAATGCACATAATATTTTAATGTGCTTTTTGGTAAAATATACCTAAGCAAAATAAATCCAACTAATAAAGCTAAATACTTTGTCCCTGAAATTAGGCATTGTAGTACTATAAAACCAACACAGTTAAAATACAGATTCCTACAGGGGAAGGGGCGGGGGGAGGTTTGAAACTGGCAGATTCGTGATTCATGCAAAAAATCTCCTGGTAAGAAATCATTCCACTGAAAAAAAATTATAACAGGTATAAAATAAATTAGTATTAATTATTACTATCAACTGATAATTTACTTTAAAGATCCATTATAAGTCTGTTTCCAAACATGCAGTTCCTATTTCTTTGGTGTAAGATGTATAGTTACTATTAACTGTATGTATTAATATCAGTTATCCCACTTGTGAAGTAATGCCTTATTGTAGCAGTGTTTTTGAAGACATCAAAAAGAGACCCTGACACGTTTACACAAGACCCAAGATGTATACAAACAGTGCAAATGGAGAATACAAGGGAGTCACACCTGTCTCACACACCACAGGCAGTGCTCACAGCACATCAGATGCTGAATTGGTGTCACATCTGAGGCATGCAATGGAGATGAGAAACTCACTGGAGAGATCTGACACCAAACAGCCAGGTGGCTTTGCCAATGCACAAAGAAAAATGGCAGAAGAAAGCAAAAGGGCCTGTTTGCTTACCAAACTAAGTCTGCCAGAGCCTACATCTCCAGCACAGCAGAAGTGACAGGATGGATGGAGAAAGCTATGAAAAAGGGGAGCTGATGTTGTCCTCAGGGTGAAATAAGTAATTAAGAGAAAAATAACCATTTTTACTCTATTGCCTTCGACTTCTAAAAGCACATTACAGTCTCCTTTGTATCCATATCCAGCTTGACAAGCTTAAATTTTCCCTTTGTTAATATATTCCACATACACTATTATTCTGCATAGGAGACATAATCTGTAATTGCCTTTCAGGCAGTAAGAGAGACTCCTGCTGCTGCTGACCCAAATGAGGCTTGAAACAGTAGTAGCATGGTTGTGAAACTCAAGCATTTAGTCAGTTCAAGAAATTGGACGCTACTCTTTCAAATCTCTCCTACACAAAGACAACAGTCAAACCTGAAAGAAAGTCTTTAGCACAAGCAGGAATTAGTATAAGGCTTCACCAGCTTGTGTTGAGACCTCAGAATGTCTTTCCAAACTTCCTGAAGTAACAAGTACAGAAATCCCTATTTATAAATTATTTTTAAGTTTTCCAAGTTTTATGAAAATATTCATAGGTACTGAAGCAGCTTAGTAGCTTATAGAAACAGATGATCTCTTACATTTCAAGAAAAACTCCAAAAATAATTCTCTGGCTATGCCAAGTTGTTCATAATCAGTAAGTGCAAAACATTAACAGCACCAATGTAAATTATTACTGTTCAGTAGAATATCTGCCTTCATCTCACTGGAAGAAAAGTTTGCAATATACCCTTGCTTGCATTAGACTATCAGAAAAACTAATCGTATATGCTGTGCTCATTCTCACACAACTCTCACCATACTTCTGAGTTTCCCCTCAAGCTTTTTTCATCTTCCTGGGGACACTGCTTAGTAGCTTATTGTTTCAGTGCACAGAAACACTTTTCATAGAGCATAAAATTAAGTGAGAAACTATACTTTCTTCCAGTTGTCCTGATATTTCTCAGGAATTAATAAACCTTACTGCAAGTTCCTTAAAGCAGGATGAAGTCTTCAGTACCTGCAGTGCAAATAAACCAAATCATATTTCATATAAAACCAGCATATCTTATTCTATTCTGAGTATCAATTTATTATTAAAGTAATTGCAGAATTAACATAACTCAGAACTGAGACCTGGCTGCATGGAAAAGCATGAGATGGAGCAAACTGACCATTAACCCAACCAAAGCTCATCTACTTGCTCTTCCTTTTTCTTTTTCCAGCTTCTTCCATTCCTGTTAATACAGATTTCCGACATTTCTGACACAACTATAACATAAGCCACATAGCAGTTTAAATAGTGAGTTATCTGAGAATTACTGTGTTTAATCTCCCTTTTGACCTTCAGATCGAAATAAGTCAAAAGCTCAGGACATACCCCTACTGATCACACACCATGATAGTACCCCATTCCTAATCAAAGACTCAAAAGCGTGACCATTTCAGAAATTTAGTTTGCTGTTGCTAAACTGAAAAGCTCAACAAACATTTTTATAAATTAATTTTCTCTCTTTTCTGTCTATGCTGGCTTTCTCTTGCATGCATGCATTCTCTTTTTTTTTCCCCTTGCATAAGCAGACACGTCATCACTGTTAAGTTTCCCATAATAATTACCTCTCAGTATCATTTACTAGAGTTGTCAATTCCTTTCACATATTCCAGAAAATACTGTTCTTCTAAATACATCTTTTGCTATTTTTTTCCTCCAGCCTGGTTTTCCCTTTCCCCATTCCTCCTAACTATTTTGCGCTAATGCCACAGTGTTTCAACAAGTTATGCTAGTAACTGCTGTAACAAACTTCATCTCTGTTTTCTGATAGCCTGACAATTCCTATCAACTACTTCAAATTAGATCTTCCTATGTTACAGCAAAATTTATATCAAAAACACCTGCACAATAGGCCATTTGGCAACTTTTTTTTGAACAAAGCTTCTATTCAAAAGGCACTCCTGTTTATTCACCCCCTATCAATATCACTCCTCTACTACCCATCAAATACTAACATCAACAAAGGTGCTAGCACCACTGTAACAAACACAAACTGTAGATCAAAAAAAAAAAAAAATTTTAGTCCCTTAGGAAGCTTTGCTTTTCTACATATATATTTTCAGGCAGGTTCTTAAAAACACAGACTGCAACCTCCCTTACAGCAACATACCAAGCATGCCAGTTCTAACAGTGGCAACCACCTTCTCGGGCAACCACCTACTGAGCATTTCTGCTGCTCGAAATCCTCATATTGGCCCCGTTTCTTTTTGTATGACCTGGCAAATTGTCAGAAATTTCTTCCCTGTTAGATGCACAGATGCACACCAGTGCTATGCAACACGTGAATATCCCACTGTGTTGAACGTATGGCACTCTACACTATTTAGCAGAAATGGCCCATGCTTTTTTCCACTTTCCAACACTTTTCTCCTCCACAAACCTAGCCATTTGCATTTTAATTAAGTCTGAAATCAGCATCCTTTTTTAAAAAACTTTCCCCAAGTATTTCTATTTATGGTTTTCTGATGTCAGAAAGATTGCATTACAAATATTGAATTTTTCCAAAGTAAAACTGGAACAAAACAAAACAAAATCAGCTATTACCATTTAGTTTGCCAAGTTAAAAAAAAAAAAAAAAAAAAAAAAACCACCAAAAAACTGAGGTGTAACTAAAGTAAGTACAGAACAAATTTATTTTTAAATTTGTGAAACTGGCATTGTATCAATACACCTGTGTGAGAAACACTGCCGTTTAGAGGCAGAACATGGTGGACTGCCTCCAAGCATTTGCTCTCCTAAGGCGGGGTGGGGAATCTACTGTGAATTTTTGAAACTGTGAAGTCGGGAGGAAATTTAAACAGTTTCCATATAGTTCTACATTTTAAGAAATCCTCTTTAAAGAGTGACTATGCACTTCCTAGAAAAGTCTTTGCAATATATGTTTAAATGATTACTGGCCAAATTACAATTAGGTTTTCATGTTTAAAACTAAGCTGCTGTAGTCTTCTCTCAAGTGTGACACATCGCACATCTTTGTGTCCTCCTCCTATTAAGATGTTATGGGATCAGCTACCATCACTCAATTCCACCACAACCGAGAACAGAAGGATTTGGAGCAGGACAGCAGGAAAGTCAGGTGGAGGAAGAAATATGAGAAACTTAAAATTCTGCACTACTCGTTACCCAGATTTCCTCCTGGTACAAATAAAAGTTATACAGGCAACATGAAGAGAAAGCAAAGGACAACAGGTTGGCCAACTCTGATGTAATGTCAACTCTAACATCGGAAGACAGAGGGAGGCACAAAGAGAAGAAATGGACTGATCTGAGAATCAAGAAGGTGAATTAACTGTGTCTTTTTGTTTTTTCAAGAAGTTGCTGTGTGAGATGACATAATTAGAAGCAGCATGAACTGGTCGGTGTCATTTATATTCAGGCAGACCAGTTATTCAACAAGTACTTATGGCAAACTTCTACCTTGCAAGCCCTGCCTACTGTCTCCTTTTCAAGGAACCTCAACATCACACAGTCAGACTCTGTCCTCAGTGAAACTTCTACAATCTCTAAGTTTAGCAAAGTTTCTGTAAACAAACCACAATATTCAAAATTATTAAAATAACATTAATTGACCAATCAGCCAAGACTGTATGTTGTCTGGATAATTACAGCAAGCTTCCTATGACATTTTATGCAAACAGAAAAACATGCTTCTTGACACTGAGCTGACTGACATGATGTTGTCTTTCTGACATCACCAACTCTGGAAATTCAAAGTAAACATGGAAGATTGGAACATACACTTATTTTTCTTCAAGCTTTATAAAGTACATAGAGTTTACCAGGACAGCAGACTTACTTGCAACCATCAACAGAATTAGTAGAGCTACACAGAAATTAAAATTCAGCCAAATGAAAATACTTTTCTTTTTTTAAGTTCTTTGGCAAATATGATAAGAAATGTTACGACTTAGAACATTTAAGACTCCAAACAGTTAAATCACAAAGCTGTTAACAAAACATACCATCAAGATTTCACAAGCTTGCTACAACTAGTTATTACCTCTTCCAAAGCTCAAGCTATGCAATGCAAATAAGTAAATTATTTGGAATCCAAAAATTTCATCTATTATTCTGTTGCCTAAATATTTCAGTAAATACAATGAAACAAATTTCATCAATCTTTAGGAATGAGTATGGAGAGTAACAGCTGTTAAGAAAAATCTAGATTACATTGAGCATCAGCTGAGGTTAAGATACTAGGAAGCAAAGAAAATAGCAGTTACTGAAATTGTGACTCAGTAACTACAATCTCCTAAGAATTTATGTTCAATATATTTTATGACTACAGGTACTGAGGAGATGTAATATTCTTCCTTGGAAAAACTATCTGCAGTGTACGATGACCAGTGGTCATCTATATTAAAAACACGTGTTTACTTGAGCCAAGACATAAACGGGCAACAGATCAGGATCCCACACAGCAAGGATTGCTATAAGCCTTTCTTGCTAATAGCTTTGAATGTCATGTTTAGTGCACTCTAGCATAAAAATAAAACAAAATGTAAAATACTCACTTGCATATTTCCTACTTATTGTAATTGTCCCTTTGGAGCAATTACACCAATGGGCAGAATATTAAAACATGTGAATTCCAAACACAGACCCTATGTTCACATCAGGTACTATATGTGACAGTACTGGCTCAATGCAGCCTGAGAATTCATCTGCTCTGATAGAAAAAGCCTAACAATTCATCTCCCTCGGGGCAGTTCTTCCACTCCATTTGCACCAGCAGAGAAGCAGGCTGGCCACAGGTAACCTGTAGCACTCCACAGTGCTCTCCACAGCTTGCAACAATGCAAACCAAGGGGCCTGTTGAAGATCACAGAGACCTCTCCCTGCACACTCATCAGCACATAAAAGGTGTCACATGCAGGTCTTGATCAAACATGAAATCAGGACACAGCCAACTGAACACGCTGAAATGGAACCTGCAAAATGTTTTTGCATCCCATTACTCACAGTCACAGCACTCAAAACTTCTCAACTCTTCCCAACCGCTGACTGTCAGCAACAATTATTCTTCAGTAGTTCCTTTGCAACTAACCACCACCTGCCTCATGCACCGTATACAGCAACTCCTGCAGTGTTTTCCTATGCTTTCTTCAAAGAGTTAAAGATATCTATCAAACACCTTTCAGAGACTCAAATATATTTTGCCTAAAAAGCTACTACAATTGTTCTATCACATAGGCTCAGCTTCTTGTCCTACCTTCCTTTTCATTACTGGATATCCAATAGTAATTTGGACTTAATAATTAACCAAGTAAGATACTATACAGCACCAAGCAGCAGGAATGTACATTCCCTCTACTTGTAGCTGTCCCTCATACTTAAGAAGAGATTGCATAAATATCCACAATGGTTACATTCTTTCACAATTTTACTTTCTTTCTCATGCAGAACTTAACATTTGATCTAACACTCCAGGAATAGGCAGAGAAGTACTTCACTCATTCATCACTGCTCACTACAGAAGGGAAGGCTACATCAGACTATGCAGGTACATACTGCTCCAAATACCCTCCCAGGCCTTCAACTAGCAACCTGGGTGATGAAATGAAGATTACACTTATTAAATTTGCTACGTGCTTACAGGCTCTCTGGTGGGAGGGTTGATAGGTTGATACGAGGGGGCCGTAAGCACATTAGAGAACAAAATTACAATATAAAATGAACTTGACAAATTGGAAAAACAGCTTGGGGGAAAATGGAAATCTAGTTCAATGAGAAGCAAGTGGAAGATTCTGTGCTTAGCCAAGAACAATTAACTGCTCAGATAATGGATAATAACAACTGCTGAGGTAGCAATTCTGCATAGAAGGATAAAACTGTAGCCCACAACAATCTAAATACGACTTAACAATAGGTTGGGTTTTGCAACAACAACAAAAAAATTGCAAAGGCTAGGAGAAAAATTATATATGAGTTGATAGGCATAACTGCTGTTCTACCAGTTATGGTAATGCTCCACTGAGTATTGCAATTCAAATTTTATATATATACATATAACATATAACATATATATATATATACACACACACACACACCCTTGGGAGATAACTGAAGGTAGAGAAACAAGAATTATCAGAAAATACAATCTACAAGGAAAGAGAGCTGTTGTCTTTAATGAAAAGATTGCTGAGGGAAGACAAGATAACCATTTTCAAATACTGAAGTCCATACTTACAGGATGCTGAACAAGAAATAATGGACTTAAATGACATTGGTGTATTTGGCTCTGACTTGAGACCCTTACCAGCTGTTTTTTCTAGTGGTTCGCTTATTTGCATTATTCATTTTCTATTACATCCTAAGAGGAAAATCTTCAATACACAAAATTAATAAAGATATAAAGTGAAAATCTTGCCTTCTAGAAGGTTTGCATGGGAATTTCTGAGTTGTTTCTTTTTATAAGAATGACCATTTTGGGTTAACCTATGTTATAGCTTACTTTTGAACAAATTAATGATCAGAAACAGCTGAAAAACCCAAAATAAAATAATAAAAAAAGAAAAAAAACCACATAACTGACCGTAAGGTTAACCATGCTACAGAACAAAACAAAAATCTGTTTACTCTGTGTGTTCTCTTTACTGCAACTCTTAGAAGTGGCTCCATCATATTTCAGGATTATTCTTGCTGCTCCTTACCTACTCATTTCTTTTCTTCCTTCTGTATTTAAACTGAGAAATAATCACCTGATGAAATCAATACTGAGAAATAAGATAAAGCCAGCTATTTTTAGTAAGAATAGTACCATCACACTCCTAGTCACCTCCTAGAAGCTTTCTGACTGCTAGAAAAAAACCCCACTCAGGTTTCACAGCTAAACCCAAACTTCTATACATAAGTTCACCTTTCAGGACAATGGATTCTATTTAATGGCCACATTCATCCACTGATTACAAACAACTGCATCCATTTTCCAGCCCATCTGACTGTCCAGAAAGTTGTACCAAGTTTTATATTTTCCAAGCTGACAGAAAATAACTTGTTCATTTTTCATCCCTCCTATACAGAATCTTAAAATGTAAAGTTTGACTGCACTTGCAGATTGCAACTGTAGTACAATTCTTCTAACATCACCACAATATTTCAAATGTATTTGCATATCTATTTCATACTGGCGTAAAGTTAAAAAGAAATTAAATCTAGAAAAAATAAAGTGATGAGGTTTTCATGTCAATAATCCACACTAAGACTGATGACAGTAGATTTAAATGTTAAAGTTATGTAATCATTCCATATGGTGGCTGTCATAAATAAAAACTTGAATGAAGCTACCCTCTGTGCAGGCAATTAGCAAAATTTTAGATACTAAATATTTCAGAAGAATTTATTCCAATACTGAGGTTGTTTGCCTTTGGCAAGAGGGTATATCAGGTCTGCAGAAGCTTAAGCTTTCGGGTTTTGCAGAAATTAAAAAACAGATCTCTACTGGATGTGTTCACACATGCAGGAAGTCTGTTTGCATCAGCAGGTATAGCTAATGCAGAGATGACATTCCAAAAATATGCATTTCAACTTCTACATTTTGCAGAAAAAAGTAGTATTCTGTTTTGGTCTACTGAATCTGTCAAAAAAAGTATTTATGTGAATATTCGTAAGAATAAGTTACCATATAATCATCCTACATGATTCAATCATTTAACAAGCTCGAGAACTAGTACACAGATCGTTAGCTGCCAAAATGCTATTCACTTCCTTGCATCATCTTGGGTTATTTGCAGCTGGAAGAATCAGTTCTGAGTTTGCAAATAACAACAACTTTTCTTCTTATCATTTCCATATATATCTCTATATCTATCTGCAGATATTAAAGTGGACTATGGGTTCAGATTTGCATTAAGCCACCTTGATTTAACAAATCATCATTATACAAGCCATTTTACCTGTCCTAACTTTTCTTTTACTACCTATATGCATGTTCTGAGAGACAAAGAACTGCTCATTCACCTGCTTCCCACAATTCAGCACCTGGTTGAACTGTAAAACTGGACTACAAGACCAAGCCCTTAAGTCTCATCAACATTATTTCACAAATGAGGCAGCACTCTGGCAACATGGTATATCTAGTCAGGCAGCAAATAAAAGGCAAGACTAAAGTTAAGGCAAACCTAGCAGTGTCCACATGCTAAGCATCTACAAGCTTCAATATGTTGTGTACGAGACCTTTCAGATGAAACATGAATGCAAATGAAGTGAGAAACACAATACCATACATCATGAGAGTACTGTACTACTCGAAGGTCCCAGCTGAGATAAAAGCATGATATGCTAAGCATTATACAAACAAGCACAGACACACTATCCTGACTCAAATGGCTCACAAAATATGTAAATAATAAAAAAGAGAGGGAACAAAGTTGTACAGTCTTTTCTCTACAAGAGAACTGAAATGTTTAAAGGAGGCAGATCAAGGAACTTCATGGAAACTCTAACACAAAGATCATTCTTTTCAAAGCCACATTATACACAAGCACATGTAGACAAAGTCTTTCCTCTAACCCAGCTGCAAAATCTTTCATAAACCTACAACCTACAAAAGCAATATCAGAGCTGCAATACTAGTAGGCAATTCAGCTTCTTGACCTGTACCAGTTCTACTATGTCAGTAGCTCAGTCATTACTTTCGCTATCACTGTATCCTTATCACAAAGAACATATACAACCATTTAGCTGGAAATGTGACAAGATGCCCAACAAAAAACTTGCCCTTAAAAAAAGCAGAATCCTGCATTTACAAGTATTTCTGCTCCTTTCTAATGGTCACTGAGTTAGTGTATTGCACAATATATTCTTTTTTGGTTTGCAACTTCCTGCTAATCCATCTAACCTTACCCTCCTCCACGAAAAGCATAGATGGAACTTTCAGACATCAGTATCTTTTACTTGTATTAACAGAAACACAATTATGTTTCACAGTTAAAGTAACTTCTGATCTTTGCCACTAATCCTGCAAAAATTACTTATTTCTGAAGAAGAGTGGAATATTTGAAGTTTAAAGGTCAAAATACACTCAAGTGCATTATCTAACCTGTGAACTAACAAACAGAGAAATTACAGAACATAACATGCTTTTTGACTTGTCCTTACAAAAAGCTAACTATGGCTTCCATACCTACTAAACAACTTCATGGTATTGCTCTCCTATTCATAGTGCATACTTCTTCGCTTTTATCTAAAAATTATACTCTCATTGATGGATGTCCTCAATAAACAGTCTAACAGTAATTGCTCTTTGTCAAGTGCTTGTAGGTGTTTGAGTAAATTTGCATTCTTCACAGATTTTCAGATCAGTATTTAACATAAAAATGGATTTGCCTCTTACTAATGAACACACTAAGATACAGCATAATCTGAAATACTATAATGGCATCTGCTTTGCAAATAAGTAACCATTGAGATACAAGAGTACTGTATCAAAATACAATACTTTAAATAAACTGTATTCTCAAAACAGTTTTGCATAAACATCTTATCCCTCTTTTAAAGGAAGTTAGTTTGTTGAATCCACAAAACACACCTTGGTCTTCCCTTCGTGGTTCTATAGAACACTTGAAAGTACTTAGATATTTGATTAGTTTCTCTTTAAAAAGAAAACAAACCCAAAAAAAAACAAACACCAAAGTTAAGTTTATCAACACTTAAGAACAGAATACACATTGTTGACATTCACATTAAATTTTGCCTCTTCAATAGAAGAAACCTGTCCTTTCATGGGTTTACGTTGTTTCTTGCCATTTCATATATCAGGTTTGAGTGACACTGCCAAGACAGAGATTATTTTTTTCAAGGATCACTACTACAAAGCTCATTAAAGCAACTACCAGGAAGAATAGCACCTGAACAGTATGTAACATATCCATCAGCCTTATTTACCCTCATACATAAATAGAAGGACATACCACGTAGCCTAATTATGTAGATGAAAGAGACCTCTGCTACAACAGAAGTTAAACATGCACAGTATGGAAACACCAGTGCATAGCATGGAAGAGACTTGTAAACAAAGTTTTGTTAAGTACATGTAAGTATCTGATTATGTAGAAAAAGATCAAGCAACCAAAGCATCATCACTGAAATTTAACCACAAAAATTCAGGTAAAAAGCACCAAAGTATTGTCAGGGGTTTAATCACTGTAAAGGATGTAAGCCTGGATTAATACTTCAACTTGAATAGCACCACAAGCAGAGTCTCATCTAGGGCAAATAACCTCTAGGTTAGACTCAACCTGTAGGGTGCCACTTGTTGAAGCATGAACGTCCCCCTCCTACAGAGCTTTCTCTACAACACATTAAGACTGGGAATCAACAACACTATTACAAGAGGTCTAATGTCACCCCCATACACTGTAGAGCACTTCAAGGAAAGCTAGAAATCTATGTATAATGTAACTCCGTATGTTCCTAAAGCAACCCAAGTACAACTGTGCTCACTGGAAACAGGTGTTTCAAGTTTTGGCAGCACAGGTGTTTTTATAACAAAACTCATATTTTAGACAGATACGCACTGACCAGCTTCAATTTTAGCCTGGAAGAAATAAGCATATGCTCTTGAACTATTCTAGTAATGGCCAACCATAGACCATCTACCTGAGCATGAAACAAACATTTTAGGGTATTATATGAGTGCGTATATATCTATAAGCACACACACAACACACAAGTATATGAGAATATTTCTGAAAAAATTATACCGTGCCTATAGTTTCAAAACTCTGTCTCTTAAAACCTATGTTTTAAGTATGTAAAGGTGAAAATAACATGAGTAACATATAAGATCAAATTTTATTCCAAATTCTTCAGATATCCTTCTAACAAAGCATGTTATAACTGTTTCTAAAGATTAAAACATACTAAAATGCACTTAGAAAATCTTAGCAGCATGGCATAAACAACAATAAGCACCTTTTTTCTACATGCACTAAAATGCTCTTCTACAGTAGCTGCAAGCCAAACATCAAAGCACTCTTCAAAATCCACATAACCAAGTGTAAGAGTGTAATACAGCGTGATTATACCCTACAACCAAAATGAATCTGTTTTCTTTATCAAAATCTAAGAAAGAAGCAAAATACAAAACAGCATGAAGCACTAGATGTTGGGATTTTGTAAATATCTAATTTAGCAATCTGAGATATGTGAACAACGTTAACAGTTTTAAAAACAGGTTGTCACAATCTCTGACAGGATATTGTCTCTGGTAAACTACACAACTGAGAAGCACTGTGTTTGTTTTCTTATTACAAAATGCTGACCAGGTCCATAAGCATAAAGAGAGAGCTGCATAATGGACAACTGTAATCCAGCAGGCCAATAATGACTGTAATAGGAGGCAGCACCAGATCAGACACTTTCTGGAAGGCAAGGACCTGCATCCCAACATCCGATACTAAAACACTACCTAAACACATGATAATCCATTATTTTCATCTACTATCACTTCAATGCAAGTAGAACACACCATCTGAAAAAATACTAAACTGCTCTAGACTGCACCACTACATCTCTAGATTAAGTTTTTACAGCATGACGATACCTATTTGATAATTATCCACAGCCAGGTTTTCTTTTCATGTGCATTTCTGCAAGACTTGACATTTACAATACTTACGCATTGCAATAAGGTTTCTTTTCATATCCTTTGTAGTTATTCATGTTCAAAGCCATTTTGCAAACTTCACAGTGGAAACATCCTTTATGCCAGTACTGCAAAGAAACATAAAGTAGAATTACTTATGATACTGATGTTTTGAAAGCTATGTTTAGGGTACAGTAAACAAAAAAACACAATGACACGTCAATATTTTGGCCATGCATTATAGATTTCGTCAAACTAAATCAAAATAATTACTTTCACACAAAACCAAAGGTGCTTCTGAAACAGTCTCAGAAATGTAAATTCTCTACGAAGGTGAATGCTCAGGACCACAGGACCACCACCACCACCACCCCCCGCTGACCATGCCGGGATTATTTTAAAGGTAACTGAGGCAGGAGTTTGATGGTTTGCCTTGATAACGAAAAAAATGACACCGCCTGCTAAGAATGCAAATAAAATCACTAACTAATGTGACGGCTGGCTATTTGGTACGCTGAAGAGACGCTAAATTTAGCACATAATACGGTATTTTCCTCCGGTAGCTCTACCGCCTTGCCTTTCCGGGGACGTTACTTTGGCGCATCTCTCACTGCCTCACTGCTACTATTTACGGAGCTCGGCGATAACCGGCGTCACCGGGGACACCCCCGAGGGACGGGGCTGTCGCCACGCCGCCGCCCCGGCCCCCGGCCCCGCCGAGGCGGCCATGGCGTGAGAACCGGCCGAAGCCGCCCCGGCTCGGCGAGGCGCCGACAACTACAGCCGGTGAGGGGCCGCCCACCGCTCCGTCCCC
>JAVJGJ010000047.1:70817499-70861169 GCA_035590215.1 Microhierax caerulescens | reverse complement strand
GTGCCGCGGGAGCGGTGCAGCAAGGAGTCGCGCGTTTTCCGTAGCTGTGGACTTGTTTAACGACCTGGAATACAACCCGCGCTGATGAAAGTGCTTAAGCCGATGCAGTGCAGCCTTTTCTGAGGGGGCTGGGGGGGGGTGTTCAGTAGTGCAGCGCTCTGGCGCACAGCAAGGACAAATTCTGCACATACTTGGGTGTTATTAAGTAATCAGAATGCAGTCAGCTCAACCGGAATACTTGGCTATAATTCCGCCTTAGCAACCCAACTTTTCTGCACTGGTTGTTGAAAGGCGTGGGGAGAAACAGTAATTTCATCGAAATGAATAATATATGTGATTAAGTGAGAAATACCTAATCAGGCTTTAAATGTTACATGACAGAAGTTGTAGAGCTTCTTATGCCTCGTCTAGGCATAAACATCTGGCGTCCAATGAAATTAATGATGTTGAGATGCTGGCAGTGCCGCAAGCAACAGGAAAGCAAATTTGCAGGCAGCCTTGTAAACGCTTATTGTCTGCTTTGGCTGTCTCGGTGCAGCAGCAAATAGACCAACTGCTGACCGGCTCCATTTGTGCATGCTGCTCCGTTTGGGGGCCAGGGCTAGAGGTCTGCCGTTCTCAAAAATCCTGGATCAGACTTCTTATACTGTTGTTAACCCAATTATTTTTCATCTAGAATTTAAGATTTGTGTTCTCACAGCTGATAGGATGATAATTTTTCTCAACTACCTGAAGACCAGTTTGGACTTGGTCTAAGATTTCCCGGATGGAAAAAGGTGCGTACACACCCTGCAGTGGTGATGGAAGGGTCTGCTACCTCGGTGCTGTACAGATTACCTTACACTCTCTGAGTGGCAATGAACAATGGCTTTTATTCAGGGAACTCTGAATGCCAGCTGCCTGAGTATGTTGGTAAAGGGAACTTGAATACATGGTAACTCAGCGGTTTCTGCAGGAATTGTCATTTGTGGATCCGTCTAAGATCACATCTGAGTTGAATTAGGCCCAACACATAGGTAAGCAATCTCTGTGCTGCAAAGGCTACATTGGGTAGTGGAGTCGTGAGCCTGTAGTAGGAAGTAGGATGGAGAGCCAGCTAAATAGAGGGCAGTGAACGTTACTTACGTGGGGTGGAGATTTTTTCTTAGCTGACTCAATTCTTGCTTTGCTTAGAATTCAGCCTGACGGCTTACGGGTGACAAGGCTCTATAGCTCATTAGAAATAGCTAGAGGCATACAGCTCCTGCAAACCACTAATATGAAGTCTCCATTCCTGGAAGCTCTAGATTATTAAAATCACATTCAAGGTCTTCTCAGCATGCAGGCAAAAATCATTTGGATGTTACTCTCAGTCTCAATGCTACAATGAAATCTCCCACCTTATTCTTGAAGGAACACTTTTATTAACCAAAATACCAACACTAAAAATGAAATAGTAAAATCAATAGGAATACCTGCAGTTGGATCTAAATTGAGTGGTTTGGCAGTATGAAAGCGTTCCAGTACTTATTGTTATTTCAGGTCCAATATTTATCATTATTTCAGGATCCTTTTATTAACTTTTATTAGTTTCCTCCACAAGACGGGAGAAATAGTGTCTGAATCACAGTCTTCATTTTCACAGCACAGAGCTCTTTGCTCATCAGCCACAACTTTTGTCTAGTGCTACTGTAATGAAAAACAAGTTCTTTTGCTCTACACAAACCAGTGGGAGAGACAAACCTACTTCACCAATGATTGTTTGTGAGAAAGCAGTGAAATATTACTCAGCAGTAGTCTTTCCTTTTTCTGAGTAGGTAATGATGCAATAGTAAAGTCCAGCAAAGCAAAATCCAACGATCCTGCTGTGTCACTGACTAAGAGGCTGTAAACCAAAGACTACAAAGCACTGAAGGGTGAACACCTTGCACTCTAGCTAAAGAACTGTTGCCACAAGCGTGGAGACTGTAGTAGGTAGTGGACCTCTATCTAGGGTCCAGCATTGATTCCTAGCTGGTAAGTACTGGCAAGCTATAAGTGGCATCCCAAGATTTTACACTCTTTTGCTTACCTCATCTGGTGCATTTCAGGGCCATTTATCTAGCCTAGATGATTGGAAAGTGAATGTTCAGGTGAACAATGCATATCAACAACACTTACAAGTAGATGCTTTTTTCAGCATACCTACACATGTAAACCTGTGCTGCAGGGGAAAAAAAAATGTGGTGATACCTGATTTCACACGTTAATAATGAATTTTACCTGAGACAGAAAAGTTTCAAAAAACCTGTTAAACTAGAAAGTTACTCTGTGTTACTGGAAGTGACTTGACAACACCTTGGAAGAGACAACCCATAGAGGCTTGTTTATATGGTCATAGGGATCACAGGTTTCAATCTAGTTCTTCTGCAAGGCTTCTTGCGAACTTTCTCAGCTCTCTTTCCCAAAAAATAGACTCCTTATAAGCCATCTCCCATGGCTGGTGTTAAGACCGCAATGCATTTCCCAGGCTATACAAAAAAGCTCAGAGAAGCTGTTAACTGCCTTCTGTGATCACATGAAGGCATTATCTTTTCACCTAAATTTCTGCAAGTGGAGTCTGCTTGCAATGTCATGGGTGTACAGAGCCCTATTGAACAAAGTAGGAGTTCATGTAAGCATAGTGATTTGTCTCTTTCAGAGCAAAGAAAGTGTTTTCTTCCATTCAGATATGTATTCATTTAATTACATTTTGTGGGGGGGGAAAGTGCTGAACGTTGTATGCCCCAATTAACAGCTGATGCCCCACTTGCAGTGTCATCAGTCATTTTTCTGAAACAAGTATGACAATATGTTCTTACACTCTGAAGGACTGTTGTAGAAATAATGTTTGCTATATATCACTGATTTTTCATTCCTGATCCAGGTATAAAAGGTGGGCTAACTGACAAGTTACAGTAATGGACTTATAAACACCATGCTAACTTCTGTACCCATCTCATAATGTTTGTGTATGAGCTCCAGCAGGTATTGTATCACACTCAAGTGGAAGGATGATCTCATGCTTAAGACATCGCATGGAGAATTGCAGACGAAGCCTCTGAGCATTATTGCAATACAGATAAATAATAAGGAAAGAGGTTTTGTGAAATTCTGTGACTGTCCTAAATTATGTAGGAAGCTAAGATATTACACTCATATTGGTTGGCACAGGAGCAGCCAGTCAATTTTTGACCCTTACTGTTCGAGCTTACATTTAACTGTATAAAAGAAGAAACTGCATAGTTAAATTTCAGATAGGAACAATGCAACTTTAATGTGGCCTTGTTTAGAGCTACCCAGGGTGCTGTTAGAGAAATGTGCTTTTAAATTCTCTACTGTAGAAGGGTAATTTATACTCTTCATATGCAAGGGTCAGTGGAAATATGTTTTCAACTTCAGCTATAGAAAAACTAAAACCAAAAGTGAATGTTTTCCTAACAAAACCAAACCAGAAATTGTTAGACTTGAATATGTTCTGTAATATAATCCAAACAACACTCTGCAGTGGAATCTCAATACGTGTTTTGAGAATTACTCAATCTTTAGCTACTCAGATCAATCTAATAGAGTAAGGAAGTACTAGAACAAAAATGGCTAACCAGTCACCAGCAGTGTTCTCTGTTCTTAGGATCTCCTTTCTTCACTCAAAAAGCATGCAAACTGAATCCTGCATCCCACAGTAGCTATACACTTAATGAATGCATGAAAAAGTAATAATGAAGAATCAGTATGACTATGGGATAGCCTAGAAGAAGGGGCTTTTTTCCTCTTAGTATTAACGTTGCAGTGGAAGTTTCAATTTATGCATGGGGTCAGGATTTTCCCTTATTAATGGGTCTTTCAGGATATTTGGATGATAATTTCTCTTCAAATTATGAAAAAAAGATTTTGTCTATGTTTTACTGAAGACAAAAGAAAGGTAACTGTAATAAAGCTTAGTAAAAACGGGCTGGTTACTTGGATTATGCTGAACAGAAGGTTGTTACCTAGGTCATTTGGTTTTGTTTGCACCTAGAATAGCAGATTTATGAGTAAAAAACAGATTGAAAACTTCTTTCAGGTGCAAATCTTATTACCTGTGTGCATATGGATGTGTTACAGAAAAAGCAGCTGGCATCAGTGAGACATACACGCTCTGTAATTCAGGTGCACAAAGCAGGTAGAGTTCTGTGGATAGCAATACATGGAGTGTTTTGAGAATTTGGCAGTGCATGCTTGAGTGTTAGCTTTTTTAGAAGGCATATCCAGAGATAAATGAGCACAACTAGGATGCTATAACCACACATCCAGTATTTCATAAATTGTGTCTTCAGTGATCTGGGAATGTAGAAACAGTCAACCTGACTTCCAGTTCAGTAACATATTCTAACATCAGAGGTTGGGGTGTCTGCGCACCCTTCACATTAAACTTGCATGCATGTAGTTTGAGAGGAATGAACAATGTGAGCAGGTGCAGGCAGAGCACAGCAACAGCTGTGTTCCTCACTGCCAGAGCTGCACTGCTGCCAGTGCCTCATTCAAACCACTCAGTCTGTCGTTTTGTTTGCAGACTAAGGTAAGGAAGTTGTAGATCCCCAAACACTGTTCACATAGAAAGTAGTGTGAAATCTGGAAGCCTTCAAATTGAATTTCCATATTCAGTGACAACACTTCGAATAAATATACATTATTAGTACTTTTTTTTAAATTCCCTTCTCTCTGTTACAGTCTTTGTAATTTTTCAATCCAGTTCCAGCCACCACATAAGTGGAGTGAACCTTTTAATTTTATATATATTATATTGAATGTGTTGGGAATTTTTTTACCAGCTGTTTTTCCTCCCTTTCTAGTCAGAGTTAGAGATTCCTACCATGTTTTTCAGGAGTAAAATCAAATTAAGAAGTAAAGATTAGGGAAGAGAAAAAGTCTATATATTTTATTTGATAAAGCAACTAATTTTCATGAACAAGTAATTGATACAGGAATGAAAAGCCATCATCAGAGCTCTTGGAGAAGCTGAAGGAGAAGACTGTCTTCAGTCAACCCTACTACACCATGTCAAGAATCAAAACTGGTTGCTTAATCCCAATCCAAAGAGATTTTCAAACACTTTACCGCCACAGACAACCAATCCAACAGTCCAGGCAAAAGGCTCTATGCTGGACGGTCAGCTATGGAAGCACAGAATGTTAATTACTCATTCTGTTTTAGTAGCTATCACTTTTTGTTTGCCATGCTGAGTAAAAGTATAAAGCTACTTGTTTTTGCTTATGAAGATGAAATGGGACTAAAAGATTATTTGTTATTTGTGGATGTTGTTTGCTGGCCTATGTTTAGCCTGAGAACAAAATAGGAATTTAGAGAGAGAATTAGGGTTCTAAACTGAGTTTTTAAACCTAATGAGAGGGTTCTGGTAGCTTTGAATAAAACGACAACAATGGCATTATTCATACTCTTGTCTATGCAACTACTTTCCCATTCCAGAAATAGGAGTTGAGTAGCTTCCTGCCTAAATAAACGGTTCACATAGATGGAACATGATCTATAAAGCTTTTTAAAATAAGGTTTCCTTTTTTAAACTGAACAAAATAGTGAAATACAGGAAGGGTTGGGCTGTGACTGGGACCGGATCCTTGAGTTTAATGTTTTAAAAGGTTATGTGACCAGTTCAGAGTAACAATATGCTTACTCTGTAGATGGCCTGGAAGTACCGTGTGGAATACAATCCCTTCGTTGCCAAAATTCCGTCCATTACCTCTTGCAATAGAAATACAGGATCATTAGCAAGCTGAACTCTGGGCTTCAGAGGAAACTGTATTTCCAGCCATCTTCAGAAGATTTTTAAATTGTAGCATTCACAGTACAAACCTGTCAAATCTCACACATCGAGAAGGAGTCTCACACATTTAGCTCCCACCCTATCTCCCCTGCAGCTCGACCTGTATCACATTCATTTGCAACACTGTGCCATGGCTCCTCTCCTGTCCTCTAACCCCACATGCCAGGCACAGCTGGATGGCCCAGCCTGCAGCCTGCAGAACAGCTGCAGCTAGCATGGAGCATCAGGGAGCAAGAAAGAAGGAGGAAGAGCATGTGCAGTGCAGCATGGCTGCATTGCTGAAAAGAAGGATGGATTCCAGGGGGATTCCTGGAAATACCAGCAAAATCACTTTCCAGAAAGTAAAATCTCTTCATGGTTCAATGTTAGCATTTTTCCTATTTATGTTACTTTTTAAGTTTTCAGTTTTGAACATACAGACTATGAGCTCAAAGGCTATTAAATAAAATCTTACAAACTTTAAAAATTATAATCTCTAAACAAACAAATGAAAACAATACAGTTCAGAGAAGTTACAGGCTTAGGCCAGAAAGACAGTGACTGGTGATAGTGTCTTCTACCAGCAACAACAACAACGTTGGCTTCTGCAGCACCATTCCTGGTCCCAAGCTTGCAGAACATGCTAATGTAATAAGAAACAGGACTGAGGAAAATCCACCTTCCTCAACATACCTGGAGATAAACTGCTTAAAAAGTCCATCTCACTTTGAGCTCGGCTCAGACACTTTAAGGATGTGACTGTGAGTTCTGCCTTATACCTGAATTTTTAACAACAGAGCTTCAAAGGATTGAAAGGTTGGGAACAAAAGGCCAAAGCAGAGACCCAGCCTGTACCCTTACCACTGTATAGATCTCTGGTGACCTGAAGGGCACTGTTTGTGACCTGGTACATTGCTGCTTTCGTTGAAAAGTCAGGGGTGACAACTTGGAAGCAAGGTGTCCTCTCTCCAACATCTTTTGGTGTGTATTTTGGTATTTTCATAGGCTTCTGTACTGGGCCCAGAACAAAGTCTAATTTGAACCATCTTTCTAAATACTTCCTATCGTATGGGATTATAATAACCTTGGATGGAGAAATATGCAATTTAATCTTCTAGTTCTTTATTTTAAATTAACTATAACTGCATTAGAAAATTAATAATAAATCAATTGCACATTTTTTAAACATCTTAACTATTTTAACTGATGAGGTTATGCTATGAATAGAAATTGTGTTGTACATACAGGTACTTTATAAAAATCTGTGTCATCTTTTTAGTCAGAACCTTTTATATTTCTTTCCTCTCTGCAATAGACAACAGGGAATAGCAGGCCAAATGCCACTGTCATGAAAAAGATACAAGTGCCTTTCTTTTCATGAGATCTCTGCACTTGCTCATTAATAAAAGGTTAGAAAAGAAGAAACAAAACCATAGCAATTATCAGCCAAAAATTCATCTGAATACTCTAGACCTTGAGTAAGAATCTTAGTAATGTTGCATTTTGGAGGAGGGTTTTTTTTAGATATGGCAGAAAAGCATACACAAAACAAAGGGGAACTTCGTAAGGGATAACTACTTCTCCATCTAACTGTAGAATTACAACTAGCATGTTAACTGTAGTTTCAAGAAGTAAATGGAGAGCAACATGTCACATAAATTGGATTTTCTAACATGTAATTGAGGATCTTCAGTGTGAAGTTCTCATTTTTCCCTAAGCTTTCTATGCAGTATCTTAAATATTGTCTTAGTAAAAGGCAATTATTATGTGGAGCATTAATGAGAACACAAATATCAGTACACTGCAGAGATACCAATTAATTTTCCTTTGACTACTGAACCATAAATAAAGGAAAACAGCATTGTTAAATGGTTCTAAAGTTACGTCAGGCCAAGCAGCGATTGCATTGCCATGTGAAAGATACAGTTTTGAAACATGCTACAGAGGGAATTGTTATAAAGTTACATTATACAGAATATTTCATTGATTTCATTCGCATTACAAAAGCCCTAATGATTTTGCTGTGCCCACCCCTTCCCTGATGTATGCTGCAGACCAAGTAGTCCAACTGTCCATGTTGGCTTGGCAGCAGAGTACTTGGTCCATCAAGGGAAAGAAAGAAAACTCCAGAGGATTTGGTTTTCAGAGTCCCTGCTGGTGTGACTCGTAAGGCAGCCAGAGCTACCTGTACTGGCAGCAGCAATGGTATGAGGCAGCACATCACGCAGCCAGCAGCATCCTCATCTCCTCCCACAGAGGAGAGAACTCTTACAAAGGATTAGCACCGCAGCCCTGAAATAACCACCCCAGTCTTTCCAAGAGAGCTTCCCAAATTAACCAGTGTGGCTGCAGCACCTGATCTCCCCCAGTCTTCCAGCTCCCTCAAGCCAGGGCCTTGCTCTGACAGTATTGACCCGATACAAACCCACTGGTGACCAGTCAACTCACATCTGACGCAGAACCATCTGCATCCATCTGGGATGGTGGTGTGGTAGCACACCTTCCTGCCCCTGATCACATGCGCATTGGTGTGTGATCCCATTTTTTCCTTAGAAGCTCCTGTCTGCTAGGCGGTACAGAGAAACATAGTTCAGATCCACCAGATTTTCCAAGATGGCATCACCTGGGAGAAGCAGGAGGGAGTCCTTTTAACTGTCCCTCCTCCTACCACAGCCTGATTTAAACACATGTTCCCACCTAGCTTAATTACTTCCCCATCTCTACTACCAGCCCATGTGAGCTCCCAACTTAAATATAGAGCTAGAGAAGGACAAGATCCTTGCAGCGACATAAGCCAGGCTGAACCTGATTTTCTACCTTCAGTCCCTCTGCTAAGAGATAGCAGTCAGTAATGACAAATAACAGATAGGACTCTCTCAGTCTTCCTTTATGGAGACAACAAATCAGAGGCAAATAAGTGAGGCAAGAGCTATAAAGGCCCTGCCTTCTGTTCTGCTAGGGCTTGTAGGATAGGTGTTGTGCCCAGGAATATGTAGATGTAGAGGCGGAATGTATCTGGGGACACCAGTCCAAGACTTCCTCCAAAGGAAAGTCTTCAGACCAAAGGAATTATGTAGTTTGCTAATCTGCTTGGGCTTGATCCAACACATGTTGAAACCAACTGAAAGACTCCCACTAACATCCGTGTGTGCTCAATTAGAGTGTAAATACAAAAGGCTATTTAATTTGCACTAAGGAGGAGTTTCAGCATAAACAGAACACGGTGTGGTTGGTTACGTGCTGGCACCACGCACCAGTTTTAAATGTCATAAGCTCCTTTCTCAGCACTGGTTGGTGCAAGTGGACAGAAGGCTACTGAGGCAATGTAATGCATAGCTATTATTTTTCTCTTCATCGTAGTTAACTCTTTGATGAAAGAGGGGCCAGATTTCTGGGGGCATTTCAGATACTATTATACTCAATTAAACTTCATAACTGTTTACCCATAAAATCTTGATAAATAGGTGTTAACCACTTCAAGTCAGCTTTCAAAGAGGTTCTTAGTAAAACCAAAATCTTCATGCTTGCAGAAAGCATATTAAATAGTACAACACCCTGGAAATTTTAACTTCCAAACTATCAAACAGAGCACAGATAGTAGTAAGCTTACCTACTTCGGTGTTACCAAATTACTTGAAGAGGAAAATGCCAACATGACATTTACACTTCTTTGGTGTAGCGAATACATGTCCCACCAATTATCATTCAGAAATGGTGCCTTGGCCAACATACATGGGGCCACAAAGCCTACTGTGGCCAGCTCTTAAGAAATTAAGCAAAAGTAAATACTGCCAACTTTGATAGACTTTTCTGGACTGGAACTTGGCTGATTTCCTTTGCTCAGCCTGTATTCCAGCTGGAGTAAATACTGAGGTCAATGTATGAATATCACTCTGGTTAACTACTCTCCATAAATCCAGTTAAATAAGGCAGGATTGCACTGCAGATCAGATGTTACAGTCTATCAGGAAACTTTCCTCATAAGCAAAAATGAAATTGCACTTGTGCATATTTAAACTGATGCAGATAGTATGGCCAGCTCTGACATCAAGATCATCTTAGCACCAAATCAGTCACTTTAGTTCATAAGGTATTTTTAACTCATGCCTTCGCGCTCCCCCTCTTAATTTCTGAGTGCCTCTGCAGTGGGAGGGTGACTGGTATGACAGATCCAGCATATTACTTAATATTCTGCAGTCCTACTCAGTAAGAGATCACAACCCTATTTTTAGAAGAAAAAATAAAATCACAATTTGACTGCAAGCATAGGGACAAGAAAAAAAGAAAAAAAATAACAGGAAATCTGTTCTCAAAGGTTTGTTGCATTTAATTTGTTTTCAACTCAAATATGCTCCTCCTACTAGGTATAATTTTTCTAACACAACACTGAAAAGTTCTTCATGATCCTGGAAAGGAAGAAAATGTGAAAAATCATTAAGGAAAGAACTCAGCTGCATGTGAATTACAGTTGTAAAATTAAGCCACTCAACTAATGATAGATCAGAAAACCCACAAGCTGTCAGGTTTTCAAATTACACCAAAATTTGTCAAGTATATCCTCATAATTATGTGTAATAACTGTCATGTGAAATTTCTCATTATTCTTTCTTGCCTTTGTTATCAACTAACCTGCAAACTGTTTCAAATATAAGTCAAGACCTTGTGCTAACCTACCAAACTGCCTGAAGCACAAACTACACATTTCTTTAGGTAACTTAATCCCAAAAATACTACTCAAATAAAACTTACAAAGCTAAAATATACAGTGATATTGTTAATAAAGAATAACATAATTAATAAATACTAACTGTTAATGAAGAAGTTCCAGCACAGAAGTGTGTATGAAATTGAAACATATCTGTAACAAATAATGAGAATTAATGAGAACTCGACTGATATCAAACCCTCACAACAGATTAAGAAAGGTCTAAGTCTGGCAAGCTTTGGACTGTGTTGTGTGGAGCTGGCTGTTCTTACAGCACTGAAAACAGATTTATTTTTTTCCTCTCCTTTCAACAGGTTTTTCTTGGACCAAGACAGAAAATGTCATAAACTTTTTATTTTATTATTAATTAATTAAATCCAGATTAAATCTTAAGGAAAATTTGTAAGAGTGGGGGCAGTAAAGCACTGGAATAAACTGGCTAGGGGAGAGGTGGTAAGAGTCCCCATCTTCAATGCACATTAAAACTAGGTTAGCTACTGCTGATGTTAGCCCATGTTGGGTGAGAGGCTGAATGAGGAGATCCCCTGAGATTCCTCTCAACCTAAACTGTTCCATGGTTTTAAATCTGTATTGAGAACACTACAGCTAATATTGATCCTGCCTTGAGACAAGAATTTGGGGCTGGTCAACTTTTTGTTCAGCCCGATGATTTGATTAGGTGGTTTCTCCACGTTAACTGTGCCTGAACATCTGCCCAGCTTTACGTGGGAGGGATTTTCCTTTGCATTTCATTTGCCTTTCTGCTGTGAGCGAGCTCGTGGAGGGCATAGACCATACCAGAGGAGAGCAAAGAGCCCAACCAGCAGGACAGGAGTCTGAGGGCAGAGGAAAGATACACTGGGCAGAAGCAGGATCTTGCCTTGCAAAATTTACAGTGGCCTTTAATGATGAGCAATTCTGACATTGCAAAAAGAATTTCTCAAGCAAAAAAATGTCTAAATTGGAATTAAGATTGTATCTTTAATCTAATGAATGGGAAAATAATTTAAAATAATATTGTCTTTTCAAAATACTTAATCTAGTTATTTAAGAAGACATCAGTATTTGGCTCTACTGATATAAAGGCCAGTGAAATTCAGTCTAAATACTAGAAGAGCCTAAAATCCAACTGGTCTGTAAACAAGTCATACAGAGGTTCAGCTAGATAGCTTTACAATTTTCCAAGTCATTGAAGCAATGAAGATATCAATTGTTTGAAGAGAGGACTAACTGGCTGCTGCCTTTTTTCTCAATCCTATATTTCATTTAATTTTATTTTTTTAGTTGTAAAGAGGCAGTGGCAATGTTACTTAGGTGATTTTAAATGTGTATTTACATTTCTGGAAGCTTTATTAAGTGTAAAGAGACTCTTTAAGTGCTTATCTTCCTGGAAAAGATTAAAACATTTTATTCAGTGGAAAAAAATATTTAAATGCTGGATTTTCCATTTTAACTGTAATGGTTCATGTTTACAGTACTCCAGCAGCTTCACTGAAGTTAATGACCGCCTGCTTATAATTAAGGATTGCAGAGGATTTTTTTTCTATGCACCATCCAACTTTGAAGATTGCAGGCTTACTACTGCCCAGCATTGCCACTTTAGTGACAGATTAGAACACTATTACTTAACATCTCAAGGATAGTTAATATTTTGGATTGCTCTTTGACAGAAAACAGAAAGCATTTACCCAAAGGAAATGCTGATAGAAGAGAGCATCCACTGAGTATCCTTTCTCTATAAGTAGAAATAGTAGTATTGAAGGTCCATAATGGAGCTTGAATTAATTTATTTACCTCTCTGCAAAATAATATGTTCTTTGCATAAGATTTCCTGAATAACCTGAGAAGGATGCATATATTTAAGTGTGCTAAATATTTGCTTAGTAGAAAATGTGTGGCCATTATATTTTACTTACTGTTTGAATTTACTGTGATATTTAAAGCTCTTTTCCTTAATAAAATAAAATATCAGTGAAATTCAGGTGAAAGCGAGGGAGGAACATTTTTTTTCTTTTCTTTTGTCTGCCTGGAAGAAGCATTAGCTGCATCAGTCAGTGCAGAGATCAGAGCAATTTATCTAATATGGAAGTGCCTCTGTCTAAAACACAGTAAACACTAAAGACCAGTGTAGGCAAATTATGGCCAAAAAAAACTGACTCCATCCTTTTATTGAACTAGGTTAGTTCTAAGAAAATAACAATACAAAATTTGGGAAAGGGCTTTTTCACAGAAAAAAAAATAGTAAATATAGTGGGTACAGAACCAACTTGTTATTCCAAGAATTTGAATTGATCAGCCTGTTATTTGCAATCTATCAAACACATTTCTCTAGGGATGCAAAACTGCTGTGGTACATGCTCCAAACAGAATGCTGAATTGACTGCCCAAAGACAGACCCATAGTGTGATATATTGGTTTCCACTGCCATGGTCTCTCATACTTATTGGAAGTCTTTGAAAAAGTAATGAAATTTAAATGACTGCCTCATAGAAACTGTCTTTTAATAATCATTAAAAATCATTTTCTTCTGAATAAATCTATAAGAAAAATTATCATCCTTTTCTTAGTATTTTTTTTACACCAGGAAATCTATCTATGTAAGCCTGCAAACACTGATTGATTTTATAAAAGCTCTGTGTCACTGGAGGCTTCCATGTAGATCGAATCGACGATTTGCTGTGAGGAACTGTCACACACTGCACAGAAGCCGTGTTGCAGAATTATCAAGTCTTATAACTGTGAATAGGACTATCTTACTTATACAGTGAGTTGAAGTTGACTACAAGGGGTGGCTGAGCAGCAAGAATCACATTTTTGAGTCTGGATGTCAAGCTGATGGTAAATTTGAAAAATTTGGAAGAACTCAATAATCCCAAGGGGAAGCTTTAAGGATGGTGGAAAAGGACTAGGAAGCTGTAACAGAATAAGATCTCTTCTGAGTAGCTCTGTCTCAGCAACCAGGACAGAAAAAGAATGGCCAAAGAATGGAAAGGAAGATGAAATCAAGGGTCTTCGTACCTTAAGACAGCTGACAAAAACCTGGTGGAGCTGAAATGGCTGAAGAACTTGGATGTTATTTTCATGTGGATCTGCAAGTGTTCTGTATTTTCTTTGTAAGTGAAATTTAGGTTATAGGGAAGACAGCGCACTCTTACATAACAGTGCCTGTGCTGAATCTGCATGTTAATAACTTGTGCTATTGTACATTTTCTGAAGAGTGAAATATAAGCACAGATTTCCAGGGGGAGGCTGGAAAGACCTTAGCCCCTGGCTTTGGCTCCATTTCACCTACCCCACTGCAACACTGGTGGCTCCCATAGTGCTGAGCAGTGCTGCAGCTTCTCCCTGTCTCTTACATGGCCAAAGGGAAGCTGGAATGTTGTGTTGCAGCCAGGTGAATGTGCACCTTCCTGTTTTCTTTCCTCTCCTGACTTATCTCTTTCATGTGAGCCAATATGCATGCAGCACCTCAACACAGGGTGCTCTGATCACCCATTCAGGGGTGCATTTGCCCCTGAACAAAAGGGCACATCATTTCACTAGGATTCTCATGAGTGCTTGGCAAGGAGCAGGACTGAAAGGGTTAATGCTAGTTTTGGAGTAATTGGACTGAAACTAATGCAAACACTTCATTTTTGGCAGCAACTGTGGGCTTTCAGAATGTCACTGCTGATGCTGGGAGAGCTCCTATGTCAGACAGTCCTCCAAAATCCATGTAACTACAGACACCCAGCCAGCGGTACCGTGTCTAAATCCTGCCCAGTCCTAACAAATCAGGGATATGTACACTCAAGGTTTGGGTAAAGCATTCTCAGTAGCCAACATGTGGAGCAGCAGGGGTATTGATAAGATACCATGCTGGACACAAACACTACCACAGCAAGTTATAATGTTGCTTTTAAAGAAGGCTTTGTTGGGGGGAAAAAAAAAAATCTTATTCCTGGACTGAAAACTGGAAATATATTTTACTCTGGTCTCAGAAATAGTGCAGAGCAATCAAGTATATGAACAGCACAAGAGAAGTTTGTTCTTGAGTTCAGTAACCAGCAAGGTTTGCCCATTGCTGACCGCAGATGTTCAGGGCTCGTGGCTGTACCTAGCTGGCTGGATCACCTCATTCAAGTGGAGACCTTGAAGAGATCCCAGATCTCCTCCGAGACGGCAGCAGTACGAGGAGTGCTCTGCACGACCACTCATCTTGGTGAAGGAATTTAGGAATCCAGATGACTTGAAGACAGATACAAATACCAGTATGAAAATCACAAAAACACAGAGGCAGAGCCTCTGCAGGCACAGGTATTTGGTCTGGAAAGCTGTAGTTAGGGAACCCATCTCTCAGCAGGGATAGAGTTGCATATGTTAAATCCAGAAGGATTGTTGGTGCTCATTAGTTCCCCATTTTAAAGAATTGGGTCTAAAGAGATTTCTCTGCCCTTGAGGAAAGATCTAAATGTCTACTGCAGACAGCCTGCCTTTTTTTTGAGACAAGAATTATAGTCAAAATAAGGATTAGGAAAGTCTGAAAAAAAAACAAGTCAACATAACACTGTGGTTTAATTCTGAGCTAATCTTCAGACCAGCAAAGTTCAGAAAATGCAGAGTCACAAAATGCGGCACATCGTGAGGGGGCTATCTCCCCAGATGCTTATGTTTTTACTGCAGCACCTATCTGTGCTATTTAGTGATCCAGCTTCTGAGTTTCCAGACAACTACAGAATCAGAAGAAATTCAATTTCATAGATACCTGGCAGTCTAAGGGAAAAGCCAAGAACAGATAAAGACATCAGAGAAATAAAAATCAGAATGACATTATGTTGGTAACTCTGAGAATTTACACACACACACACAGACTAACTTAAGTCCTTAGACATTGCTGGAAAGGAAAGTTTTGAATAGCAAAGTGACCTTGTGACTACCTGCGTGAGCTTCATTCCAGCAAGAGAGAAAGAACAAAGAAACTTTGAAAATTTAACAAGTGGCCCACAAAGGCAGTAGATTGATCAGAGGTACATATGCAGTCCGGTAGAAATGGTACTGTAGGAACAGACTATAAGGAGCGTGGAGAGCAAAGACAAGTAGCTCATGATGCAGCTCACTAGCCAGCCACAAGGATTTGTCACTGATGCCTCTTCTCAGATCTTGCAGGGTGGCTGAAGTTCCAGCAGCGAAAAGCCGTACCAGATCCTGCAAACAACATACCTGGAGCACATTCTTTAAAGCATGAGTTTCTCTTTGTCGTAATGATTCATTGGTCCATATCCAAGAGACCTCTGTGTAGAAGTTTTGTATAGAACCTGAAGAAAATGCTAATAAATTCATTAGAATTCCTCTAAAATCATTTCTTAGTCTGATCTACTGAAAGACCAGCAACCCACTGATCCAGCAAAGCCCATTACCTAATTATAACAACTGGCTCCAAGCAAAACTAATTTTATTCTTTTTTATTGGAATTCCCAACAGGAATCCAATATTCGAATCTTTTGTTTTAAGGCAGATTTCTTAAAGATGTTTCACCTTCCTTGTTAGGCTTCAGATGGAATCTCCAGTCCTCTGAATCTTAGGGACCTGCAGGTCATCACCTAGCTGTGCAGGTCTCACCTCTGCAGCAGGCAGAGGGCATGGGAGGTTCAGGGCTGGGGAATTCTCACCAAGCTGTAGAAACCCCCCCGAAGCACGGCAGCCCTCAGTAACTGCTGCAATAGTCTCTCCACAGAGTTGTTCCACAGTTTTGTGGGGAATGTTCCCTCTGCTCCCACAGCATCAGCCTCTTTCATCTGATGAGATCAACCACCATTTAGCATTCTGTAAAACTTGTCTGTGGGCTTTAAAATCTACAAATAAGTGTACTTAAAAAACCATATTCGAACAAGCGTATGCATCTTTTTCCTACATGCTGAGATACAGGATCTGTACTTCACTTGCTAATGTTGGCAACATTAGCATGACCAGCAAAAGCAGCAGCTCATGATGATATAGAAGTCCAGAAAGGAACAAAAAGACATTTCTGTGAAATATACTTGTAAAATAAACTATTTAAAATTAAATCAATAGAAAATTAAATCAAGAATTTTAAAGATTTTTTCCAAAATTGAATAGTTTCTGACATACTAAATAATGCATCTTGTGAGAAAAAACAGGCATGCCTAAGAGATTTGGGGTTTGTCAGTGTTCACTCTGACTGTGCAAAGCAGCTGTAAATGGTGGTGTGTCCCTGAAGCAGGCAAATCACTGCACACGCTACACCTTGAAAATGCTACGGGACTATGTGCCTTCAGAATTTAAAGCAGGTGTCCATACAGAGAAGCACAATACAGCAGCAAGTGGTGATCCAATTCCAAATCAGCATCCCTGCTTCCATATTCCTCCCACACGTCCTATGCAAAACCAGGACATGTGGGAAAGCCAGTGAGGGCCACCACTGCAGCCAAGGGACTGTATTCTTCACAGCGTTCCTTAAAGTCCTCCTGTCCCTGCCCTCATCTCAGTGAAGTCCCCCTCCTGTACTGGGTAGGGAGCCAAGAGCAGGCTGTCGGCAAAGGGACCGGGAATACGGCATGTGCCACTAGGCATCTGGTCAGGTTGTGACTGTTTGTTTTTCACTCACAGGATAATTGAGATCAAATTCATGAGAAAGGACAGTACCTCTGCAACACGAGGCAATTGCTTATAGGTAGTTCACGGCTGGGAAATACCTATCAAATAGCTGAAATTAAACGTAATGCTTTTATTCTTAGCCAGAAAACATTTTTTGAAGTAACCTACTATTGTCTTATCTATTAAAACTCCAGGCACTCAATCCAGAGATAGTAAGACTGCAATATTTTTTTTTTATTATTTTTAATTTTGTACTGAACTTCTAGTCCTCTAGGTTGAATATTTGTGTTTTACAGATATCAAAAATAGAAAGTAAAAATCAGCAAATTTTTTTCTGTTTCCTGTGTGTTTATTCATGTCATGCTCTGATTCATGGTTTTGGAATGCTAAGAATTTAGCAGTACAGGGTAACATCTATATGAATTACGTAAATATAATAGGAAAGGTTGGAATCAAGTACAGAGAAATCTTCCTTATTCTGAGCTTAATTAAAATAAATTTTAGTTCTTAGTTTTCATATTTCCACAGAATCTACTTCTTTTCTACCATTTATGTTTTCAGATTCTGATAAGGCTATCCTTGAAGGCAGCCAGTAACTGCAGAGGATTTACAGAGTACAGCATAAAGATCTGGGAACCCAGGCGCAGATTATACACTGCATGGTATATTTTTTCCTTTGAAGGATTTGTAATTAATCATTAAAATGAGGATGACAAAACTAAGTGTTATGCTACCACTGCCTGGAGTTCATTACAAAGTGTGAGTTCACCCTTGCACATTGTCCCAGTTTAGCTTCAATATCAAATTTTACAGCTTCAGGACCTCATAGATAACAAGATTAGCACATATTAATCCCTTAATCCTTTCTCTAATTGTTATGAAATCTACAGTCATTAACAACTTCAGTCATTCCTGACCAGCTTTTTTATCCGGCATCAGGTTTTATCATCTATGTCTGAATTTGTAGGCACAAACACTGCAAAGTGTGATAAAGCCCAGGTGAGAGGGCACGGACACTTCAGGTAAGCACCATGAATATTACATGAGTAGAATGTGTACATTGGTATCAATGTTTTTTCTGAAACAGTTTACTATGAGAAGAAATCACTTCAAGAAGAATCAAGAAAGAAATATTCAAAACTCACTGTGCTTTATAACAAGGTTTTCCACATACATCCATTTTTTGTGGGTTTCCTCTTGGTGGTTTCTGGTATTGTTTCAAAACTCTCTTAAGACTCTGAACTTTATTTTGTAACTCTGGCTGGTTTACTACAGATTTTTAACTTGCTAGATAAGCCAAAAGTAGTTTAGCAGCTATTTACCCTTGAATAAAATGTTTGCACTATTTAAACGCCTAAGGAGAAAACTTAACCTGGATTTGAAGATTCTACAACTACAAGTATCATTTAAGTTTTTGAGGAGGAAAATAAATAATTTGAATGTTGCTGTTTCTTTTTCTTTAGAGGGTAGCAGCAGTCTGGAAAATTACCGTGAGTCCTACATGAAAGAAGATCATTGAACTAAGCTAAAATTCTGAAATGCTACACAGTGTTACACCGGAATTTTGATGCATGCTAAACAAAAGGCGCAGCATGATCCATCATGACATGAGATCTAAAGGTGTGGAAGATACACAGGAACCATTATTAGGAAAGGTGCTTGGTTTTTAGATTGTAGAGAAGAAACTGCATAGGCTCTAAACTGAACAGGGCATGCAAGACGAGCTAGGGTGGTGGAGAGGGGTAAGTAACCAGCGTACTCATCACAACACGGGGCAGTTTGCCCTGGGCGAGCTCACTCAGACAGGAAAGGCAAAGATGCAAAGCACTCTGAGGGGGAGGATTTAATATAGTTAGGTTTGCTACCGCAGCAGGTTTGGTTCAGACGCAGTTCTTGTATCTCTGCATGGTATTGCCGTGTACACCGCACTGAAATCATTAGGCACTGCATCGGCTGATGAGTTCAGGCTCAGAAAAGAGACAGTGCAGCCTGTTTTCTGCTCCGGAGGGTCATAACAAGCTGGGGGTAACAAGACAGACAGGAGGCTTGGAGGTCTGAACCTAAGGGATGGAGACTTTTTTGGGACCCAGCTAGTGTCTATAAAGTATATAGTATCTGTCTATAGCAGATACTTCGGTATCTGTCCCTAGCAGAATGGATAAATGGCACGCTGCTAAACACCGAGTTTGGTTTTAATATACTGTTCAGCTCACTCATTTTTCAAAATGGCATCTTGAATGCCAAAATGCATTAGAATGCATTTTTTATCCAGTTCACAGTGATTAAGTAAATTCCTATTTAATTATTAAGGAAGAGGATTAACCTCATTATAGGATATCATTGTATAAAGGCTGGTAACACAAGCAGCAGAAAAGAAGTAACCAGGGCTCGCAAGAGATGAGTCGACTGATACTGGGTGGGTGGGAAGAGGTCAGATACGACCACAAAGACAAAACCTCCTATAATATTTCTGGACCTGTTATGAAAGACGCAATTAAATTCTGTGAGAATCAGCTCTGGTTTTGTGGATATCAATTCATCTTGTGGTAAACAACCTGCCTATGGCCTGAACATATGAAAGATAATTCATTGCCCATTTCTGCAGTGACTAATTGCTTTCAAGGAAAACGGAGATAATTCAAACGTTAATGTATTATCTAAACCAGTTATGTTACAAAAAAAGTTGAGGTAGTACCTACCTTACAAATACAGAGTATTTACAGAATACCCAATAGGCAGTGGTTCCTGAGATGGGTTTCTAAACTATTTCTTACAGAAGCTGACCTGTGAACATAAAAGTTTTGGTTTCTTCCTAAGTGCAGAATTCAATTTATATTTTAAAAAAATCAGGTAGTGGGCTGGTTCTAAGGGATATTTGTAAGATCAGTAGCACACAATAAATGAATGCTATCAAAATTATTGTATGAGTTTCTGTTTGTCCATTAATACTTTTTAAAAAAGGAGAGGGGAAAAAACACCTTTCTCAGCAGTGGTCCTAACCAAGAAGAGCATTACCTGTACAACCAATAACTGGCCTGGCTGCCGTTCCTGGAGATTTGTTGTTGCCAAGATTACTAAAGCTGTGAGGTCTTCTGCAACCATGGGATTTCTACTCAAAGTTTGACTTCACAAACCTTTTCCAGTTACTGTCAGATATTTTATTATATTTAGTGTATTTCACTCTAAAGCAATATACATAACCTGTTCCTAAACTCAGTAGAAGCCTGTCTTTTGTCTTCAATCTGGATGAGATCAGACTCATAAAGGACCATTTTCACATATCTGTAGATAAAATCATATTTTCAGATTGTAGATGTTATACAAGAACAAACTTTTGACCATGATAGACTTGAGCAGTTTGAATCATCTCTCCACTGCAGTACAGCAAATGCAGGCTTAGCCCATGGCATCAGTCAACAGGCGTGAATCAGTCAATAGATACCAATACCCAAATACTTCAAAAAAGAGTAATGTTGTCTTTGCAGTTTTGAATGCCAATAAAATCTTCTCCTAAATCTGATACATATAGATGCAGCTCCTGACTGAAAATGAGTGAACAGTCCCAGACCTAGTGGCGTCTGGTCTCCCAGAGATGCGTGTCCTGCCTCAGCAGATCCCACAAAATAACTGTGACCTCTCTGTAGTGCTTCCAGTTCTTCATACTCTGTGAGGCCCCACGTACATCATTCATCTTTTTCTCATGTCTGTAAAATACCTGCTAGCCAAGAGGCAGCACAAGCAGTGTCTGAGCCACATCCATGCTGACTGGCCAGCCAGTGCCTGTGCTTGTGGGCTAGATGGCATACTACACAGAAAAAGTAGCTTTCAAGTTCCCACTGCAATCCTCGCCAAAGCCAAGATAGTCATCAAGACTATTTTTTTCCCAGTCACTGATTTTCATAACTTCGAGACTTCTTGCTTTCCTGTCAGATTTGATTTAATTTAGCCAAATTCAAAAGTTACTGGGGGGAAACGATAGAAAGATTGATAAATGGACAGACTCACATAAGTCTCATTTCCTCGGGAAACCAAGGTAAGCAGCGACAGATCCATAACCTACAGTTATAGGCACTGTCAGCCTACATATGTGTATCATTACTGTTCGCTGCCTCCGCTCATCTCTCTGACTGATGCTCATATAATGAGGAAGGCATTTGATATTTTTATCATTTATCTGTTAATTAGTAGAGCACATTTCTTTCCAGCAATCCACCCAGTGCCAGCAATTAACGCAGTTAGCTTTTTCCTCAAGGCCTTTCTTACACTACTGACATTTCTTTGTGCCTCACAAATGTATAATCTCCACCCCAGGATAAGAGCATTTCAGTTTCGATAGCACAAATTGGTAAAATGAGCTAAATGTCTGTAGATACAACCTGTTTTGGAGCTGGGGCTGGGATTTCAAGTGAGCACCTCCCAAATTGCAACCCAGTGTTTCGCTGTACAGCACGTTGCCTACCTGCCAAAGCTACCACGCAGTGACCGCTATCCCAGCACAGCCGCTACCACTCAGTCCTGACCCAAGCCTGGACACAAACGCCTGATCTGGAGGGTGGATGGGTCCAAGGAGCTTGGCCTGGCTCTCCCTCCCTGCTTCCAGAGAGGCCATCTGTTCTTGGTGCCGCTTTGCTTCACGCTTGCACAGAATCAGCCTTAGACAGGATTTTTCATCTTTACCTATTGTTTTTGACACACTGCTATGATTTTGTTGACTATGCAACTAAAAAAATCATCACTTCCTTCCTGTCAGGCTTAATCTCTCAATCAAATCTGAATGAAATTTCATAGGACAAAGACAATGCACTTTGCTAGGCACAGGGAGTTAGGGCTTTCTCTCTCCCAAATTTCTAAGAGCTTCCTCAAAACAAAACAGTTCATAAATATTCTTTAAATGGAGAAATTTGGCAACCTAAATAGAGAGAGCACTGTTTTAGACCCATAATAATATTCATGGGAGATTTAATTTGGTTTCTTGGAAAGATTTCACCTGCAGCCACCATCTGGCTCACTGAAACAGAGCTGCAGAGCTTCCCCAGTAGATCCTATTAATCTACTGAGTAGCATAGGATGCTTTTGAGGACCTCCTCCTCCTCCTCTTCCCAGTGTTCCTGAAGGCTGAGTCCATCACATGGAATTCATCATTTGACATCACCCTTCTGATGCTGGATCTGATACAGGGCACAGTAGCCTAGCTGTTAAAAATTATTGCATACTGATGTCAAGAAGGTTTACTCTTTTATAAATTGGATTTCTTCTTTCCCTCTGCTGAATACTTAGAGTTTGTAAAGATGGGGAGGGGGGGAGGGGGAGAAAGCACAGACTTTAAAATTTTAGCTCTCATTCTACTATTATAATTATTTTCCTTAAAATGCTCCTGAGGACAACAGGTTTTGTCTCTTATTTTCACTTTTCTTTAAATAATCATCAGGGTTTAACATTTATTTTGTATTATTCTTTTATTGAGCTATCTTAATAAAATGAATACACCTTCTTTTACATTACTGCGAGTGAAAGGCTGCTGGGGAAGGTGCTGCAGAGGTTAGCACTTACCCTTGTGTCAGTCAGGAGAGTCCTTCCACGACATGCCCGTTTTTTTCTGGCTGCACCTCAGCAGTATGTTCAAGATCACTTATGAACTCCAGGGCCAGAGTCCAGCTGGACTCACATCACATTTGCCCCAATTTCGTTTCTTTGGCTTCAGAGAGTCTGTCCTTTATTTTCTCCACCATACAAGAGCAGAGTCATACTTCTGGTCTCCTAGGAATGCTGTTCCTTGTCTTTCCTCTGGCCAGCCGCTATTAGGAACTCCTGGAATTGTTTGTTTCTTTATTTTTGTGCATAAATGTCAGTGACTCAACCAACCTTCCAGTGTCTTGCACAAAGAAATGTGTCAAACAAACATGAGAGGCCTCAAATTCTCTGTAAGAAATTTAAGAGAACTAATATTGTGTGACAAAATCCTTGTCAAATCTGGTTTTCCCTCTACTTCTTATTCTTTCCCAAAAGTGGGAAAAAATATGTGTAATGATCTGTTATCCAACTCCAGAAACTGTCCTGTGAGGATGCCTGTCCGGTGGAGACACCTATCTGCAGCTCATACATAGTAACCCCTGTTTTTTCCTAGCTCTCTTCCAGTCTGCTATAAACTTGTTGTGATTGCTACACAGAAACAGCATTTTTTAAAATAACCGTGCCCCTGGAATTGCTCTTGTCAGTGTGTAAATCTCCCTTTATTCCCCTACTGCAAATACTTGTTTATCCCTTCCACAGACAAACAGGCTGGTGAGAGGTGTGCGTATGTGTGTGAGCACGCAACTTCGATCTGATTTTAGCATTCTCCTATTTTTAAAACAGTAGTAACCTCCCCAGAAGAGAAGCAAATACCTACTTCAACCTGGCATAAAAGGCAACCTACAAGGCACCACTCAAGTGAATTGCTTTTTCATGTAATTCTGCATTTTAAATAAAGCAGCAGTCTAAAGGCCTTGCTGTAATGGAAGGTTTCCCTGGCTTATATAATGGCTCACGCAGACAGACAGTCCTTCAGAGGCTGCCACTGCAATTCAGACAGAACGGGTACAGTCAGAAATACCATCCAGAATAATAAGCTAACAGCCCCTGGATCTTGAATCCAAAGGAACCCCCCGCATTTTCTTTTTTCCCCCAAGGATGCCCACAACTGTAGAGCAAAATCAGAGCACCAAAGGGAAAGAAATAGGTCTGACATTGTCTTATTAACATGGCACACATGCGGCTGGCATTTGCAGAAACCTGCTATGAGCAACTCTAAACTCTACAAATAAGTGTCACTATGGAAACTAATCAAATGAGCCGAAGTATGAGAGAGACCGCCCCAGGAAAAGGTCTGCAAGGGATATATATTACTATAAACAAATTCTTTAGTTTAAAGGCCCTCGCTGAAAAGGTTGAAGAAGCTGGCCAGGTGTCTCAGGGCTCTGGAGCAAGTTCATGACTTTTTCTCACCAGGTCAGCAGCGTCCGGGAGCATTGTGCCTCTGCAAAAGGAGAACAGAGCCTGCTTCATTCCTATGCGCCAGGGAGCTCTTGGCTCAGAGGAAAACTTTGCTTATATCCTCCAGGAGGATGGCTTCTTGGCAGAGTGGTTTGTCCCTGACAGCTCATGAGGACCAGGATAAATAAAAACTGGGGAAAGTGGCAACTCAAAGACAAATCAGAATTAAATGTTTTGAACATGGTAAGCTTGTCAGACTGAAAGCCAAAAATATGTTTTATTTCAAGTGAATACAAAAGTTACGGTACTTTTCTTTTGCAGACTATCTCAGCCACTTCTCTAAAGCAAACACCATCTTCATTATGTATTTTCTGCAGTTAGTGTAAGGAATTGTGTGTGCACATCTCACATTTAGCGATAAAATAATGTATAAGAAAGAAATTGTAGTTATTCAAAAGCAAAGAGAAAAATTCCTAGCTTCTGAAGAACCATGGCATATGTCTTTATATTCAAATATATCCTATGCCATATTGTGCTTTGTTATGACATTGTGTTGCATTATAAATAGTAAGCCTTTTGAAGAAAAGAAACCAATCCCAGAGTTTGTGTGGAAGCCAGTAAATGCTCTTTCCAGACCCAGGAGTAAAATCGAAAGGTAAACATGGAGTCTTCTGACTTTGATCAAGCAGCACCTTCAGGCAGCTATGACCTACCACTCGTCAGATCACAGCGGTGGTCTTTAAAGCAGAACATCCAGCAAATTTTGGAAGACAGAAGGATAGTCAGTGGCTGAGTCTGATCAAAGTCAACATTAGTTGATTAAGAAGTGAGATAAAATATAATTTTGTTGAACAGTACCAATAGCTACTTCTCAGTTTTGCCCTTTCAGTAGTAATTAGTCATACAAATGTGCTCTGCAGTCATCCACTTTTACTACTTCCTTAAGAAGGGTTTGGCTTAAGAAGGGTTTGACAGAAGTCACCTGCAGGAGACCTGTAGCCAGTTCTGAACATTTGGCTCTTGGAATCACTGTGACAGGTCACAACATGCAGAAATAATCACTGGTGACATTTTCTTGTTAGTGATGGGTCAGCTCAGAGAAATTCACAGACCGCAGCATTGAAAGGTTTATAAATTCTTTGGTTTCCAGTAAAATGACGTGGAAAGAATTATATGTGAATTTTAAAAAGAGATTTAATCAGAGAGGTGATCAGGGTAATAGACTAAATATCAGACATTTTTTGTGAATAAAAGGCAGCTAGCTCAGTGGGCATTGGTAGGTGGTAACTACTGATAATTCTTTATAGCTGTGGCTCTCCCAGTCTTTTGTTAAATAGGGCACATGGCACTGAGAGCCTGGGCAAGTTTTTTATGCCATTTTCTTTACTGTCAAAAGCAAATCTCTTACTGACTGCTTGTAGCAGGTATGAGTAATACAGGCCTCCAGCTACAGAGGGAGAGAAACTGCAGCAGCATTAAAGTTAAAAGATCTGGTGTTTGTTCACACATATATTTAACTATGATATTTATTATCTTCTAAGTGAAACAAATAGTTCTGTTTCACTTTGTTCCACCCAACCTCTTGGAGAAGTAGAGGTCAGGAAGAAAGCTTTCCTTTAAAATGCTCTAATCCTGCCAGTAGTCGAGGTGAGCTATCACAAGTGTGCTCTGAAGCTGTTGCAGAGGGGGCTGGGGGCTGCTGTAGGCTGAAGAATGCTGGGTGGTCATACAAGCCCTAAGCACTGCTGTGCACTGAAGGATGGAGAGTCCTGGCGCTGCTCCAGCCATAGTTTTTCCTGTAGCCCAGTCTTTTCTCCCCTGCCTCGGATGAACACTGTGGGAAGGGAGTAGACAGAAGCTGGCTCATGCAGAGCGTGAGGAGCAGGGCCTCCCTACAAGATCATCCTTGCACTGCAATGTCTTCCTTTGACTCGCAACAGCAAGTTGTGCTGTCAGTGCCACACAAAGTAGCCATGTGGCACAGGAGAACTCAGTAAATTTATAGTGTTGAAACAGAAAATTAAAAAATAGAGTTTTAATAACTAGAAAAATTGACCATGTTCAGTTCTTTGGGATTTTAGCAGTTCCTTTTTCTTTTTCATTAACACGGACAATGGAAGTATGGGTTGATTACAGCAGCCCCCACCCACCCACCCCCCGAAGCCCTGACCCCTTGCTGTTGCAGTAACTGAAGAGAAAGGGAGTCTGGGCTTTATACAAGCGCTGAATTCATTTGCATATCCAGTAGCAGGCATATTCTTTTTAAAGTGAAAAATTATATTGGTGGTAAATGTAAGTGGAAAGTAAAATAAAGTATCAACTGCTTGATGGAGACGGCATTTTAGAAGCCAGCTTGAGTAAGAAAGCTTCTTTGTGATTTTTTTTTAAGGTTCTCACTCCCTTCAGTTTCCATACAGAAGAAGAACAAGTATTTGGGGATGGAGACATGCTTGATAGAGACAGCATTTAAGAAGCCAGCTTGTGTAAGAAAGCTGCTTTGTGATTTTTACTTTTTTTTTTTTTATTAAGGCTCTTGCTCCCTTCAGTCTCCATACAGCAGAAGAACAAGTATTTAGGGGATGGGGTGGAGGAAAAAAAGGTGTAAAACCAAAAAAACTTGAGTAGATTGTCAGACAAATCAGGCAGGTCACAGACTGAAAGGTGCGTCTGAGACCCCGAACTCTGCTCTTGGGGACAGAGAGGGAACCGGCCGTTCTCCTGGGAGCTCGGGACTCGCGGGCTCCCTCCGGCAGCAGCCGCCGGGTTCTGCTGAAGCGTGGCGCCACCTGGTGGCGACAGCGAGCATGACCCGCCGCGGGAGCCCCCGCTGCTGCCCTGGCGCAGGTCGGCCTCCCAGTACCACCAGCAGCGGGACCATCGACCGCTGAACCTGCTCCTATACTGCTACGGGAATACGGCAAAGTAATGCTAAAGCATTCCTCTGGCACCCTTCTGCTGCGTTCCTAACTTCATACAGACGCTGCGATGTATGTTTTACATCAGTTTGCAAGTTTGAGAGCTAAACAGTTTAAAGGTTGTTAAAATACAAGTTTACATCGTTAACGTATTTAATTAGGGGGTGATGTTCTTGTATGTGTGTCTCATTGGAACCTCTGCAGAGCTGCAGAATTACAGGATGCTAAATTGAAGGATTATTATTATTAGAGATGTTGTAGTATGTGTTACCAAAATAGACCAACAAGGAGAGGGGGGAAAGTCTAAAGTAAAATAATTCTACTATTTAAAACTCTTTTTTGTTAGTATTCAGGTTTTATACCTCTTTTTTCTTCTTTTTGTAGCTTTTCTCCTCAATAATTTTCTCAGAAAACTTTAGACATCAAAAGCTGATATTCTCAAAAGTCATTGGATTCCAGGAATTCTGCATTTTTGAAAAATACCATCTTTCCTTAAAATTCATAATAATGCTTCTAATCACATGGAAAACTATAGAAGAGAAGAACCCTAGAGAGCTGAGGAGAACACCTGGCTATATGCATTCAGTCCAAAGGAAGGAAATATAAATTCTCACTGTCCAAACAAAGCAATATTACTGAACCCCTTTTTTTTCTTTCTTTTTTTTTTTTTCTCCTATCTACACAATCAGTGCTAGAGGGAACAAAGATTTCCAGACAACTCATCTATACCTAAACTTGCATTCTCTTTAGGCTTTGAGCCAACTGTTTGAAGATTTTAGATGAACAACCTTATGAGCTAAGATATCAGCGCTCTTGCCATTTCACTCATGCAGTCACATGCCTTTCACTTAGCTCTTTAATCTCATATTGATGTGGAAATCAATCCCAGGCCTAAATGAAAAAGTATATGCTTCCTTTACGGTTTTATGCTTTGAATATATTTCATTAGATTTATTAAAAAGATAGGTTATGCAGGATACCTTACACTGTACTGGCTAGAGGCAATTTTAAAGGAGACTTCTAGGACTCAGTCTTAGGACAGTTTTTACGCAGACTTTCAGCCTGTGTGCTAAACCCGGCCTGTGCACACGTTTCTGCCTCCTGCAAGATAACAGCTTCTAGTCAGCACTGAAACACAACAGTTCATTAAACACACTGGCCATTTTGTTCTCAATCAACCCCCAGAGTTAATGTAAGGACAGCACTTACATACTACAGTAAAGCACAATTCAGTACTGAAACTGAACTCCAGATCTGTCTGATTAAAGACCCCCAAGGATGAAATAAAGGAGCAAACTTTTCCAAATGTCTCCGTAGAATAAACAAATTAAACCAGTGCTTTGCTGTCCTCCTGCAAAACTGGAGAGGTGGGAGTCGCTGCCCACATTCCCAAAGTTTCAGAGCCATACAGAGACAGCTGTACATGCTTTCCAGCCTTGCAAGATTCAGTCTTGCGTGCTTTTATCTAAAATCAAATCTGTAGTTTGCCTGCTCTTTACAGCCTTGTTTCTCCCTCTAGCCGCTCTGTCCCATGGTGCTGTCCCTCGCTGTGGGCACTGCTGGCTCTCCAGGGCCCAGGCTCCCCCAGGGTTTGTTTCTTGCTCCTCTGCCTTCTGGCCAGCCAGAGTCAGCTGAACACTTGGCTCTCAGGCTTCCTTTCTGGAGCAGCAGACAGCACTGGGACTGCTGCCCCAACTGTCCCCTGCAGGATCACATCCATCCAAGTCTGAATCACTCCAAACGATGAACTAGCTTCAGTCATGACCCTGGTTTCCTCTTACAAGTATTTGATTATGTCCATTATGCTGTGTCACATGTTAGTTATTACCTTTTATTGTATGCCCATCATACATTTCTCAACTGGTTAATTACTTTATCCACGCACTAAGTGTATAATCACATTCCGGTCATTAGCATTGCACATTCGGTTCATGCCTAAGCTGTGTTACAAGGGGGGCTATATCTGGGTGTTTCTCAAGCTGCATGCCCTCATAATGTACCCTCTGGCCACAGCTGATATCTCAGACCATGAATAGCTAATACAGAGCTGTCTGCTTCTGTCATCCCTTCAGAGAAGCCATGCAAGGAAAGAAGCACTTAAAATCCAAATGTCTGAAGTTATGATACACATAGAAGTATTTAGACACAGAATTTCTGGTCGTGCTTTCCTTTTTTCTCATTGTTTTCACCTGAAGTGTAGTAATTTTCATAACTCCTAAAAGAGGCGGCAGCCAGAGGGAAGTACAGGGAAACACAGAAAGGACGTGACTCTGCTGCCTTCTCCACCTTGCAAGCGCTCCTGGACAAGGCTCTAGATAAGCAGCAGTGGGAGCCCCCCAGACACTGAGTTCATGGAATCATGGGATAATTCAGGCTGGGAGAGACCTTGGGAAGTCTCTAGCCCAGCCCTCTGCTCAAAGCAGGGACAACCCCAACAGGCCAGATTGCTCAGGGATTTGTCCAGTGGAGTCTGGGAGGCTGCTCCAACGCTTAGCTATCCCCACAAGAAAAACCTTTTATTTACATCCAGTTCACACAAGGTAGGTCTGCATGGGCAGGCAAAAAGCTGCACACAGCTTTTTCCTCAAATATGAGCCACAAGCCAGAAGCCACAGGATAGAGATATGTCAGTAACAACCACCTGCTCGGTCCTGTGGCAGCTCCTGCACCTTTGCACACAAAGACAGCTACACAGATCTGGCACTGGACTGGGATTCTGCTCACCCGCCAGTGGAGACACATCCTGAGCTGCACAGCAGAGCTGCGGGCTTGGGCGCCTGACAGCCCACCCCATCACTACAGCAGCCGTTCAGTGCTGCAGGGCTTTCTTCCCTCTCGGACAGCAGGTCTGTTAGCAGGATGGATGGAACCAAAGCAACCTAAGCCAACAGGCAGGCAGGAACTCTTCGTATTTTAATTCATTTTCAATTTGTGTGGCTTAGTCATTTTGCTAAAGAATACTGACATTCACTGTTTTGTGATACACTGATTCGCACCAGATTATAGCTGTCATACTACAATTGGTATTTCTCTAATTCAGAAGGAGGGTAAGCTATACCTTATATATATTTACTTAACAAGTTGTCCTTTTATTCATTTAAATACAACAGGGGTACTCACTTCTCAGAAACGCTGCTTTTCATCTCACAAGTGCTTTTTTTATCTAAAACAGGAATGATCAAGGGTACAGGAAACTCTTACATGAAAACAGGGCAAATTTTCCAAAGAATTCTTCTTTGGAAATATCTTACAAAGAGAATGAAAAAGAGAGAACATGAAAAGATGTAGGTTCTGAAGAGTAGTGCAGAGATGGGATTTCTGGTCTATCCATCAAATACAACAATAAAGGAACATTTGATGGAATGACGGATTACTGCAAAGCAGTAAAATACATGCCTATTAAATAACGTGTATAATTAAACTGCATAACTTGCTGCCACAGGAGGTTAACGAAGGAAAAGCATTATGAAATTCTGACAGGACTGGATAGTTACAGTTACATGTGTTTGGAAAACCTCCTGAACTACTAGAAATAGAAGACACAGGACTCTCATCAGTCCAGGCCTATGCCATTACAGGAGTCTATAGTGCCTGCTTCTAAATTTATCAAGTTCCATTTTAACAATAACTGTCCCTGTTGCTTCTGGAAGGGTGTTCCAAATGCTGATTCTTCTAACCATTAAACACATTTGCATAATTTCTAGCATAAGCACATGTCCACTTGTTCTTATACCAACATTCTCCTTCAACTTAAGTACCTCTCCTTCTTTGCTAGCGTTTGTTTCCCAGCCATTTCTGTAGAGGCACCATACCCTCTCCCATCCACACCGCACACAGTACAGCACCCTCTCAGAGGTAATCTAACACAGCTGTGCAGCCACACCAGCAAGCCTGTCTCTCTCACCAAGGCACTGCATGTACTGACGTGATCATCCGTCTCCTCAGACTGGAGGATACTTGGTCTTTGCCAGCCTGGACATCTCTGCTTGCAGTCCCAGGTTGGTATAGATGTGCCCCTACAGAGAGTCTCAAAGGCAAACACAGGCACTTACAGTGCAATATGGATGCAAGTCAGGCACTTCCTAAACATCTATGCAAAAACTCTGCTGCCCTGAGGCAAGCACGGGGGCACCTGAGGTACCGCAGGCACAAAGAAGCCATTTCAAGAGCAGTAAGAGCCCCTAGCTGCACTAGCTTGTGTGGCCAGAGCCCTGCAGACCCCTGTTCCTCCCACAAAATCACTTGCACTCATGCACAGGAGACAGAAGTCACTTAACCTCGCTTACTACTAATGGCGAAGGCAGTTCTAATAACCAGCTCAGATGTACGTATCCACCTGTGGTCAGATTAGTGCCACCCAAGACACACATGTGGAGAATTTCTTTGCTTTCTCCCCATGTTTGGAGGTGCATAACACCACAGCTCCGAGTTCTGGTCCAATACTACTGCCCACGCATTTATTGTCATCTCAGAGTAACAGCACCGGTTCAATAAATGAAAACCAGGTTGCAAGCCCTTCGCTGCCAGAGGGGTTTAAACCCACTCCTTCCTCCCAGCAGAAGGGCCACCTGACCAGAAAAGGGTACAGCCAGGAACAGGCAGCAAGGAAATAGGATGTGCACCTGCTCTTGACCTCCATCACCACTTAACACTGGGCTACTATGCACCTAGGAAGGGGTCATGAGTACGGACATGGATAGGGAGACCACCCAAGACTGCTCAGTAGCCCAGAGTTCAGAAATCCACACAGAGGAAACAGATGTGGATTCTGTTCCTGAGCAAGTCATGCACTTTCTGTTCAGATTTCTTGCATGAGAAAATGGACTTACTGCCTAATAAATGCTCTAACCACTGGGCTACAGAATAAATGTCCCTTTTTGTTGTCCCTGAGGATCTCTGATGTGTACCTGTGGCTGTGTTTAACTTACAGTGGTGGACAAGCAAGCAAACAAGGCGTAAGCACCTATGGAAGTAGATAGAAAGAATTGAAAATAACGTATGAATCAGTGCTTGCACTTGAACTGATGTCCTGTGATCAGCTTATCTCAGAAAAGACACAGGAGCTGCAGAACGCCTTTAGGGATGGATGGCAAAGGAACAGAAACACAGGAAAAAACTTTAAGAGGTTGGGACTGTTTAGTTGAAAGAGGGAACAGGAGAGAAATGAAAAATGTACAGAGGAAACAATCGTAATTCTTTTAGTACAAGAACAAGGAGACAGCCAGTGACAGCAACAAACATAGATCTGATGGAAGAAAACACTTTTTTACTCAGAAAAATATCACATATTACTAGCCGGCAGAATTCATTCTCAAGAGCAGGTAAAGTGCTCAGGAGAACTGAAAAAAATACTTGGGAATACCGCGTGTACTCATTAGGAATCATTCACAGATTAGAAGGAAAAAAAACTTTATTAAAAAAAACGTGGCTATAGACCTTTGTTCTTCAGGGAATAAGACTGATTAGGTTCTACAGGGAACTGAAAGGTAATTGTGCAGCCTCTAATTCTTTCTCGGAGGCTGGCCTCAATGCATGACATTAAATTGGGCCAGATGAACCTTTGATGTGGCTGCCACAGGCAGGAACTAAATATTTGGAACTTATTTACCTCAGAAAAGGAAATGGAAGCAAGGAAAAGTAAGCAAAAGCAGGCAGAATACAAGAAGAGCAATAAATGATAGAGTGTAAACTGACATCAGCTTTACACTGGTCAATGTGTCATTGGAGAGTCATGAGGGTACATGTGGCATGCTCAGATTTTCTTACTCTGATTTGCTGCTTCACAGAAATACAGGAGGAACGGTCAGTTTTGGAAAATACCAAGACATATTTAAGCACACTTAAAACTCTTTGTAGACAATGTACGTGTACAAAAAAAACTGCCACCTTTTCCCATGGCTCAGCTAGTCCCTTATTCTCGTAGCACATCACTACAATGTAAGAAAATAATAGAGCTCTTCTGTATGGGGACATTTCACCATTAAGCAGGAAAATCAAAGCAAAAAGCTTTCCCAGTCATGTTTTGAAATGGATAAATTAAGATTTTAAAAAAGGAGTCTGGATTCTGAACACTCACAGAGAAGAAACGCATCTCACCATAAATACAAATGAAAGAACCAGGTGTCAAGATATAATAAACAAATGGGAGGATAGAGTGAGCCATCTGCTTCATCAAAGAAAAATTTCATGCCCTGTAAGACTACAAAATATAAACACTGGGTGATAAGAGAAAAGTTTTGGATTTTCAAGGTCTAGAAGGTAGAAACTGCACCAGCAGTGGTGGGGTTTGTGCCAGCCAGATAATGAGATCAGCCTAGCCTGAGCTCTTGGCTCTTCCCAACTCATGACCTCCAGATAAAGCACATGACACAGGGAACAAGAGTAAATCCATAACTGGGTAATCCACAGGGTCCTCGGTCCCAGTAGCCCTTCCCCAGTCACACAGGGAGTGAGTACCCCTGCCAGGGTGTGTGGGAGGGCTCCATGGGGTGAGGTCTGTTCATGCAATTTGGGCTGGGAAAGCCTGCAGGAATGGGAAAAGCAGGCCTGGAAACATCTAACAGCAGAGCTGTAAAAGAGGAGAGGAGTCGTGCCGAGGGAGGAGGCTGGCTGGTCCCAGATGGGCTGCATCCAGCCCCATCAGCGCGAGGCAGCTGAGTGCTGAGGCAGGACACCCACGCAGAGAAGGACAGCAAAGCTCCTGGTTGGTGCAGGAGACCAGGATGAGAAGAGAGGACAGACAGCATATGTGTGTGAGGCTGTATAAGTGAAGAATAAGTGAAGATGGTCATCGTTTTAGGCACTTCAGAAAGGAATTTGGAAAGGTTGGGAAATCTGTATAACAACTTAACAATCGTTAGATTTCTTTGTCTCTCATTAATTCATCACCTCACACTGTCTCGGTCAGGTCATATCTACAGTCAGGATGCTGTTCTCCAGATGATTGAGCATCATCAACTACATCTGGGAACTGCCCAGTATATTTTGGGTATTACTGTGCTAGAAATAGTGTGAAATCCAGGAGATAAATATGGAAAACGCCACTAACTGCATTAAAAGGAGAGGATGCCAGGTGTATTACATTAATTCACTATAGCCATACAAAGGATTGGAAAGAAGTTGGGCAGTGCAGTTCCTCGACAAATGATTGAATGCAGGGCCAGAGAAAGCTAACAGTGCTTATGTTTAACTTACTAATGCGGCATTGTGTGCATCGCAGGTGACCCCAAGCAATTTGATCAGAACTTAAGCTCCCTTTAAGAATAAAAAAGGAAAATCCAGCCCTCACAGTTGTGAAAATAACTCCCTGAATGGGAACTACTGTAGTTATGCAAATGACCTGCTTAATTCTACTGTCAGCTAGCAATAAAAAAAATGCAAAGAAACAAAAACCCTGAGCCTTTTGCTTGTTTCTGTAACTTGCCTAAATAAATTTCTATGCTCTTTGTCATCACACAGTTGCCAGCTGAGCAGACACATGACATTGTACTGCAAGGATGTTCTGTTTGCCAGGGATGTCAAATGAAACAGGCAGTTCAAACATGCCATAAAGACAAGATCATGAACTCTCTTAATAGTCTTCTAGGAAACAAAGACCATACAAACACTGGGTAGAGTTACTACAGAGTGATTAGCTGAAAGCTGATGTTCATAGCTTCCCATCAAGTAAACAGCATCATAAGTATTTTCTTCTTCAGCTGTGCACCAAAGAGGATAAAAATCTTGTCTGGGCATGAGTGGGATTTCTGGGAGCTAAGCAGCACTCAAAAAAGCAAGAAAGAGAAAAGTAAATTAATCTACCTAAACACAGTGCCATTAGAATTGCTTTGTACTTCCAAGACTGCCACATGAAGCTGTAATATATGGCAAAGGACTTGTATGAGACTTGTGTGCTTCTAGGCTGCAACTGGACACCGGGGAAGATTTCCTGCTGCATCTGAAATGAAAGCAGTGCCTATGTGTAAGTAACTGAATCTTGTCCTCAGTATAGTTTATATATGTGTGATTAGATGTGAGTAATTCTGTCCTGCCCATCTCTGAGTGCTCTAATTCTGGAACAAACTTGTGGAGCAGAAGGTATTTGTTCTCCCAAGGGGAAGCTTACCCTCCTTTCTGTAAAGATATTACAATATTGATCGCTTTCCTGTGCACATGCAATCTAACACCATAAAGCTGTTACAGTGAAGGGTCTTTCAAAGGAACAGAAAAGCTCTGTATTTTTCCATCCAGTGTATACTTCTTTGCATTTGCCAACACCAAAGTTAATTCACCATCTTTTTGCTTGTTTCTCTAGCTGGTTTAAATCTCAGTCAGCTTCCTCACAGGTTCCTTTCATAGTGGTTAACCTATATAAGTAGCTTTGCCTTCGAATTCCTCTTTCTCCCTTTGTCTCTCTTCTTTCCAGATTGCAAACAAATACCTGAAGCAGCAGAGGGTTTTGCATGGCATCTCAAAGCATTCTGCTGTTAATTTCACCATGCTGGGAGGTGATTTTTCACTGCACTCCTTGGTTGTTGTCAACTGGCCAGTATTAACTGTTGGGTGTGTTTTGAAATACAGGAAATCCTGATGTCAAAAAGTTCACCAAAGTAACCTAATTGTGCCACAGTATGGATTCTAAAAATGCATATTTTTATTTCAGCCACTACTGGACTTTGTGAGTCCTTCTTGGTGCCATCCATCTCACAGACAAGATTCAGCAAAGTAGGTAGGGAGCAGAGCTGGCTCTGCCTGCACCCAGCTCCTTCCTTGCTCCCCTGGAGCCAGGGAAGCAGGACCCGCTGGTTCCCCAGCTGCCAGAACTGCTGCTGATGTTCCCTGCCACTGTCCTTCAGTGTGGCTGCTTGGGCCGTGGTGGACAGGGCTACAGCATCACCCCCAGGCCAGCCTTCACCCCCACTTGGCTTCCTTCTTGGAAGAGGACAGCGCGACCAGACCAAGTTTCATTTCTCCCTTACCTTCCAGCCACTGTGCAGCTATGCTCCACTCTGCCACACGACTTCCCTCACACCCTGGGATTTTCGGCAGGAGTTAAAAGTTTCTTGTAGTAGTTTCTTTTAGTGGTTGTCCTTTTGTTCCCGAGTTCATTGTTTTCCAGCATGGCTCACCAGGAGGTGCCTGCAGGGACAGCAGGGAGCTTACTGCAGAGGTTGAAATGTCCTCAATTCCATTTCCATTCAATCACCACAGTTGACTAACCCAACACCCAAACTTCACATGCATATTTATTCTTGCCAAAAGCACCGGTATATTGCCCTGTTTGACAACTGTTTGTTATATTTGTTTTTTATTCAATAGCATTTGGAAATTTGGCAGCAATCTCACCATGACTGGTTTCAAGGGACTATTTAAATACAGAAAAGTACTAAGGAAAATTACAGCCCAGATTTTCTCCTCTAGAATAGCCACTTAAGACAGACTCATAAAAATCTTCTACAGTCAGAAAAGCTGAGGTAAATAATTTACTTTCCAAAAGCATATGAATCATCAAGTTAAAAATCATGCCAACTGAAACATTAAACAATTAGATTACTTGGTTCCTATTTTTCCAATATGTATGTAAATTAATTGATTCTGCAAGGGGTAAAACTTTTGGTCATTATCTTCGTATGCCTATCAACTTGTAATGAGTTTTTAAATAGTATCAAGTGAATGTTAAGATGTAAGTCCACTATGGCACTTGAATTTTTGGTGTACCCCTGAATATGGATGGGACTGTTCTCCAGGCATGGTGCAAATACAAAGCTGGGGAGGGGGGGAAGAGTTAGTTTCATTTCAATTTCATTTACGTTGCTTTGCTACATAACCTCACAGAAGGGATTTAGAATTGTTCTTTTTTACAAACTTAAGGCTGAACCTTGCATTGATTATCTCAGATTACATTAAGAACCAGAGCACATGTAGAGCCCTGCTCACATGTTTGGTTGTTTCCCAAGGGACTGGGGGACAGAGTTAAAACTTCTGCACTTTCAGACTACTAAGAAAAATGTGTGCAGTTTCACTGAATACTCAAACATTTTGAATGTCTAATTCAAAACAATTAACGGAAGGCAAACAAGAGAGTAAAATAACGTTAGAAAACATGAAACAAAAAACCTGGCTAGTCCATAAAGAGGTATTACTCACCGAGCAATGCGACGACGTTGGACTGACAGTAGGAAATTTCTTAAGACAGCAATAAATTTAGCTTTCTATCATATCAGCAATTACGAACAGTATAACTGTGTGATGAAAAAAGTTTGAGGGTGGTAGCACATACACATTCACTTCAGTCTTAAGCTCCTGTAAACAGCGATTAACAACTGTGGAAACACGCCTTTCATGTGCAAATTTAGTAGTTTCTAGATCATAAACCTGATGGCGTTATGAAGATTTCCTGTCTGAAATATTATAGTCACACTGTTGCTACGGACAGTTGGCCAAATCCCGCTGCCTCCTGCCCCTGCCACATCTATTGAACTCGGAGGTTTCAAATCAAAGGACAAATTTTAGCCCAGGATCTTTTTAACCACCCACTCTGCCAGCGTGACAAGCACGAGTTTGTGGCTGCTATTTTGTCTGGCCTGCTTTTCTCTACTTTATGGGTTCAGAAGCCATGTTGATATTACAAAAGGACTATAAGTCTCCTCTTAAAATCTGATTGAAGTTGTTGGAATGAGGAATTTATTCTGACTGGGGAGAGGTAATTGGGTATATTCCAGTAGTTTGCATTCAGATGCAAGGAGAAGAGGAGATTAAGTAGATTAACCTCCCTCATCTGGGAGATGACATTTCTTGCTGTGTTTGAAGTATTTTGTGAAGGAAAGATGGCACTGATTTTGAAGTTTATATTAATCAAATCTCTTTGATTTTGTTTGATGCAGCAGCTGCAGTGACACACCCTCACTCTTTGAAAGACTTGAGCTGCAAGGGCCAGAATTTATAGGAGACCAGCTATAGCTTAGAAGTGTCACCTTCAGCCTCGAGGGGGAAGGCAGGCACTTGTCTAATTTCCCCTCTTATCTTCTTAAATTTGTGTTAGAATTGGAAACAAAGGTGAGTGATTATATCCTGATACAAAGCTCTGACTGAGAGGCAGGTTTCTGCACCAAAGCAAACCTGAAAATTAATAGAAGGATGTTAAGTGGCAAAAACCTTTTCTTTCCCCCTCTTTTTTTTTTTTTTTTTTTAATAATTATGGCAAGAGGCTGCAGATGCAATCTACTATGAGCAGGCTCTTCCTGACCTGATTTTGCAACACTTAAATTTTACTAGTAAAGTGACACAAATCCATTCTGTGATTTCAGTTTGTCACAGTGAGGTGATATTGGGCTGAAAACCTACAAACATTCCACACTCATTTCATCTGCTTCAGTCCTACAGATACTTTTGGCTGTGTTTCATTTAGTGTTTGTGAGTACTCCTGAGATTAAATGAGAGCTCTGAGGGTCTGAAGTAAAGAGAATCAATTTCTGTCTGACCACTACCAAAGGCAAACCATGACAGTGGATCAAAACTGAAACATCTTAACACAACATCAAAGGCAAAACTTTGTCATTAATCAGGTATATGAAAGGTTTTCATTTAATGAAAAACCCTTTTCAATAGCCAGATTCACTGGAAACCAGTTCCACATACCCTGTTACGACCTGACTACCAAAGCCTTACCTAGACAGGCTTTTCTTGGCAGGAGGCTGAAGGTGCCTCTCCTTGCCCCCAGCCCCAGTCCCACCTGCTGGGAAGGGTACAGAGCACCACAGGTTTCACCCCATCACATCCAAAGGAGCTGCTGGTGCACGTCAGCCACTGTCCACCCCCAGACAAGGCACCAGAGACCATTTCCAGATGGGGCCCTCCACGAGCGTGGCCCCACATCGCGCATCCCAGCTGGGCTCGAGGTGCTTCAGGCTGCTGCAGTTGCCTGGTGGAAAAGAAATCTTCATAGGGACAAGGCAGGTAGCACACTTTCCCAGCCACGCTAAAGAAAGGGGGGTGACTTTCCATGTTTGTTACGACACTTCTGTTCATTACTGTTTATCATATGAGGACCAGAGGCATGAACCGATGGAACCTTGGAAAGCAGCCAGTCCTGGAGAGATGACTGTGTGGATTTTGTGTTTTCATTTTATTTTCTTAAAGAAAATCAAAGCCCAGAAATGGGTAAGTTTTGACCTGTTGTTATTTGTTTTGACAGTGACTAAAAGGGATAAGGCAACTACCTTCTAACAGACTTTGGCTACGTTTAATTGCTAAAAAAAAAAAAAAAAAAAAAAAAAAAATCACATTGCGAGTGACTTGAAGTGATAGGCAAGTACTTAATGAAATTGTTCAGAGCAGCAACTTTTCCAGAGAGCCCAAACCAAGGAGGGTAACCAGCTGTTTATTGAAGCGGAACCACTATTGAATCAACACTTGGCTATTAAAATATATTTAATCACCATTTTAACTGGTCTATTCCCAAGGAGTTACTTAGTATCTTAAAGGTGCTGGGGATTTTTCTCTCTTCTCATCAGCCATCACTCCTAGGAAATCTTTTATTTCCACTTTATTTCACTTTTCAGCCAGAAGTCAATCACAATATGCAGTACAAGACATCAAATATTAACTGAAAGAAGCAATATTACTGTAAATGGCCAGAAGGCATTGCTACAAATATCAAGTTTTATTTAACTAGTATATGACAGTTGCATCTTAGGAGAAATATTAAAGGTTTGGGGCTCAAATTCAACATTCATAAAGCTGCTGTCTGGTTGAAAGTTTCTCAAGAGAGATTCTGGCTACAGACGTAGGCGTGCACTGCATCGACTTTTTAAGTATAGTAAAACAAACATAAATTTTACTGATTATATCGATTCAAAAACACATTGAAGCTTGTGTATCACATTTGAGCAGTGACTGACACTCATTATCTCAGAATATACCTCAGTCTTCTTTGCATGGTGTCACCAGAAATTATTTTTGACATAGGTGTTATTTAACACCATTTTCAACAAGAATGGGGCTGCCTGAAGCTGAAACGTCACGTCAGCCACAGGTAAGTGCTGCCCGAAGTTCTGTGAAACCTACTTGGGAATTAACAGCCGCGGTTTGATCCCAGCTCAACCTTCAGCTCCAACGTGACTGCAGGAGTTTCCCAGCTAGCTGTAAAGAGAAGTCATTTTTCCTGAAGCCTTGCAGTCCTTCACTGAGCACTGGCTCCTTTACCTCCTCTAACTGACTGAAATACTGCCAAAACCTTACCTCTCTCTACTCCTTTCATTTACTCCACTCCCCTCCCCGGCAAGTAAGGAAGCAGCAAGGGATTAAAAAAAAAACATCTTCAGCAACACGGCAGAGTAGACAGCACTCCCCCTCCTAAAAACCCAGTCCAGAGGATGATGCAGCATCTTTTCAACATGTAATAAATAAGCTTTTACAGTGGTACTTACCCAGGCTGTTACTACTGCATGCTCTAACATTTCAGCATATCTGGGACAAAACAGACGTACCCGCAGTGTCCCCAGTACCACAGACAGACCCTGCACAGCTCCCACCACAGCTCTGCCAGGCACAGTGCGGCCCAAGCAGCGTTCAGAGCCCACTTCTAAGGTAAAGGACAAGCAGGGAACACCGAAGAAGATGGCAGTAGGGACACAGACCCACTAAAAAGTGACAGCTTTACTGCTAAGCCTTTAACCTAAGCTCAAAAGTGAAGGCAAAAGAAGCAGCAGCTATAAGAACACCAGTTACAGGAACAACCAGAACAAGACCAGACTGGCCTGACTAAAGATAGACCATAAAAAAAAAAAAAAAAAAAAAAAAAAAAAAAAAAAAAGGTTAAGGGGTAGACCTAGCCTCTCCAACAACAAGGCAACACACTGAGCACATCCACTTTCCATACTTACAATAATGTGGCTTTATATTAGCAATCAGACAGCAAAAGGCCAGCTCTGCCCTGCAGCCAGTTCCTCCACCCTTGAGCTGCTGCTCAAGCAATGCCCCCTGCCCGCAGGTGCAATGAGTCCCCCCAGCCCGACACCCCCACACCTGGGCAAGGTTTAGCTCTAACTGGCTGTTCACCTGTTACCTGTTAATGTCCCATACCACTTAACTTCTGCAAGTTTTCTTAAAAACTTATAAATTCTGTATTAAGACTATTCTCTTCCTGCTATAAGATTATACTAATTATATATATATCTTCCATGTGATAGTAATTTAAAATCAATTTGTCTTATTTGCTGTATTCTATCATTATTTCTCCTGGCAACGTTCTCTCAAAATCAGTTATTTGGAATACTTTGGGGTTTTTTTTCTTGAAATTAATTCCTCAAACTTTTTTTATTAACGGATCATAATGAGGAGCAACGGTAGAAAGGAATGTAAAGAATAAAGGGGAATTACAGGATAACCTGATTGATCTGCCTGAGCTGAAGGTGGTCCTGGCACTTTCTATCACAAAACTCTGTTTGCACTTGAACTTTCAGGCTAAAATTTTCATGCAGAGGGCCTGCCTCCACCTGACTGACTTGAAAACTTCAGGGAAAACAGCTCAGCCATATCCAAAGACAGAAGTGAAGGAGAACACTGGTCCAAAAATCTGGAACCACTTCAGGACACTTTATATTTCTGGGTAGGGAACTGGAAACTGGTGAAGGCAGTTACCTCTTGTTGTTGCTATTTTAGGAAGGGGCAGAAGCAAGGAAACCACTCAAATAGTGTTCCTCAAAATAAAAATCTGAAGCACGTAGTTTGTTAGGTATAATAACTAAATTCTGTATCTACAATAAAGATTGTCCGTGGAGCGCCCAAGTGGGACAGGACACAGCATTGCTACAGGAGGGAGCCAAGGGGCAATCCCCTTTTGTCCTCCCTGCCATCATCCCGTGGCAGAGCCCAGCAGTGACAAAGCACAGTGACACGCAGGGGCTGGTGGCACAGGGAGCAGGACGAGGGTGCCGTGTGCTGGAGCGGGGAGCTGGGCAGGGGCAGCAGCCCGGGGCTGGGGTACAGCCCACAGGCAGCAGCAGCTCCGACCAGCTGAGCAAGACGCTGGGAACGAGGAGCCCTAGAAAGGAGCTTGGGAACGTGACAGGGAGCCTGGCACTGAAATGGGGGCTCGGAGTGGTGAAGTGGATGTGAGACAGGCTGCAGAGAGCAAAGCCCAAGGAAGTGGTTCCAGGGCACAGCGGGACACCCTGGGCTGCTGTTCCCACTCCCGCAGCAATGGGACCCCCACTACAACAGAGCCTCTCCGGGGCAAGGAGGGCCAGAGCCTGCTGCGGCAACCAGTTATTCCGTTACATCCAGCAGCAGCGATCTGGGTGGTAAATCTACAGGTTTCAGCCCCACTGGTGACTTGCAAGAGGAGAGAATCAGCACTGTGGTTAAGACAGTTGAGTGTTGCCTTTCAACCCTAGCCCTGCTTCTGCCGCAGACTTCTTGGAAAGCTCGCCTGGAGCAAGGAGTTCACACAGTCACTGACCGCAGGTTCCCCTTTTCTGGCAAGCCAAACCCATCCCCCGGGGGCTGGGGAGCTCACAGGGGTCCCGAACTCTCCCACCCTCAGCCAAAATCAGTCTGAGCCAGCCTCTGAACATAAAAATTGATCTGCTCTCTGGATGCCCTAAAAGATCAGGTCCGGGAATCTCAAAAAGCTTCCCTCAGTTTTTATGGTTACATCCCTGAGCTGCAGCTCTCCAGCGCTGAAGTATAAAGAATAATAAAATCACACATTTATGTGGTGTAAGGACAGATAATTTTCATAAAGTGCTGACACCATGAGTGTCGCAGCAAAGACCTGGGCACTTTATTTCGTATTTGGATGACTTTGAATGCACTGAGTTTTATAAGGCCAACAGTGAGTGATGAGGAATTAAAGTACAGATGAAGCCTTCGTTCTCTGAGTAAAAGCTTTTCTTTCTGCTGGAAAAAAGATTAAGCTTTTTAGATAAAAAAACTAATGTCACGGAGCAGCAGCACTGAATCAATGTCCTCTGCATTACTGCTACATCTTCTTCTCACTTTAAATCTTCACTGAAGCAGGAGGCAGAGTTCTATTTTTCCAGGAAGGGTTACACAGCATTAAATCCCAGAGCAATTGCATGTAAAACTGACGAACAGGTGTTACTAGTATAGAGCTAATTTCTGAGACATTACCCCTGGTTACTTTAAATAAACACATGCATGTCAAACACTATAAACCAACACCAGACATATCTGGGATGCTACAGGCAATTTTAAAATAAAATTTACGTTGTATTCATAGACTCTCTCCTCTCTTGCTGTTAGATATCGATGCTTAATTGCAAGAATTAAGTGTATCATTTCCATTTCCACACTGCACTGCTTGGAGAAGCGTCTACAAAATACAGCAGCTCTCACTTAAATACAAAAGAATTACAGTGTTTATTCTCAAATTGATACACATTACACACTGGAGCATACAGCTAAGATGAAGAAATCCTCTAAAATAAAAAAAAAGTCAGAACCCTGTCAGCAAACAGCAAATTCTGACTTCTCGAGAGTTTGCAGGGCTAGTCCTTGGATTAGCACTGACTCGTCCTCAGTTGCTGGAAAAAACAGATGTGGTTCAAAGAAGTCTTTCAAAGTGGCGGAGGCGCTGGCACCTGGCCAGGCCAGCCTCCAGCCAGCATCAATCAGCCAAGGGGTCTCCAGGCCCATCCTCCCAACCTCCCCAACCCCCACCCAGCTCCAAGCACTGCACCGGGCA
>JAVJGJ010000047.1:70788405-70801212 GCA_035590215.1 Microhierax caerulescens | reverse complement strand
GGGACCGGGACGCCCCTGCCCTCGCCGAAGCCGCCGTGCAAGCGGAGCGGGTGCGGGGCTCGGGGGGGGCTTTATTTGATACGTTTGCGGCGCTTGCGAGGCGACGGGATGCGTCTGACCCCCTCCTCGCATTGCCAGAGGCTGCAGGCAGGGGGAACGGCGGGGGTGGCTGGGGGGTCCCGGGTCCGTTCCTCCGGACACCCACAGCTAAAGCGGTCCCCAGGGCAGCGGCGGGGAGCGGCTTTCGATGGCGCGGGGGATCGGCCTGCCCGGGCAGCCAAAAATCAACGAAATCTCCCCCGGAGCGGGTCGGGGAGGAGGGGGCTGGGCCCAGCACTTCCCGGGGCGCACCCCGGTCCCTGCTGCGGGGCCAGGGCGAGGCTGCGGGGCCGGGGCCGAGGGGGAGAAGCCGCCGAGCACCCGCCGCACCTGCCGTGCGGGGCGGCCCGTGGGGGGGGCGGCGGGGCTGGGGCCGCGCCACAGGAGAGACCGGGAAGATGGACGCCCCAGCGGAGGAGCCGGAGGGGGGAGAGGGGTGGGAGCCGCGGCCCCGGCGAGAGGCCGCTTTGAAGTGCGGGAGCCCCCGGGGGCCCCGCGGGCAGCCGCGCCGCCTCCGCCCAACCGCGGGGAGCCGCTCCGGGAGCGGGGGAGCAGGGCCAGGGTGCCAGGGGAAGCTGTGTGGCGCCGGGCAAGATGGCGGCCCGAGGCTCGCAGTCCCCCGGGCCCGCCGCGCAGGGGCGGCCCTGCCGCCGAGCAGGCCCCGCCGCTCGAGGGGCGCCGCTGCTCCCGCGACCCGGCATAGCTCCCTTCATTTTTTTAGTCTCCCTCTCCTCCTTTTTTTTTTTTTCTTTTTTTAAATTTTAATTTCCAGGCGTTGGCTGGCGAGGCAGCGCAGTGGCAGCCGGCGGAGGCAGCGCGCCGCGCGGAACAGGGCCGGCGGCGGCGGAGCTCCCGCCGGCCTCCCCCCTGTTTACAAACACAGCTGTTGGCGTATATTTGCAATGCTAAGGATAAAGCCACCAGCAGCGAGGAGCAAACGAGAGATGGTGCGGGAGAGGGGTCTTCGGCATCTGGAAAGGACAGGGCGCCTTGTTTTTGAAACTGTCAATTCTCTCAACCCCTATTGTGAGCGCTTCATGCAAAACATCTCGGGCCTTTTAAAGCGGGGGCTTGTGAGGCCGCCTCGGAGTGAAAGGGAGAGGGGGAGAGAGAGGGGCCTAGGGCACGGCAAATAATTATATCAGCGCAGTGAAAAAATGGAACGTGGAAGGCCTGAGCTCGGTTAGCCGTCCCTTCCCGGCGGGTTCGGGGCAGGCCGCGATGCGGGCCAGCCAGCCCCGGCCGCCAGCAGCCCCAGACCCGCGCAGCGGTGGCTCTGGGGCCCGCGCTTTCTTTAAGCGCGGTTGCAGGGCTAAGTAGCAGGGCGATGGGGGGGGGGTGTCTGCACGCACGACTTCAGCAAGGTAGATCCCAATACCTCCCTCCTTATTTTGCTAGCCAGGCCTTTTCCTTTTCAGGCGCTCGCCTTCCTTTTGTACTTCCAAGCTGACCAAATAGATCCCAGGATGCGCCATGACATAGTCTTTCCAGCAATCCTCTTAACCATAAAAACCACAATTAACAAGGTTATTCGTGTTTCGTGTTCTCTAACCTACTGCATATGTAGAATACTTTCCTGCAGATTACTGCCGTGTGTCGAAAATGCCGCATTTTTACCCCTTTCTGACTCAAACACTCACATGTGTAAACAAACACAAACATGATAGCCTTGCTCTCATTTCTGTAGAAACTTTAATTTATTGGCAACTAAATCTATTAAAGGAAAAAGGATCAGAGACCATGTAAAAAAATTCACCATGTGAATTGATTGAACAGCAAACTTCATACAACAGCTACCACTATTTTGCATTATTGCTAGTAGTGGCATTTTAAATAAACCAGTAAAGAGATTATCCCACTGTAGTCAAGTAAGTGTAAGTTATAGAACAATCACTTCTTTAAGTAAATTGTTGTAAACGGCAAGTTACATCTTTTAAGGCAATATACCTCGTTGCTGAAGGCATTCCACGTGTTCCCTTTTTAATGCTCTAGAGAATTAAACATAGTCCAAAACTTTCTTTTGTCTTCCATCTGGCAGCAGAAATCTTCCCAGAAAATTTACCAGTGAACTGTACAAGTGGCAAATACCTGTGGAGTACAGTCCATAAAGTATACACACTTCCCTTGATTGCTTTTTCCTCTAGAAAATTCTGTTGATTTTTGCGTACACCAGGAATTGGAAAATGGTGGCGATGCATTACTAATAGATTTTAAGTTTTTTCTCCCGTAAACATTGCAACAAAAATGGTAACCTGGCTCACTTGAAAAACCTTTGTGTTTCCTCGTTATCTGGACTTACCTTTATGAGAGAAAATCAGTTATTTTTACATAACTCAATGACATTATTTTATATGATAAAAGTATGAAATGATAATGACCTCTACTCCCAATAATAATTACAGTGCTGTCAGAAACAGTTACCAAACTACCAGAATTGGAAAGAGTACCTCTCCCCCCCCTCCTTCTTTTTTTTCTTCTTCCCCACAGTGAGTTACTGTACCTGGCTAATTTCTCCAACGGTAGTAAAAACACGAATGTCCTTGTTAGTGGCTTGCACTAAACTGAGGTGTACACGTGTGAAAATTATTTGGCTGTTTAACTTCTTGCCTTTTGATGTTGCCTGCATGGAGGGAAGCCCAGCACAGCCTGCTGAGCATGCCTGGTGGGTGCCAGTCCTGGGGTGCTCCCTGGCCCACTCCTGTTTCCAGGCCTGCACCTCCCGGGCCGCTGGTGGGGCTGGGCGCCATATTTCACATCCTCAACTCTGCAGAGCCTATTTGGTATAAATTTATGCTTATTCCTCCCCCTCCCCCCCTCCCAGGATTATTTTGGGAACCTGAAAAGGCACCTCTGTATTTTACAATTCCTGGCCACATCAGCATATCTCTAATTGGAAGTAAACGGGGTCAGGGGATGGAGTTACTTTGAAAGTGATACGTTGTTTAATTGACAAGGCGAAATTTAATTTTAGGTTTCAAGTTTGCATATTGCACCTTTGTAGCTTTTGGGTTTGGCTTTTCTTTTTTTTTTTTTTTTTGGTCAAGGGAAGACCTTTGTCAAGCAGACACAGCTTTCTAACAGAGCAGGGGGGCTTTCCTGAGCAGTACATTTTGTACATATTTACAGTTCTCTGGAAATAAGGCTGTAATCTGTGCAGCTCTAAACATATGAATGTAAACATTCATCTCAGAACAACTTCAGTAAGCAGATTTTTCATGACCGTCGTAATTTCAGCAGAACGGTTAAGTATGCAATGCACCTTTTGCAATTGGCAGTTTAAAGTGATGTGTGTGCGTGTGCGTGTGTGCGTGTGCATGCGGGGGGAAGGGTAACCACTGAAAGGCAATTGTTTACTCTTTCTAAATATATTTGGCTGCAGGTATTCTTAGACTAAGACTTTTACAATGAGAGGAAAACTCCGGTGTGGATATAGTAAACAGCTGAAATCAGTTAGTGACTGCTTGGAATATTTAGAGACACGTGGGGTTGGGAGAGGGCATCACAAAAAGCAGGAATTAAAAAATTGAAACCCAGGCAGTGGATTGCCAGCAGAAATGTTGACTTTGAGTCACACAGTAAACATTACATTGTTGCTTTGTTTTCCTTTTTTGATTTACGATAAATTATTCTCCCGGGATTGATCGATGAGTGGAATCCTTAAAATTTAATTTGGGAATGATCTAGTATAAATAAAATGCTAATCCAAAGAAAGAAACCAGCAATTATTCATCCTAAACTCTGCTGATTCAGCAACTCAATTATAACTGCCTTTCTTAAGCTGCAAACTTTTCAGGCTGTTTTCAGAGTTGCTGTACCCGTCCTCCCCCCGTGAGAGAGACCTTCTCCCATCCTCAGCTCTGCCTCCAGCCTTTCTCTGCCCCCCCCCCCCCTTTCTTTTCCAGGGGTTGGGGGGGAGGGAGGGAAACAGTTAACCTCTTGAAGCGTATTTCCTCCAAATAAAAACAGTGAACTTACAAACGGAGAGGAAACCACGGATAACTCTGCAATAATTCAAAGTGTATGGAATCAGGATTTTTTTTAACAGTGTTTTTAATTGAAAATAAAGCTAAAGCATGCTTTTCAACAGTGCAAATTTCCATAATTTTGATTTACTGCTTCCATCATCACAATATATTATACCAGCATGTCTTACCGAGGGCTAGACTCTAGAAGTCTGCCTGTTTGACTATTTCGATAATAAGTGCAAATATAGGTAATTGCCTCTGATTGTCACGTGCAGTAAAAATGTTTCTGCTACATAGAGAGGATGGCATGGCAAAAAAAACCCACGACAACAAATGTAAAGAGAGAAGGATAGAACTGGGAAGTGTAACACGGTTGAAACGCCTGAGTTTTGGTGCCAAAAAGCTATGAAGAACATGGTCTTCTCATTTTGTGTATTCTTTCCACTTACGGGCTCTCATCTCACTTTCTGTGTTGTATTTACTGTTTTGCTATTTCCTCCAGCCAGCATGAGGGGCTGGACCATAAATTGTACTGCTAGCCAGGCAAATATTTCAGTTGCTTTGCAAGTTTGTAAGGGGCATGTTCAGACCACAACTTAAGTATGACATTAGTGGGTAACAGTAACCTTATTTAAGACCTCTGGGTGAAACAAAAAGGCTTCCCAATTGCAAAGAGTGGCTGTTCAAGTAAAAAGACACCCTTTTACCAAAAATAGAATTCCACATTTATTTACTGGTTTCAGATGAGGCAGCTTTTCCCAGCGCTGGGGTTGTAGGCGGACCCCAGCCTTTCCAAACCAGAGAAAAAGAAGTTAAGTGCAACTGCTCTTCAAAAAAGACACCCCTGCACCCGAAAACAAAGCTCCCGAAAAGTAGGCTGCTGCCACATTGAATTATAGTGAACCCTTACTGTGCAACCATGTAACTTAACAAACTTTAACTGAATTAACAGTTAGACTTCCATTTTTGAAATCTAGTGCATAAATTTAATGGCTCATTCTAATATTTATTATTCAACCTTTTGACATTTATTTGCAGCAGTTGAATTGAGGTACTGGTGCATTATTAGCATTCAAACAGTAAAGTGTTCCAGCTCTACCATAATAACTGAGAGTTTAACTTGAGTCTTTAGCCTGAAGTACTCTGTGGAATGTAACCAAAAAAAAAAAACCAACCAAACACCCAACCAAATGCAACAGGGAAAAAAAAAACCACCAAAAACAAACCAAAAAACCACTGGTAAAGAAAATAGTAATCCGGTTTCTGTCTTCACAATGTGATAAAACAGGATTCCAAAAGTGTGTATAGCATTAATGGGCTTGTACAAACCATCCTGCAGAGTTTAAAAAACGTAAGAAAGTTAAAGGTGGTTCAAGAAAATATTTTCCAAACTATTTTATTAATTAAATTTCCTGAATTTGTGGCTAGGTGGAAGAGGTATTGCAGAACCGCCCAGCTGCCATTTCCATACAGGATGGGCCTTGTGAGGTGGTTGGGAATCCTTAGTGGTGTTTAAGGAATAAGCTGGCAACAAATCCCCATCATTGCCAATAATTAGTGATGGTGGACAGGGAAAATTTGCCATGAAATTAAATGGCCTTTTCACTGCTGATGCTACATTGCTGGCTACCTTTTTGCGTCTATTGTTAACTGTAAAATCATCCAGTGTTCCTTCATGTGTCTCGATTTTACCTGTAGGACGTGGGCTTCGAGCTGATTTCAAATTTGGTTTGACTGGAGGAGTCTGCAGTACAGGTCGCTTTCCCAAAACCAGTGTCCTGTAATTTTTTCTCACCCTTGCTCCAAATTTATACTCCCCATCCTCAGGTTTTGGAGTACCTAAAGTGCATGAGAGGACCTGACTCTGAGTCAGCGGGTTTAAGGAAGTGGTTTCTTTCTCAGTGCATGCAGAATCTTCCTTGGCTGTTAATAAAGCGTCCTGGTTATTACTCTCAGTCACACCGTAAAACTCATCCTTAGTATCATTGCACTCACACTTTAGCTTATGTGTTGTAAGATCAGGCTCATACTCGTCGTTCGCACTGCTGTCCTCTATTTTGATTTTAATGCTGTGCAGGAATGGCAATGCCTTATTGCCTGTATCAGTGCACTGGAGCTCAGCTGCTGCTGCTGCCCCTGGAGAAGCAGCATCCTCCTCAGGATCAGTTTGTAAAGAGGGCAAATCCGTGGCAAATTCAATACAATGAGGGATTTTGGAATCTTTCTCAGAATTTGCTGCCGCTGATGAAGAATCATTATTTAAGAACCTAGCAGCTATTGTATTGTTATCTGCACGGTGTGTAGTAGTTGCTTGAAGGCATTTCCTTGCCTCTCTGAGTATTCTTTGTTGTGGAAATGCATTGTTTGTCTTTGGGCTAGGTGAAGAGGCCCCCTTTGCAACACAGTTAATTGTTAGGTCAGTACTCTTGGCATTATTGGAAAATTCAGAGTGTGGGAATGTGATCTCGGATACCCTGTCATCTCTGATCTCCGCGAAGCAGCTCCCCAGGCCGCCGGAGCAGCGCAGCGCAACTCAAACCAGCGCAGCGCGGGGGAGCGCAAAGCAGCGCAGCATAGCAAGGCGCGGCGCGGGGGAGCGCAGCACAGCGCAGGGGAGCGCAAAGCAGCGCGGCACGGCACAGCACGGCACGGCACGGAGCGGGGGAGCGCGGCGCGGCACGGCGCAGCACGGCAGCCCGGAGGGGTCGGTTCCTGGTCACTTCCCAGGACCGCGGCTCCTCCGCTCCCCCCCCCGTGCTGCCGGGGGAGGGGATGGGGTTTACCCTCACCCCTACACCCGGACCCTCAGGCAGCCACGGGTACGAGGTACTCCCCCGCACCCAGGAAGGTCGCAAGTTGCAGATGCCGCTAAGCACCGTGTTGGCGCGGGGAAGGGAGAGGGATGGGAAGGGCCGCAGGTTCAAGCTGACAGAGATGACAGAAATCTGTTGCAAGACATATTGCGCAGCTCCGCGGGACTTATTTTTAGGTGGTGCCACTGACAGGGAGGCTTTGCTCCACACCAAAGAGCCGCTGCGTTAAATTGTTAACTCTTGTGCAGCAAACACTCTGTTTCGGGGAGGAACTGCCTCATTTCAGTCATCCTACATGAAGATGAATAGGGGCAAGAGAATTACAGCTGTATGGTTTGACTTTGCAGCCTCCCTGGCCCATCCAGCGTGGCTTGAGCGCTGGGACACCCCCCCAGCTTTGGGCTCCGAGCACGCTTCTGGTCCTCACTCCATCCCTCCCACCTCCAGCAGATGTAGCGCAAAGCAAGTGCCACCAGCCAGGGCCTCTGAGAGCCTCTGCGCTGGGGCTGGCCCCACATCACCTCCTGGCTATCCGCTGACTTAAGTTCTAGCTCCTTAGAGGATGCTGCCAACTTCAAAAATCAGATATTTAACGATAAAAATAGTACAACATGTTCCTTTGCTGCACGCACAGCAACACCAAAGTGCCGGCGTGAGCCCATGGCCCATCTCACAAGGGCTGAAACCTCAGGCAGCGCAGGCTGGGGATGGGCTGCAGGGCAGCCCCCGCAGAGGGCACCCGGAACGGCATGGGGGGGCAGCAGGGCTGGCCCCCTGGCAGCACGCAGGGGCAGCCTGGCCTGAGGCACACAGAGGTGAAAAGGAGATTAGATTTTGTCTCAAAACTATCTGTAGCATCAAAACGCTTTTGCAGTCTTATGACTGGTATGAGACCAAATCTTGGCCCCAGTAATATCAGATAAAAACTCTCCTTAAATTGAACACGGAGCTCTTCTTCCATTCTGCGAAGGAGGAACTTTGCCATAGCAAAAGTAATTAAGTGAACAGAAAAGAGACAAATGAGGGGAAAGGTAGGGTTGGAATTAAATAGAAAAAAAAAAAGTGAATCACATCACCAATTGACTCAATTCCTGGATTATAAAGCCAGAAGGCACCACTGAGATCACTCCTCTTGATCTCCAAACTTGTGCAGTCTAGAGGACTTCCCGGAATTCATCCGTGCTTTGGGCCTAAGAGCTGTGGATAACTTTCAGAGATGTATCCTGTCTTCATGTAGTATAACCCAAGAAGAATCTGCTGAAATCCTCATTACTTTGTGCAAACGGCTGATTATCTCTAGCAGGCAGAACTCTGTTCTGTCAAACGGCTCTTCAACAAAAAGTGCTCCAACTGCTTGTTAAACTGAAGACCCTGGGATAAATTAATGATGAACCCTGAGGTCTTTTCACTCCAAGGCATGCTTTCTATCCTTCACGCACATTCATAGCTCTTCTCCGAACCCTTCCAGACTTGGTTCTGTAAGGCCAATACCAGACCTGAAGCAGCGATGGCACAAACATTAGCTGCACAGATAGCATCACTTTCAGCAATGTCTGGTGGGACCTCCACAGGCTGTGTTAACCCCATAGCCAACAAACTGCATGTTCTTCAAGTATATATTCCCTAAGAGCACCAAGCCTCTTTCAGAGGTCCTGCTCCTCAGCACAGAAGCACCCATCCTTTCTTTAAGTGTGAGTTGTGGTCTTTTGGCTTTAAGTTATTCCTGTGCGATTGGGCCCAATTTATGGAGCAGCCAATTGATACAGAGTGATGTGGATCACTGTCTTCCAGGCTGCATATCTACTTACTAGCCACAACCTCTGGGCTAGTTGCAAACTTTCCAAGTGGCCAGGTTTTCCACCATGCAACTGATTAAAAAAAAAATCCCTAAACAACAAAACATCCACACATAAGATCAGAAACTGGACAGTTCAGGACTCTACCATTAAATGCCACTGATAATAATATATAGTCGTATCCATCAGTAAACTGTGAAGCATTTTTAGAAAGGGTTGGACTCAATATTGATATTTTACAAAGCAGGAACATGAAACACCAAAGCTGACTGGCATCCCTGGGTACACCGTAAGGTGGGGCAGAAGCAGGAACAAGACCTGAGACTCCAGAGTTTAATGGAGCACCGAATCTACCCGCCAGGCTTCCAATTTAATAGCTCCCTACTAGATAGGCAATTTTTAATTGGTCCAATACCCACCTTCTACTATTTTCCCAATATTAATTTGGAATCATTCATTAATCTGGAATCAGCTTACTTGCAGTATTCAAAACATAACACATCTAAAAAAATAAAGCCATACAGAAACCTCCCACCCCAACCTTGCTACTTTTACCAAACCAACTTGTAATCCCACCAAAAAATCACATTAAATTTGACAAGATGTTTTCACAAACATATATTGATTGGCATTAATTATGTTTTCCACCATTAATTCTTTATGAAATGAGTCTGAGCTAATTATTTTCCCCAGACAGAAGGAAGTCTGGTACGTATTTAGGTCGCAAGATTGCCTTACTTTCAGCTTTCTGAAAGTTCATCGTCCAAAACTTAATAAAAGCCGCAGTTCACCAAAGCTTCGACTTTTGTCTATTTATTAAATTGCATTGAATATTAACATATTTCTCCATTTCCTAACGGGTACAGGCCCAGCTACAGCCTCCTGCCTAGAGGAGAGCCCACCTTCAGTGCTGCACACCCGGACGGGGAAGGCCACTGCACGATGTGAACACGGTTACAGAGACGTATGTGCTGGTGCAAGGAAATGGGACAGGTGAAGTACACGGGGCTTGGTATATGATAAAATGGGTGACATTTCCAACAGTATATTTTACCTTTGAACGTCCTGGATAGTTCAGATCTAGGTCCACGCGTATGTGTAACAGCCTAGAGTGCGTGCAGTGAAATTCACGTCCAGACTTTGAAGAGATGCATTAGTAGACAGGACATGAGCCAGACAAGTCATTAGGAAGGACCACAGCGCCCAAGTGGCACATGCCACCCAGCCCGATTTAAGAGCAAATTCTTGTTTGGGCTTCAGCTGACATATTGCCGTAGCCACCACTAAAAGGCCATCATTTGCTTGGAGGCAAAATGCAGCAAGTGCTCTTCTGTCCTTTCCTGTGCAACGCGAGACAACAAAACCACCTCGGCTACCATGCTGACAGTCTCATGTCAGATGGCAGCACCTCCCAGCCCTGAGTACGGGTGTCTTCCCCTGCTCTGAGACCTGCGCTGGGCGTGCTTTCTGCTGCGAGCATTCCTCCCCTGGAGGGGCAGGCAGGAGCTGCACACCATTTATCTGAACACCAATCAAGGTTTCCAGCAATACAGTCTCCTGAAAAGATGCACAAATTTTATACAATACGACAACAGAAAAAGCAAATATTTGTATTCCTTTTGTCACCCACTGAGGCTTTTTGTGGAACTTCTCAGACAGAACCAAGTTTACACCAAGCAAAAAATAATTGCAAAAAGTTAATACAAGGCTATTTGTTTTAAGTGAATCTACTAATTTAAGGAAAGATACAACTTCGAGCCAGACTATTCTGTCCGTCCATCAAATAACAGATTTGTAAATTTACAGAAAGGAATAATGCTGTCTCCAGAAATGACACCGTCTCCTTAAGCTGTAGCCAGGGGAGGAGCTGGACCCCACAGGAGGTCTGGAGCATCTACCCACTGTGCAGGAGAGCTGTAGGCCACCACTGCAGGTGCTGAGAAAATCACAAGGTCCCAGTGTCACTTGCCCAGACTGGTCCTCCCTGGGCTGCACGCTTCCCAGGGAGCAGGGATGCTAATGGCTCTTCCTCCACTCATATTTTTTCCCTATTCCCAGGGACAGTGCAGAGGGAGATTTTCATTGCTTCCCCCCTTTCACTTTTTACATTTTTTCCTTTCCTTTCCTTAACCTCTTATCTACTCCCAGGTAAGATCTCTGGTCCCTTTGGATTGTGCCTCTAACCAGGTAGATACAGGATGAGCTTGGAAAGTTGGTCAATAGGACAGCTCTTTGCTTGTAATGTTAATTTCAGTTCTACAGACTTTCCCCTGATTTGCCCAGAGACATGGTGGATATCTTTAAGAGCCTGATGCCTCTTTGGTTCACCTCTTAGTAACGTTGGAAGCGTATCTTTTAGGAGCATTATGAGAATTAATTAGTGAATGTTTCCAAAAGTCTTAGGCAAGTGTATACAAGATTATTCGCTTCATGCAGTCTATTTCCCTGCGATGTACTCTGGAGCCAGAAGCCAGGATTCCTCTGTGGCATCCGAAGAGGATGTGTTGGAGGCTGTGGATCAATTACTTGCTACAATCCAAAAGCCATAAGGCTCCATGGTCAGCTCCCGCAGTGCCAACTCTCTCTGCGAGTGGGGACACGGTGCCCACGTATGGCAGCGGACACACAGTGCTGGTATCCTACTTACTAAACCAAGCCTATGCTAGAAACAGTGACAGACTGACAGCCCAGCATCAGGGTGACGCCGAGATGGCCCTGGCAGCTGACTGGCTTGAAAGGCAGACACGTTTCTCTGTGCTCCTGTGCACTTGCTGCTAACAGTCTTGTTCGAGCCCAGGACTGTGAGGTTTCTACCCATTAGTCGACTATGAAAGCAAAAGGGCTTCTTTTAACAGCAGCAAACTTCTTATCCATCACCTGTCTCCTTTGTTTTTCTGCACTATCCAAACCGTTTCTCCTTAAGGTGCCTTAAAACCAGGTTTTCCTCCTGTCAAAAGCATTATACAGACTTCTGAGCAGTTGACAATTATAATCCTAGTGATGATTTCCCTGCTTTTTTGGGCAAAGGAACAAATTGCACTTTGGTTTCCAATACTATCATACTTAGTCTGCTCTTGATTGCATGCAGGATGCATAGTTACATTAAAAATTAATATCTAGTTTTAATACGTTTTCCAGGGTCCTCTACAAGACAACTTTTTCCTTTGGCAACCTCAATGCCATAAAACCCAGACGCACACTCTTTTCACAGCAGTAATCTTTCCTTGAAAATATGAAGTGCTATTTCTTCTGAGATTGTATGTTAGCTAAAGGAAATGTGCTATGCACTTGGGGATTGATTAAAGTGAAGTGTAAAAAGAAAGAGAAGTTTCTTTTCCTTAGGATTTTTTTATTTATTTTTCAGTAGAAAAATCAGACTCTAAACGTCCAGCTGAAAACCTGATTGGAAACAGAAATTCCAGCTCAGAAGTATTCTGTGATGACTCACAAGAACAATAGTTTAGTTCCTATTGCTTCCAGTTCCCTTCTGATGGCCAAATTCCATATGTGGACCACCAGGACTGGGATCAGAGTTGCCTTCTTTTGGGAGTATTTTCATTATTGGCAGGACATTTGCAAGCACCAGATCCACAAACTGAATCAAGAAGAGAAAATGAGGGAAATAGAATAAATTGCTGTATGGGGAAAAGCAGACTGAGAGGTCCTGACATACCGGAGGAATAAAAATCACCTCTCTGGATATGTTTGATTTATCTGTGATAAGTCCCTGCCTTGGGATGCACTCTGTAGGAGAGGGAATTAAACATCATATCAAACAAATCATAACCCCACTATAATGCATTTATTTCCTGAATCTCATGTTCTGAGAGTCAGTTTCTTGATTTGCAGGGACCTGACTCAAAATACTGGGTTTCTTGAGGTTGGCAATGACACAGGCACCTAAATCTCCTTCCTCCCTACCTAGGTCAGCTATCGAAAGGAGGCCCTGGAAGACAACAAAGTCATAGCAACCCAAGCAACAGCTCTCACAAGCATCATCAGGAGCACTTCTGAATTATGACTTTTCAGTTTTGGGCAGTCTGAAGTATTCTTTGCAAAAGGATCTTTAGTAAAAAAAAACCTACAAAACCCAAAACTTCCATAAAATCAGTTATAGCAGCACATTTTCAATCA
>JAVJGJ010000047.1:70717313-70746350 GCA_035590215.1 Microhierax caerulescens | reverse complement strand
ACACACACACACACACACACACACACACACACACACACACACACACACACACACACACACACACACACACACACACGATCTGGAGGAGAAAGCATTGTTTGTGACAAAGTAGTATTAATATTCAAGTTAAGGTTAAAGGAAATCATACCTATTAACTTCTAAAGAATGGTTGCTTCCTTAATGTCAGCTAACAGTTTTGATGCGTGTGGTTTCTTTTTCAATGCTGCTATGATCTTTCCATTTTTTTTATTTTATTTTGCTTTTTTTTTCCTAGAGATGTGAATTATGCCCTCATAAGGATGGTGCTTTAAAGAGAACAGATAATGGGGGTAAGTTTTATTCTTATTTTCTGTGAACTCTTATTTTGTAAGAGGGAAAGAAGTCTGTGGAAAGAAAATAATTGCAGGGGTCCTAAACATCAATGAAAACACTGGCTAGTTTGGAAAGAGAGAGCTGTTTTACAGTAACCTTTATCTGGCCAATTTAGGTTGAATTAGTTGTGAGAACATAAATCATTATTCTTAGTTTTATTTTTAGAAGTTACAATGAAAGAGAAACTGCATTTTAACCTAAGATTTTAATGGGTAAAAAGGGTAAATTTTATGTGTATTTAGTTGGAGTTTGAATGTTTATAGAAAGCTGTTGAAAGTGCACCATTCATGGAGGAAGGTGGAATTTTTATGTCTGTAGCCCACACTGAATGCACCACTGCGTTTTCAAAAGATAGCTCTTTTATGCCTGATTTACTAATAGGTTCTGTAACAAAGAAGTTAGAGCTGAAAAGTTGCAGTAATGATTACCTGTTCCTTGCATCTTTCTAATTTCATTATTCAGGTTATCGTCAGTTCTGCTCCTGGTGAGTAGAACTGCTGGAGGAAGTCTCCACTGAATAACCTGTCTTGATTATGTTTATACTTATAGCTGGGTGGTATGAGTGCAAAAATTTAACTTTTCAATAATTTCTGGAATTCCTTCTCTCTTTACTAAATATGTCTAAATTCTTGTCTATCATCTACCTGTAAACAGTCTAGTAATTTTGATACTGAACCACCCGCTCTCTTGTGAGAGGAGAAAGTTAGATCAGGATTGTGGATTTCATTTGGACAGTCTGTGTAAATTGTATTCTGGAAATTTTATGCTGCGTATGTAATATTCTGACTTAATTTATATCTTAGCTTAGTGTTGATGCAGCTTTGCTATTTCTGTTGCAGTTGAGTTGCAGGAACACAGAGCCTTCTTGTGTTCAAGCTGATCTACTCTTTCCCTTGTCTATACTTTGTAAAGTACAGTATACACTCTAGTGTTCACTGTTGTAGTGTCTGCTTATCTGAAACATGTTAGTGAACTTCGTGTCCTTTGTGAGTGTTGGGAGACTGTATTGAGCCTGCCCTACGTGTCAGTGAAACTACCATCTTAAGTGCCAGCCCATTACTTTAGCTTAAAACTATTCCTCTCAGACAGGTTGATAATGGCAGTGTTGAATTAATTTCTTCAGAGATGGCAGTCGGACACTTGCTTTTTTTAGGCAATGAGTAATAAGAAAGCCTCAAACCTCTTGAAATACACAGTAAAGTTTGTGAAGTATGAAGTTTCTGATGTGTTTACTGCATTTATACTTGAAATAGTGTTTGGGAATTCCTTGCTATTCTCTATGGTGATTTCAAAACTTTGCATAAAGTTTTGAGAACATACTTGGACAGTGTGCATCAAAGATCTGAGCATCCTATTACTTACCTCTCTTGTAGTTGTATTAATTGTAGTTGTGAATTCTTGTCTGAAAGTGAAGTACTGTATAAGATAGAAATTATTAAGGTTTAAACAGCAGAGATGTTACACTGTATGAACGGTATTGTCCCAACTATAATTTTCATGGCTAGCTGTTTTCATCAGTGAAAGCTTCATAGTGAAAATTTCATAGCAGAAAAGACTTAAGAATTCGTACTTCACTTTCTGAAAAGATACCTACCTTAGTAATAGATACTGTCCATGGTGTTAAATACAGCAAATTCAACCTTACAGACCAAATGTCCTTTAAATAACAGCTTTACAGAAGGATGTGAACCTTGGAAAAAATAAACTTCGACTGATGTTGCATTTCAGAAATCTACATTCTTAACCTGAAGGTTTCCTTTCAAAGAGTTGCCTAACAAGGTATTGTGCTGGCAGAGTTTTGGACTTAAGGAAATACTGTTGAAGGTCATGTAATGGGATTACTGTTTTAAAATTACATTTACAGTAGGTTAATACTTGGATTTTTTAAAATGCTGTAACACATTTTGTTGTCAAGGGAAGTGATAAAAAGATGCAGGTCTTCCTGAAGAAACTTTGAAACAAACATTTCTGATAAAACTTTGGAAGGATCCAGCTTCAGACATTTGTAATTATGGAGTCTTTCTGTAAGTATAGAAATAGTTAAATGGTCTTAGCTTTTCAGAACAACTGACGAAATTACTGATTTTATGTCAGTGATACAAAGTTATGCTTCTTTCTGCCTTCTGGCAACAGGTAACTGCAGTCTGTAGCCAGAAAACCAAAGCAGTTTTTGTTTTGAATATGCAGATAGCTTAGCTCATGCATGACCTGCTGCTCTGGCAGAATTTTTTTTTTTGGTAACAGTCTTCTGGATATTTGCTTTTTAATAGTGTGAAGAAATGTGTTTTGTTTGGGCATTGAAGATACTGTATTTTCTTTTATGTCAGGAATCTTAGTGTTTTTTGGTCTGCTGAGCTTTTACTATAGGGTTCCACGATTTTCTTAACCTGCAGTAAGACGCTTTTACTGCAGGGAGGACCTTAGCTATGCATTACTTCCTCCTCCTTTGTGATGGTACTAGCATTTAACATCACCCCCCACCCCGGGTTCCTTTTCAGCTAAATGAAATCAGTTCCCTGACCCAGCTGACCACGCTAATGCTGCTGCTGTAGGGGAATGGCCAGGACTGTTCTTTTACCAGTGGCCTGTACATTAGCTGTCTTAAGTCGGTTGCACAACTGTAACTGAAAGCAGCCTATTCTTACAGCACTTACATATTGGTGTTATCTTGCTTTTAAGAACTTGGGGGCACTGTAAGATATATATGACAAAGGGAATCAAATTTGCGTTGTTGTTAAGTATGACTTACTGATTAGAAAATAGTAATGGTGCTCTATGGTGTGGTTTTGTTGGTGTGTTGTGGAGTTTTGTGTGTCCCCCCACCTCCAAGTGGCATGAGGTTCTTCTGTGTGCATTCTTCCTCCTTCTCCCTTTCCTTTTATTGGCCTGTTCTTGTTTATCTGACTTTCTGGAGATCAGCACTTCTTTAGATTTGCTTTTAGGTTTCATATTTTTGGTTGGAGACATCTACTCTGCCTTAGTTGTGCTTATCAGTACAATTGCTGAGGGTTAATGTTGTATTTTCCAGTATAATCTGTAGCAAATATGGAATTAACAGTTTTCAGTGATACCATAAATACAGTGTTCTTGGAGCAGTACTGTCTGAGACCTTATACAGAACTTGAAAGTGCCAGCCTGAGATACTAAGAGAAGAGGAGCATATCATGGAGGCCGAACAACATTTCACCTGCTCTCTTTATTACTGTGAACTAGATTCTTGAGAGTTTTCTTGTATGACTTCTCAGTATACTTTCCCAGCCTACAAATAATTATGCTCTGGGACTTGTTCAACCAGAGTTGGTATTTTTGTGTTTAATGGAAGAGTCCATCACACTATTAATGTGTCCTCATCTGCATAAAAGTTTAGTTCCGTAATGTTGTGTGGCCAGGCATTTTGCAGTTGATCTGTATATTATGTCAAGATGTACACTGGTTTGTTTTGAACCTGTTACCTGACAGTTTTATTTGATGCTGCTTGGCACTTGCCAAGTGATAGGATGAGACAAAGAGCAATTATTCAATGTTCACCTTTTCCATGCTTCTTCTGGCTTCATAGACCTCTGTCATATTCTTCTTTTCTCTCCTTTTTAGGATGAAGAAGCCCAAAATGGGCATTCCTTGTACAGAAAACTGACCATCCCCTTTCTCCTTCTCTATATGTCTTCCAAATAATAAATAGTCCTTACCAGAGCTGAATGTGAAATTTTAGAGAAGCAAATCTACTGTACATGTTGCTATGGAATTTCTAGACTGCAAAATGATTACAGTATGATTTAGCGTTCCCTAACACAGACTACTAATGTAATTATGGGTCACCATTTTTTGGTACACATTTTTCTCATTAATTACAGAATGTTTTCACTAGCCTAAGCATTCATGCTACCTTGAAACTAGGATAAATCCTGAAATTGCAATGAAAGCATTGATTTTTAGCAAGGCTTTTGCCTGAAGAACATTCTTAAAATTGGGTGCACTGTTTCCTGCATTTGCTCTGAAAACAGAAGACATGGGTAATTTTTGCAGCATTAACTTTTTACAGCCATAGTTAACTCTTCGCTCTTTGGGTTATTGGAGATGGAGTGGGACAAGGGGAAGTTCAGTTACTCTAGAAAATAGTGACTGTACTCTGTACTAGCCAAGTGGTTTCTAGGCAGTGTTGTGGAAATTTTACACTTAGTGTTGGAGATCCATGGAGATTGCTCTGCACCAAGTTGCTATCATGTCTGGGTCTGGGAGGACTAAGAGTCATGTAAAGCACCAGGTGGAAACGACTTTTTGTTGCCCTTAACCTTCTTAGGTACACTGGAGAGTACACAGATGTCTGTCTGTACTTGGCTTGGTGATGGTGGGTGCTGTCACTGTAATGAGAACCTGTAGTGAGCCCGAAGAGATAATTCTGCCTGAATTTGAGTGGAATATGTCCTAGTCTGCTTCAGTGTCTGTCCCTCCTGTGTTTTCCATTGTCAGAGACCTGAACTGACCCTGAACAGAGGCAGCTAATGTCTGGTTCTACGTGTTTGTTCGCTATCTTCATACTGTGAAAATGGTCATTCTGCTCCTGCACTTGTACAGATCTTGGAAACAATACAGCTGGATTTAGCAGAGTGTAGCCTGGACTAATATCTGTGGTGTGGCTTATCGGTCAGCAGGTTATCTGTGCTAAGGATTATTAAGAGTTGACTGTATTTAGCTGCATGTTTGATTTAATTAATTTTTTTAAGAGTAGTGGTTGGACAGTTGCGCAGTTATGATCAGGGTGATTAAGTTTTGAATACATTTTAATATTTTGGCTGCCTAATATTTGTGACTGTCTTACACCTGTGGTTAATTTTTGTGAATAAGAATAGTCTTTCCTATATGTGGGCTTTGTGGAATTTGTTTTTACATAAACATTAGGACTTTTCAGTGTTCAGAGGCTGCAGTTCTATAAATTCTGTTATTTACTGTAGTTTTTTGTTGATATTTTTTTTTAATTAATATTAAAAGTAGAAAAATATGATTGAGTTGAAAAAGGAACTTTTCTCTTAGAATATATTTATTGACAGAATTCCTTGCTAAGTTTGGTATTCATGTTCATTCAGAGGCATCACTGTGGTTTTAAACACATGACTGAATATAAAAGTTTTTTTGAGAAAAGCTGATATGTGGATGGGTTGCTAATTGATTTGCTGTCTTATGTGTAAGAAGGCTGTTGAAAGAGAGGTTAACTTTTCTTTTAGTTTTGTACTCTGTATATGGATTAGTAGTTGGACAAAATATAAACACATTTTTTTTTGAAAACAGAAAAGCAACAAGTGAGCATTTGTTTGAAGATACTTGAGAATTCTTGGCTGTTTGACAGTTTTGGGCCTTTTCAATTCAGCAATGTTTCATTAACTGTTGCAGTAATTTCCTTTGGGTTTTTGACACTCAGTGAGGAGGAAATAAAATCATGACCAGTGGAATGTATTACGGTTTTTTTTTAAATCCCAGTTCTTCTATCGTCTCATAATACTGAGTATGCAATGTGGTTTTATGCAGATTGTGCAGTTGTATGCAATACTATGCATCTCCTATTCAAATTGTTTTCTTACAGTAATCTTTGTCCACGATTTTCTGTAAGCCTAAAAGGCTTGTTTTTGCTGTACAAGTTGTTACTTTGAAATCTGATTCCACTGGATGATGATCAGGAATGCTGTCTAACAGCATTCTTTGTGTGACTTTTCACCAAGACTTCTTTCATGCAGCTGCTTGGGAAAAGGCCAGCTAACAATGTGGTAGTTTTATGTCATGGTCCAGACACTCTTCCCATCCCCTGGGTTAGTGTTGGGGTCTCCCAAGTCTATAAAAACATTATATGCTCGATTTTCCTATTGGTGTTGTTTGTTAGCAGCTCTCACCTTCAGGTTTACTGATCTGATACATTTTCTGGGTATTAATGTCTAAAAATGCAGATGGTATAATGTCATATGTACACATTCAGGCATATGCATTTTGTAAGAGGTGCTTGCTTACAGATATTCTGGTCCTTTAGTGTTGTGCAGATTTGTAGGGGTTTGAATATGTATTTATTTTTTTTTAATTGGGAAAGACATTAAAAATTGAAAAACAATTTAAAATATTTTACTAATATACATACTACCATGTAATCTATATTGTGTATTATTTATATTGCTAGTAATCATAATGTAGAACTATGACAGATTTTTTTTAGAGCTTTAGATAAATATTTATGACACTACTTCCTTTTGTTGTATCAAAGGATTTCTTGAGGAAGGGGAAAGAAACTCATTAATGCCATAGCATGCCAGATAAAATTATTAAAGCTATTAGCTTACTCAGTGTACCAGTGGAATGTAATCTGAAGCTGTTTTAAAAACAAACTATTTGTTGTGCTGCTGAATGATGATCCAGAGTGAATTTTTCAAATGTACCAATTCTTTGAGGAACAAATTTTGATAAATAGAGAGTTTGGTGAAATTCTATAGCAGGATTCTGTAGGGTGAAGCCTTTGCTTCATAGACAAACTCTTGGTGTATTTTATCAGAAATTATCCTTCTTTCTATGTACCTATGGCTAGCAACCACAGTGGTGAGAGCTCTAGTGGTTAGTGTGAGCACTTTCTTTTTACCTACCTTTGAAAAGACTGGATCAAACAATGTAGTTATAATACTATATTAACTATAGAATACTCTTAAAACTGTATTTACTAGAGTAAGGAAAATATAGTAACTTAAGATGATAGTGTTATTTTCTGCAAGTTTTATTGTCTTTACAGGAAAGGAAGATCAGGGTCAAAATAAAAAAGCATGTGAAATGCCTTCATGGAGAGAGCTTAACTAAAGGTCTAAAATAGCATTTATTTTTACCCTCTGGCAAATGGTAACAGTCTTAAGGACATCTTGCTGTATTCACCTTTCAGAGTGGGATAGAGCTGAGTCGTGGGGTCAGTCAGCAGATCTGAGAGTTGTGGAAACTGACGGTGCAATTTCCTGTAATCTAGGACAGCTGTTGACCTCTGCTGAACTGAGTGGCCTGTAGTTTTCCCATGGGTGGCTGTTTCTGCACTGGTAGTTTTGCGTATGGTAATCACATCGCCTCAGTGTGAGTTGTATCAACTTATTTACTGATTGTACTGGAATGGCAAACTTCTGTTTTCCTGCAAGTTTAGTAATTGGGTGAATAAAATATTGTGCTCTGTTACATGGCAAGCTTATACTATGTGGATAGGCCAAGGAGGTGCAGTTGAAAGTGACGACTAAGGTGAGACCTTACCTTTTAGTGGCGGCCCACAGTTGAATTGAAGTATATCCTTAAATTACAACCTGGAGCAACCATAATAAGAAATGAACTAACATTTTGACAAGGAAATGTTTTTCCATGCTAGAATAATTCATTCACTTGATTTAGGAGTGAGCTGTAGTTTTAAATAGAGAAGAGTTTCCTTAGTGAGTTATAATGGACTCTTCAAGAACTACACAAAATAAACATAAATTAATAAAATTAATTTCTGCTCTGGAGTTGGTGCACAGTTAGGAGATGGTGATGACATTCCAGAGCTCTCCTGTGAGACCAGACTGGCACTATGGTTGGATCATGGTGTGAGTTCATGATTCGTACTGCTTTGCAGTACAGCTTTAACATTGATTGTGGGACATGGCCCTAGTGTAGTGCCTACTCTGTGTCTTTTAGGTCACAAACTATAGGTGGGCTTCTCTTGATTTGGATAGTAGGATGCATTACAAGTTTGTTGCTGTTATTTTATTATAAAGTAAAAAATTCTGAAAGTAAGGTTTCACAATTTGTACTGTAAGATTTAACAGTACTATGAGTTGATTGACAGTGAAAGTGCTCTTGTGAATCAGGTTTTGAACACTTAAGCAGTAGTTCTAAAGGCATAAAATTAGGTGGATAATGTACTATGTATTATTTATCATCTTGGATTTCCTTCATTAATTTTTAGATTACTTCAGTAGAGTTTGGTTCTAGTTACAGAGTTTGTTGTTGGCAACAGTCTTCTGTTTGCTGATGGTGAAATTATTAGGAGCTACTTGTTCTCTTGTCACATCGGGATAACAGATGAACTATTTGATTTCGGTTAGGACTATGGAAGCTGAGTTTTGTTACTCTAAATGTTAATGAATAATGTATATTCAAATTATATATGCTAAATATGTACTGCTAGGCTTTCAATGAACTAAAAATCAGTTAGGAACCTGAAATAAAAGTCTCAGCATAAGATTACTAAAGCTTGGATAGATTCTGTGCTGGTAATTAAACATTTTGCATGTCAGTGAAACAACAATTGGAAAAACTCAGTAGTGTGTCTTTCTGAGGGATGAATCAAAATAAAAAAGGACTCAAGTCAAAAGCTGGAAGTTTCATAAGAATTTTAAACTCTGAAGGCTTTTGAGCATGAATCTCCCAATTTATGATGATATTGGATAAAACTGTTTTCATTATTATTGTTATCAAAGTAGATCTTGGAATTGGTTTATATGTGGTTTTGATGCTGTTTTGATGTTGGTTGAAGTTGTTTCCTAAGATCTCTTCAAAGGAAAATGTTTTAGCTATGCTTGTGTGATGTTATTTAAGAAAGCACAGTGCATTTTTTTTTTTTAAGGTAAGCAGCATTTGCCAAAGTAATTGGACTTGAAAGCACAGTTGAAGTAAATATTTTTGATTTTAATTTATCTTACCACTAAGTTGTTTCTAATAAGTAACAACTAAAAACAGATATTTTAAAGTTTCTGGATAGAGGCATTGATTGTTGTATAATATTGGATCGTTTAAAACAAAAGAGGCAGTGAACCTGCCAGCCCATGGTAGCCTTCTGTATCTTTTTCCCTGCCGCTTCAGAGAAAGCAGTGCTTTGGCTCACTGTAATACATTTCTTAATTTCTTGTTTTTAAGCTAAACCCCAAGTTTATTTTAAAATAAGCATGCCGGGCATTGTCATCTAGTAATAATACTGTTATTGTGAAAGCACATAGGTCAAATGGCCACCCTCTCAAAGACTGAAAAATAGTAAGTTAAGTAAGGGGGGTGGGGGAATTCTGAGGATAGGGAAAATTTAAAGAACATTTTGCAAGATGCCAGTTCCAGCATTTTCGAAAACACGAGGCCTGCCCCCTTCCATCCCACCTCCTGTTAAAGTTGTCCTGAAAGGGAGATGAAAGCAAAAGTAAATTGAGTAAATAAGCAATTCAGTGGGAATAGTAAGAGTTTGTTAGCAATTACTGTAAATTTTATATGTAAAATTAAAAGAAGCAAGAAATAAATCTGTGGCCAGTTGTTTGGATGCAAACCATGCACAGCCAAAGTGAATGGAAGCTTATAATTGATTTAAATAGTAAAGGATATGGTCTATACAGATGGTTTTAGCAAATTCATTTGGAACAAAAGTGATCTGAAAAATGGCATGAATGCCTGGCTAAGTTTGTGGAACAATTAAGAAACGTCAGAGTATGTTGTTGTTATTTTTCTGTGGTGTTTTGGGTGAAGAGGAATGGTGATAAAATAATTTTCAGTTTCCACAGAAACTAGTGAGAATGTTTTAAGTGTTATTGAATATGTAGAACAGTGCTACTGGAGTTATGTTGTTTTTTGTTTTTTTTTTTTAAAAAAGTCTAAAAGATGGGTTTACAACTGTATCTTTCACACTTAAACAATGGGAAAGCTCAAAAGGACTGGATTTTTAATGATGGGTTTTTTCATGGGGGCGTGGTGGTGGTGGGGTTGGATGGGGGGAGAGAGGTGGAGAGTTGTATGGTTGCTGAAGTTGATAGTTGCCAAAGAATAACATAGCAAGTGATTTGAATAGGAAATTTACACTGTAGTCTTTATTATGGCTTAGTGGAGTTAATTGAAAAAGATATATTTTAATTTAGTTTTAAGTATCATAAATCCTTATAAATGCTTCGTTCTTTTATCCACTGTATGCACAGTTTTGATGGTTGTCTGTTTAGGATGTTTCATTATCCTTGCAGACAAAGTAGGCAATTGTCATCCAGTAAGAAACAGTAGACAAAAGCAACTCAACTCTGAACATGACAGTAGGTACTTTATTCTCTTGGGATTCAGAGCTCTACTTCAGAGTAGTTGTCTAAAATGAGAAGGTAGTGGCAGTGGAGGATGGAAAAGGCATTTTCTCACTGTGTTGTATAGTCAGGAGTCCTCTCTGTTGCAGAAAATGGTTGAGTCTAGTCTGCTTGAATGCTAGTAGCTCCTTCTTCCATCAATGAGAGACAGAGGAAAGCTATCATGCTTACTTTGTTTTGCTGTAGGCGTCCTTACTGATGTGCTTACTCTTTGTAGCAGCGGTGACTAGTCTTTTGATGCTTAGGAAAAAGGTGATGGTTGTCTGCTTCCTTGTCTGTTTTTCTCCACTGCTATTTAGTGCTTATATGGTGAAACTGAATCTTCTTGACCTACCTTAAGTTGAGAAGTTTTGTGGAGGAGTCTACAGACCTTGAGTTTTCCGAAGATGGAGATTCCACAGCACCTTTAGGCAACCAGTCTGTAACCACACTTGTTATGGAAAAATGTATTCCTTATTCTTTCTTCAGGGAGAGCTGCTGAACCTCTGCCTCTTTTGGTTCTTCCGCATGAGCTGTGACCATTTTGTATTTCTTCACCAGTAAAACTTTGGACGAAAGAACATTTAAGCAGTTGTGTATGGAGTCTCTGAGTCCTAGTGGAAGCTGGTGCTGGAGTTAGGCTTCTTTTATGTTGTAAGCATTTGAGGCTGGTAACATAAAGGTGCTGCAGCCTCCCCTATAGTTAAAGTTTTAGTGAACAGGTTGTGAATTTTCAGCAAGGTTGGATTATCTGGGATCTAAGGATGCCATGTGGCAACCAATGGAAAAGGTTCCTGGTCCTCAGTTCCCTGGGTGCTTATTGACTGCTTGTTTAACAAGTGTATTGGTGTGGTACTTCATTTATTTCATTATACAGATGCTGCTTTTGTTTTCGTGAAAGTGTGCTATTGCCAACACCTATTCTGGGTGTATTTTGCACTCTGTATTTGGAAATCAGAATATATTAAGCTTTTAGGTTTAATATGTTTTGATAGTGTAGGAGTGGTTGTTAAAGTTACTTTTGAAACTGGTTTCCTGTAGTGAAAATAATTTGCTTACAAAAATTGCAGTTGGCTTAAGTGATTTTTTTTTTAATGTCTCTGATATATTTTGTATATTTATGTGATAATTTTTCATTATAAGTAAGTATAACTGCAGTACAGGCTTCATTACATCTGAAGTAAAAGCTTTTGCCATCTGTTTATGTGTAACTAACTGAAGAAGGTTTTTTTCAAAATTTTAATGTCACTTTTCTACTGGTTTAGTGGGTTTATTACATGAATAGTGTTTCTACATGAGTTAATTTGTTGAGACATTTAAAGATAAATATTCACCATTAACACTGTGTTAACGTTTATTTATCAGCCTTTAGTAAGATGACTCTGGTTTAGGGCAGTTAGCAAGTCTTACACGAGTCCTTATAAATGCTTATTCCCTGAAGATACTTCAAGCAGAGAACAGAAGGACTGTGATTTTTATAGCTTTTTTTCAGTCTGTTAATGATAATTTAAAAATTATGTCTAATTATTTAAAAAATGGTTTGTGGAAGTAGTTTTAAAAACAGTTAAAGTTGGAAGTTTGTACTTTCTTTTCCCTGCTATTGTATTAGTGTGATGTCTCTTCTTGTGAGGAGTAATTCTACAAACTGTGAATAAAATGATAAAAGTAGCAGTATTTAATTGTAGATGAAATGCTAGAATGATACCTGTTATGTTCACTATTAATGTTTATGATGATGATAGTTGTGTGTGTGCGCTCTTCATTTTCTGTATAACTACCAATTGAGTAAATGGGGAAGAGGGGACACCAGTTAGTTGGAAGCAACTACATAAGATTTGTGCTTTAAGAAAAGAATGAAAAGCACGTATGCAATTCCAGATACTAAATACCATTCCAGAGTCTCAACAATACTACTTGTAAGTAAGTACAACTTTATGTTTAGCTCAATTCAAGAGTCTAATAATCTGCTAGATTATCTAATTATGTAAGTCTGACATTTTGTGTCCTTAATGTTTGTGTACAAGTAAGCTTGGACAGAAGGAAAGCACAATTACTTTTAAGGTGTACTTGAAGGTCTGATGACAAAAGATTTCAGTTTTCCCCTTGGGGAAGAACAGAATTCACGCTAAATGATTAGCCACACCAAATTGACTTTCAGATGATGTAGCTTTGTACTTTGCGAAACTACTTTGGTAATCCTATTATTAGGGTCAGTATATTAATACGCTGTGTTAGTTATATAGCAGCTTCTGCTAAGTTTACTGTTAGGGCAGACTGTCCTCCACTGAAACAATCTAACAATTCTTCAGGATCTTAGTATTGAAAAAAGGCCTGAAGTTAGTAGGTTTCTTTCTGAATTGGTGTTTTCCCCTCCTCCTCTATCCAACTAAATGTCAGACAATTAGGAATGTTTACTTATTGAATGTTAGTTTCCAAATTGTGCTATAACAACTGAGCATTTATTGATGACCCCAAGTTAATAAGTTAGAACAGAACTGGATATAGGAGTTGGTATTCCTATGAAAAGGATGAGTTGCCATACATTTAAAGAAGAAAAAGAAGAGATTTGATAGAAGGTGTGTGTGTGTGTGTGTTTTGGATTTCTTTTTCTACAGAAAGAAAACAGGAGTCTAGTCAAATTAGAATGACTTTGTTTAAATAAAAAGTATACGCAGAAGTCTTAAATGATGGTAATGCTTGCATAAAAATATCAGTTTGTTGCCATGGTATTTCCCCGTTTGCAGGAATTTGCATAGCTTTTACGTGATGACTGTGTTAAATGAAGAGATTTAAAAGAAATAATCAATTTTCCCATTTGTGTTTGTACAGATCATTAGTGTTTGAATTTCGTGGAGTATTACTTCTATAACTTCTCAACTGAATAAACTTAAAAATGTATTAGAGCTTATCTAAACTTTGGATAACATAAATTGAAATATAAACATGACTTACATAACTTATGTCTGTAATATTCCAAATAGTTAAAATAGTCTACAGGAAAAAAATGTTGTAAAAGATTCTTTGTACTATAATTGAAATGTCCTTTGAGCTTTGAGAATACATTAAAATTAAATACAATTATAACTTTTTGTAGGTTGGGCTCATGTGGTTTGTGCTCTGTACATTCCCGAGGTGCAGTTTGCAAATGTTTCTACAATGGAACCTATCGTGTTGCAGTCTGTTCCTCATGATCGTTATAATAAGGTATAATTATATGTCTTTTTATCTATATCTGATGTATTTATTTTAAAACTTGTGAGCTTTAATAATCTAAACCACACTTACTAGAATGCAGTTTAAATAAATTTCATAAATGCATGCAGTAATGCTGTATTTTTTCTGCTATGACTTTATGATAAATTCAAGAATTAAGAAAGCTATGTTACTAAATTAAGCTGTGAGGTTATGTGCCATACCTCATTATTCTTTCACAGATTGGATACTGTTTTGTTAATTTAAAAAATATCGTGATCTCTGAATAACAGTTTATTTTGAAAGGAGTGTGAAGTATTTCCTATAGGTTAAAATGTGATTATTGCTTATTTGAAATGTTGTTATTAATTACCACTAAGTCCTACTGTTTTAAGAATTGATATGAACATAAACATGTCCATAAACATTTCTTTTAGGAAGAAAAGCTATGCTAATATGTTAAGGCAAAAACTTGCAGACTTTTGCCTTTGTAAACAATATTCTCTTTAGTAGGATTATTTGCTTACAGAAGAACTGCTTCTAAGTGTGTGTCAGTGAGATGGAATGTTTTATAAATTGTGTTGAGACTTTATTAAAAAAAAAGCGCAATGTTATAATAACTTACTAATGTTCTATATTGATAGTTACATTCTTCTACTTGTTTTACTTGTGCTACCTCTTCCTCACTAAACTTAACTACATCCTCTTTTGTATCTTCCCTTCTGTAGGCAGCAAGCTGTCTGAATTTCTGATTAGTTTTATTAGTAATTTATTTTAAGTTTAACTTAAAGTTAATTAAAAACTAATTAAGTTTATTTTTCTTGCGGTGGTCTTTTTACCTCTAGTTTTTTTCTTTCACTTTATTTTATGGTGGTTTGTGGATGCTGGGGTAAAAGAGGAATAGATTATGTTAGAAAAGAATAAGAGAAAGAAGGCACATACTGAGTTTTATGTTCCTTCTACGAGGAAACCAGTTCTGTTCATGTTGTCTCTGTGACACTCTCTTCCTTCCCCCTCCCGCAGTTTACATCTCTGATTTATGCCCCCTGTTTTCCTATCCTTTTTTCATGCTCAGGTCTTTTCCTTATCTTTTTTCAGATTCTTACAGTTGCTATCAGCATGTTTTGCCCATCTTATTTACCAGTGTATCTGAAAAGTCAGGAGTCAAACTTGAGGTTCTTCTCATGCTTTCTCATTCGTACTACCTGAGCCATCTGTATTGGCTTCCTTCTGCATTGGCAAGAACATGCAACTGTGAGATTAAGTGCAGAAGTAATAAAAACTTTGTGCTTGGACACAAAGTAGTACAGATTTGCTGTAGTGGATGAGTTTATTTGCTCTCTCTCCTCAACTTTGGGCCAACAGCACATCTGTTTTCTCATTTTTCCTTGAATAGTAGTTCACAATGTGTTTTAGTTTTTTTTTTTCTTTTTCTTTTTCTTTTTTTTTTTAAATTGGTAGTGGTTCTTCCCTAATGTGCTTCAAATATTTCATGGAACACTTTGGATTTTGTTTTATCTTGTACCATTTCCATTGATTGTAATTGATACTGGATAAGTAAATCTTTGTAATCTCAAAAAGTGTACCCTGCATATTTTAATATTACTTGTTCACAAAGTCCATTGTTGGTCTCTGTCATTAGTTTTTAAATCCATGCTGTTAAAACTAAAGTTTCTTCTTTCTTGAACTGATTTTTTTCTAATATATGGTATATAGTTTTTTACTGCAAAAATACCATGATTTTTTTTTCTGCTTGCTAGATAATTACTAGTGCCATACAGATCATGTTGATAGAATTCTTGGTGTTGTCTAGATCTTAGTTTTCTGAGGTTTTGGCGGGTGTTCTGCTTCAGGCCTATTTTCCATGTTAACAGTCAGCCTAAAACTATTTTCATATAGGCCACTACAGTATATTGTAAAATATAATGAAATTTGTATCAGAAATTTCAAGAGTTGGGTTTGTATCTCTAGCCTGAAAAATTTTATTTTTGTTTTTTTTTTTTTTTCTCTCTGTTTACAGAACTCAGCTTTTGTTGTCTTTATTTTGCCTACAGTTCAGGGAATCAAATAAATGCCTGTAGTGCAGTTGCTGCAGCAAACCTCCTGAAACCAATCTAACTTCACTGCCATCAGCAGTCCGGTTTTAACAGCACAGAATGTAAGAGGCAGTCACTGACAGGGGACTCGCTCAGCTTTTTTGGTGAATCTGTAGCCAGTGCTGAGCTTGGTACTGCTATGGCTAAACTGCTACCAGTCCCTGGTTTCCAGCAGTACCCCCAAACCCAATACAACTACTGAATCCCTTTTCAGGTAGCCTGCAATAATTTCACCACCCCCACCCCCCACTGGGGCTTTGCTATTCAATATACATTGTGTTTATTTAAATGATACATTTTTTTTACATCAGAAACTTTGTAAAGTGTGAAACTCTGACTATCAATTTGGGAGGAAATGGGAAAGAAAAGGTGGGTTTTTTTGTGGCAGGTAGATAAGACAAACAGTTCTTAAAACATTTGTTGTACATGGTGAACAAATGTAAACATGTAATTAGGAAAAAACGAATAGAGTTGTTTCTCTTTTCAGAGAGCCTTAGTGCTAATTTCTTTCTGTCTGTCAACTTAGGTTGGAATAGGATGATTTTAAGAAAGATTTTATTTCCTGTGAAGTCCTAAATAATTATGTGTGTGTGGCTGGATACATATATATATAATGCTAGCATATGGAATTGCGGGAAAATTACCATAAAGGAGAATTTATACTGTAGTCTTTTAAAATAAAAACAGACATCACTGAAGTTTTGCCAGGAGATAGTACTTAACTTACACAGTTTTTTCTATGCACTTTTTTCTTTATTGAACACTTAAAACATGCAATATTACAAAGTACAGTAATCTTAAATGCAAGAAGAAACACAGTGGACAACAAAGCATAAGGCTTGTCAGTGTAAAACTTGGCTGATATTTCCCTGATACTTACGTGCTTCTAGGATAAAAACCATCACATTACAGAATTAATCCTCTGAATGACTTGTGGGTTAACTCTAGTGGGAAAGCTCTTACACAGTTGCTTCCAAAAAGAAATGGACTAATAGTTGCTCTCATATTTAGTAGACATGTGTTATTCCTTAGATGGTTATGCATGGATATCTATTTATTTTATGTGAGCTTTATTTGTCTCTTTCAGGTTCATTTGAAAGTATGTGATAATTGAATATAATTATGGTTCCTAGGAATCTCTTTAAAGAACTAATAAAAAAATAAATGCATTTTGAGTTTCTAGACCTGCCTAGTAGTAAAGGCAGCTGTTACACTTTTATTTCAGTATTTAGTGCAACAGTGAGAAATTTCTGTGCAACTCCTAGGTTTGAATCTGTAAGCATGGAATACTGTGGGTAGCTGTTACAAGCAAACTATTTCTCCAATTACTTTTTGTTTTCTAAGGCTTTTCTTGCCTCACCTTTCCTTCTGTCTTTGCTTTTACAAAGAAGGTTTAAATATTGAATCTTTGGAAGAAAAATGTTGACAGAAACATAAAGGCAGCTTTGCAAAATATGTATTTTGCCATTATTAAAGCTGAGATACTTGTGGATTTTTTTGAGTAAAATTTCCTAGCTGAGTCAAAAGATTTGTGTAATGGTTTGCTTACTTTCCAGTGAGTTTGGGGGAAGTTGTAAGTACTGTCTTCCCGTAAGAGCTCTGAAGAGCAGTGCTGCTGTAGGTGTTGGGACAGAGTTTCAGAGGAAATGTAGCAACTGCTTGAGTTTGCAAATGTGTGAAGGTCTTCATTTTTCTGCTTTGTGAAAGGAAGAGAAAAGGTTTTCAGGCTTCTGGAATTGTTTGTGCCCAAGAGAAGGTAGAAATATGAGAAGCTCAGCTTTAGAGAGAACTTACTGTCCATGTTGGAATGGGAAGATGAACCTTCTCTGGCCCCATTTCATATGGAAAATTAGCAAACAGATTTTACAGTTCTCATGACTATTGTAGGAAGGATAGAAGTTCACTGAGCTTGTTAAAATCGGTAGGCAGTCTACCATGTTGTGTTTAAACTTGTTCATAACGTAGCTGGTTAATTGTTATTCTTCAGTCATGTTACTGTAAATTGGTTTAAGGGGTCCTGAATGATGTGCCCTAAATGTAGTATGTAGTGCTGAAAAACAGGGCCTACATCCTTACTAAATTGGATGCTTGTATTACTTTTCGGAGCTTCAGTGGGGAAAAAAATCACATATCTTAAGGCAAAACTCTGAAAAAACGGAACAGTAAATCGAACTTGAGTTTTATGGGGTCTGTTAACTTTCTCTTTATAGAGGTACCTTACTTTTGAAGTTGTTTACCCTTAATATAGTTATTCAGATGAGGTTGATAGATCTCGACCTTGTTTATTCCTAAAATCTAAATGTGTCAGTCAGGTCATAGTATGGAAAACTGAAAAGCAGCCAGTCTCAGACCCTGTCAAACAACTGAATTACCTGTGTGCACTATCTTGATGTACCAAGGGAGCAAGGCAAAGAATTGAGTAGCATTATCCCCTTTCTAATACTTCAAATATTAGGATATAAGGTATGGTTTTAGGATATATTAGCTGTTGGGTTGAATGCTTTTTAAAAGTCTTGTGAACTTGTTCAAGAATGACTCACCAACCCTAGAGTCTTGCGTGTTAATGAAAATGCTTTAATTGGCTGATGTCTCATGTTAAAAGTTATTCTAAATACCTTGGTAAAAGGTTGTTCTGATCTCAGAATTTCACTCATTTTCATGTCTTTCTAAGTAATAATAGTTGTGCATTATACCCTTCTTATTTTTTATTTCAGTGGTATCTTGGTCCATTTTTCTTAAAGTGTATTTTCTACTACCCATCATGGATGATGTTATTTTTATTTATTATTCTACTCATTCTCTGCTTCATTGAAGGGAGGTTGTGATACAATTGCAGTAAAACAGTTACAGTCTAAATGTAGACCTTTTTTTTTTTTGAGAAGAAAGAAAAAGTTTCTCCCTTCTCATCTAAGATCTTTTAATGGGATTTCTACAGAGACAGTAGTGTGTCATTGATGTCAGCTACCTCAATAAGGTTCTCCCTCATGTAAAAAGAGATGCTTGACTGCCATGATACTGGAGGATACTTTCAGTAAGAGTCTATTCTTAAATAGTTAAGTTTTACACATAGATGTGATATGATCTCTAAATGGCCTTCCAGTAATGAGGACAGTAAAAAATAGAAACAGGTGTAGTTTTCCCTGATGTTTCTCTCTGGAATGCTGGTGAGAGATTGTAGTGATGTCTGGTATAATAGTGAATTTCCATACAGCATGTATTCATGTTTAGTGGCTACATGCTTAAAAAAAACCACCAACAACAAAACAAACAACAGTGTATTGAATAATGAGAAAGATTCTGGATTCTTTTTGTCTTGGTGTTTTTTCTTCCATTTTACTGAGAATGTTTTTGAAAATACTAAAAATTACCATAGCATCTCAGTAAAACAAATAAATTTATGGAAATGCTATGAAAAGATTTTCAGGTACTAGACAGGTTGTTTTCATTTTAGCTTATTTTTGAGGTTGAAATGGGTTTGAAATACTAATTCAAGCTTTGTTTACAGAAGGTTCTTGCTTCATTAGTTTGTAAGATGTTTATGGGGCTGTCCAAGTTACACTGAAATTAAAACAGAGTTCTGTTAAACACCATATTTAATTAAAGGTAACTGAGCATCATTTGAGTATTGAAGCATGCTATGAGACTTGGGAAAATACTTTACACCAAATGTATGAATAAAATTTTAAGTTTGCAGTTTTTCTGTATGTAGGCATATGCATGTATGCCATACGGTAGTGCTCAGTCTAATTTGATGTTTCAGAATGCCACAAATACAGGTAGTGTTAAATGAATGAAAATGATTGTGACCCAAAAGGACATAAGCACAAACTTGAAATCAGGAAAATCTTGAAGCCCAATGTTATTAACCTCTGGCTGTTCAACCGTTTGACTAGTTGAATAGCAGTATAGAATTCAAGTAAATGAGTATTTGTACTGTTTTACTGTTGGTTAGTGCTACACAGGTCCCAAGTGTCTAGCAGGTGATGTCCTTTTGCAAACAAACATTATTAGTCTTTTATAAAGAAGTTCTCATATAAGCTAGCTGCAAAATCCAGTAGTTCTCACCCTAGAATCTCCTGTAACACAGAATTTATCTGTATGCTTCTTATCATGTTAAGTATTTTCTCTTTGATAGACATGCTATATCTGTGATGAACAAGGCAGAGAAAGTAAAGCAGCCACTGGTGCTTGTATGACATGTAATAAACACGGATGTCGACAAGCTTTTCATGTAACGTGGTAAGTATATTTTATTATATACTAATAAATTATATTAACATATAATATATATTATGTTAATATAACTATATTAACATCTCTGATGTTCCATAAAGTATTGATGCACATGAAGTAATGAATAAACTCTTGAGTATATTTCTGAGTAAAGAAATAAAGTGGTTTGTGTAGGAATACCTAACTCTATTATAATAGAGTTTACTAACAATATGGCAGTAGCAGCATAGACATTGCTGTGACCTGCAGAAGGTGTCTGCTAATACTCCTTTGGGTCGTACTAAATGCTGTGTGCTCCTGTGAATAAGTGTGGGTTTTTTTGGCTGTTACGTTATTTTTCTTAGATTATATTTTATAGGATACAGGAATGTGAAAACATTGTTTACCTGTTAAGTGATTTGATGTTTACTTCTGGTAAATTGGTGGGAAAAATCATTGAGCTATGCATAAAAATGTGCTAGGCTCAACCCTTCTGGTACAGATTTCCAAACATTTGGGAGTAATTCACCTCACTTATTTTATCTAAATGGTACAAATCTATCCTGAACTATTAATTTAGGTTTCATGTGTAGCTGTTGGAGAAAATGAGCTGTATCTACCACCTTGATTCATTCCACGTCTAAGATACTTAGGCTTGCTTGCATTCAGGAGACACTTGTCTCACTTTATGGACTTCTGAAAGAAGCTGGATAATTAGATTAAACCACATATCAACAGGTAAAAGGAGACAAAAGGAGTTCCACCCCAAAATTTACAGGCATTACTTGTTTTTTTTTCAAATTCAACTGAAGCTATTTCGCAATAGCCAGATAGCAGATTTACACAGAATGTCTAGCTGTGTAATCTGTGGATTTACCCATGTGTTTCATGAGTGCTCCAGTATGCTGCTTCATGACCAGCTCAGTCAGGGAGATGGTATTTGCACACTTAGTTAGATTACTTAAATGTATTTTCTTCAGTGTAGTCAAGTGATACTTTGAATGCTTTATGTAGATCTGAAAGGATATAATTCTGTAGTTTAGACACTTGATTTCTTGGCAGCTCTTTTTTCTTTTAATTACTTGACTGTCTGGCAGGGTTTACTCTTTTGTAAGTATCTAACTTTTCATTGGATGTGATCAGTATCAAGTTTCTTTTTATGGTGAAGATGGATTGTGTTCCTCAAAGCGTGCATACCATGTAAAGATGTTACTTAACAGATATGAAAAATTGTATACATCCAACTGCTTAGATGAAAAGGTCTCTTTTGTTTCAAGCACTTGGATGCATGCAAGAGTTGTTTTCATCTTTTTTTTCTTGCTTCCAAACCCCTGTTTTCAGTGAATGCCATAAAAAACCTAATTCTCTGGTTCATAATTAAAATTATCTTGCCAATTTTTAGAATTTTTTTATTGTAAAAAACTCAGATACATGCTATAAAATGTTACTTAGCCAGAGTACTGTGATTGAGGATATCGAGAGGCTTCTGCAATATTTTAAAAATGTAAAAAAAAATGTGAAAGCTACAGAAGGCAGAGATCCAGGGCAAGGTGTTTTGGGTTAACAAAACTAATGTTGAAGGAAGAATGGGCTTGAGTCTATCTGGTTTTATATGGCAAGCTTAGAACAATAAATCTTTGCTTAAAGAGATTCTCTTACATGTTTTCTATAGCTGGCATCTGCAGTAGGTGTGCATGTATTTAGGAAGCAGTGTTTCTGGATTGCCAGAGAACATAATGTATAAATGCAGGGAAAGTGATCTTAAAAAGCAGTGAAAATAAGCTGCCTTATGTATTCTTTCATTTAAATACTCCCGTGCATCATTTTGACTGTAACATTGCATTATTATGCTAATGAAAATGCTCTGGAAAATGAAACAATATTTGGTTTTGCAATGTCTAAGTTGGTTTTGATAAAGAAAATAAATCAACATTACAAATGGTGAAAAGCAAATTTAATTTGAAAAAATGTTGTAGAATAAGGTAATAATTAGCCCAGGCAAGGAATCTTGTAAGTCTTGTTCTTTTTAAAAGAAATGAACCCGCCACAGTCTTTTAAACCAATAAATATGGTTTGATTTATTATGTCATTTAAGTTCTATTTAAAAAAAAAAAAAAAAAAAAAAGAGAGAGAGAGAGAAAGTAATTTTCCTGGCAAAGCAGAGAAGAATGTATGCAACTTTGGAAGAATTTCTTCTTTGGATCTACAGTATGGTTTTGTTAAAAGATTTTATTTCCATATATTTTTTCCCATACATTTTTGGCTTGAATTTGAGCTAAGAATCATTGCAATTTGCTTGGTTTATTTATTTGTGGGAGTAGCTGCATAATACATGTAGATTTTTCAAGCTATAAGCTTGTGGGAGGGGCTTAAAGGCTATGAAAAAAGTATCAGGCCAAAGTATAAACCATGCATATTTTTCACGGGGCTACAAAGGTTGGTTATGTGCTTGCTTGCCGTTAGAAGTCACTTGTGTGGAAATCTCTTCTATTAAATGAAGCTATAAATACCTGTACATTATCAGCTGTGATAGTGTGGTACAAGCTGATGTAAAATTGCTTTCCTTGAATGTTGTCTGGTTTATTTTTAGTGCACAGTTTGCAGGACTTCTTTGTGAAGAAGAAGGCAACGGTGCAGATAACGTCCAATACTGTGGCTACTGTAAATACCATTTTAGTAAACTGGTATGTATTTATTAAGTTATATGAATAAATGTCGCTGACTTCTTTTCCCCTCTGAATTGCTATTAACACTAGAAATAATATTTTCATGTAGCTCAGGAAGTAGATTGTATTTCATTAAAACAATGTTTTAATCACAGTTACAGAAGTACTAGCTGAAAATGTTTTTCTACATGGTTACTTTCTAGATGCGTGGGTTTTTCCCCTCTGCCAGAAATAGCATGCACTTTTAGTGTTTTTTTTCACTGAGTTCCTGTAATGTTTTCTTTTGCTATTTGATTAGTTGGCTTCTTATGACTGTAGTCCATTTCAGAATAATCTAGAAAATACTACTTGTTATCCTGTATATTAGAGAATAAAGAAGCCCTCCATTTCTTTCTGCTTCTGTTACTCTTCCCTGCACACACCTCCCACACACTGCATAACCAGTGGATGTTCCCTGCCTATAAGTTCTCTGAAACACAAGCTCAAGGAAGTGACTTGAGATTTGTTGTTACTTTTAAAAAAAAAAAACAAACAAGCAAACAAAAAACTTTGGAATTTCTGTTATTTCAGTAGGTTTTGGATCTCATCTCTGAAGTCTTCCATATCACTTACCAGTTTGACAGTTTTGGATACCTGTTTCTCTGTGTGTGTGTATGTGTGGACTTGAAGGATTTACTGATGTTTAAAAAATATTATTATGAATATTGAATTATAAAAATTAAAATATATAGACTTAACTTCAGGTGCTCCTGTATGTATAGTTACATTTGCTGATTACTTGTTTTCACTGCTGAATAAGGCGAATACTTGGGTGACTTTTGAATGGGTTGCAATGAGGTAAAAACACAGGGCCAAGGAACCAATTTACCTTCTAGAAGGTAAGCTTGGTGAGGTTAGCTTGTTGCTTGTGTGAATATTGATGAGTTTGCTTCCTAAGGAAGATACGTCAGGGCTTTCTAGCTTTACTAAGCTAAGCTTTTTAAAAATTTAATTATTACTATCTTTGAGAAGTATATGTAAGAACAAATGTGGTCTATTATGTAGCAGTGAAGGCAAACTCTTGGGCTATTATGGATTTGATTTGAATGTTCCAGTGCTGCTATGGTTAAGATCATGTAGTTTTATTTAAAAAGCAAGTTTAATGATAAAGACATAACTCTGTACTTGACATGTAGTTAGTTAGCTTTCCATTATGCAGCTATGGTGGTAAGAACAGTAAAGAATGGAAAGATCAAGTGTTTCAGTGTTTCTTCAGGATTTTTGTGACTGGTGATGCCTGGTAAATACAGGTGTTTAGTATTTTCTTCTGAAAATGGTGGGTGATGTATATCTACTACACCACTGAAAACTTGAGTTGGCAAAGCACTGACCTGAATTGTCTTTATAATGCTACCTCAGCTATGATAACATTTTGAACACTGGCTTGGCGTAAAGAATTTGCAGACCCAGACTCTCAAACATTACAGAAATACAGGTAGTTATGTCTGTTGCTTGTAAATGCTTACATGACCATAGCATTCTGTGTTCTGTTTTTTAAACCATTTTAATGAAAATATTGTAGACAGGCCATTTGAATAATAAATCATGAAGCCATAAACCAGCCACCTCACAATGCATTTCAAGTGTGTGGCAGCGCTAGCACTGTGGCTTCATGTGATATTTATTTGAACAGCATCTTTTCTGTTATATGTTATGAAAACCTGAAAATATGTCTAGCAACTTTTAACCTTTAAAAAGTGGCACATCTAATTTCTTTGTGGAAAGCATACCTTTCAAACTCACGGGAGGTGTGAAAGTCAATACAAGGATAGGCTTTTTTCCTGGTGTATGTTAGGTAGTCTTATTAATTTTATTAGTGTTAGTAATTTGTCAGTTTTTTCAGTAACTGAACGGGTTTTGTTTTACTTCAAGCAGTAAGGCATCTTATCAGTTGAAATGCTTTATACTTTTTATTTATTCAAATGATTCCTTTTCTCTATCTATAAATATATTTTCTCTTTTTAGAAAAAGAGCAAACGGGGATCTAATAGGTCATATGATCAAAGTTTAAGTGATTCTTCCTCTCACTCTCAGGATAAACATCATGAGAAGGAGAAAAAAGTAAGTGGATTTGTCGTTGCTAATTATGTGGCACATCTGCTTAATATTAGCGCTTTCTGATAAATTTAATTTTTGCTGAAAAGCATGAAGGAAGTCTTGTTCCTGAAGCACTGAATAATAAACACAGGTGTTAAACTAGAGGTACTGGGGTCCAATGAGGAAACATCTGTAGGTGCAGTTGTACATGCACCTTCCTATTTCTGTTTATCATCAGTTTTGGGATACACACTGAAATGTATCCTTTGGGAAGGCTGTTTCCATGCAGCTTCCTTTCCTTTAGTTTTCCGTTAGAGATTTTTTTGATGTAGCCTCTGTGACTAGATGGGAAAGAAAACCAGGGGTAGGCATTTTAGCAAGTGTGCTGATAAACAGGTGCATCTGCTTTTTTATGTTTCAACCTGTTACATCTTTTTCTCCTCATCGAAGAATGGACATCTCTTGTAGACACATTTTACTAGTACTGGTGGTCAAGCCTGCTGTGATGGCAAAATACTGTGTCATTTACTTGGGAATCTTCCTGTGAGGTTACAAAGAACATAACTGACTGTAATTTCTATTGTTGGTGTATTCTTTTAACAATTTAACTTCGCATATTGTTTTAAAAAAAATTAAATTTATAATTTTTTTTATGTTTTTGTTACTGCTATAACATTAATAGTTACTTGTCTATGGGAAGCTTGTAGTCTAAATTCAACACAGGGTGATAACAGACAGTGGCACAATAATGCAAATTTGCTTTGGCTCTTCTTTAGTCCTCTAAGAATACATGCAAAACTGCTCACCTGCACATGTATTGTACAACAAACTTAATGGACTTTTTCTGCTGGTGTGGGTAGACTTAGTTTTGCATTATTCAGTATCATTACATAAAAATTTAAATCAAAGAATGTATCAACCAAATGTGTATTATATGAAGGAGCTATATTTATGGTGACAGGAAATTGGATAGCAAATGTCAGTCTTCAGACCTTTAATCTCCTTAATACTTGATGTGGTTTTTAAGCTCACTTCCACTTTGAATGGAGGTTGATCTGCATTGTTCTTGGATAATCTTCTAAAAACTGTCTTTATATCTGTTTAATGGTGTGGGGAAATAGTTCTGTCTTCATCTGGTAATGCTGAAGAGAGTGTGCATTGCAATGTGGTTGTACCTCTAAATCTACACTTATAACTAAAATAATAGAAGTCTGGGGTTTTGGTAGATCTTTATTTGCTTAGTAACACATTGGTAGAAAAAAAACAATCTTGAATTACAGACTACAGAATTACCTGTGTTGTAAAAGTGTACCAATACTTGCGGATTTTTTTTTTTAGTTTGCTTAGTTTTTTACAGCTATCAAATTTCAAGCCATGTTTTGTGGCAATGTATGCAGGGATTTGAGTCACATTGACAAAAGTTTGAAGTTGAATTTGAAGAAACTTTGAGCATGAGGCTCAATTTAGGTTTTGTATATCTGAGCAGTGCAAAAAAACCTGTTGCTGTTGGTTTTTGGGTGTGGGTTTTTTGTTGTTGTAGGTGAACAAAACCTACAAAGGCGTTTGTGTGGTTTTTTTTTGTTTTTTTTTTTTTTAAGTAACTGAGTGGAGATACTGTGTTCCTTCTGATTGTGATACCTGTAAAATTGGTGCAGGACTTTGCAACAGGGCATGTTTGGCCAATGTATCAGCTCTTTTTTCTGCCAGCTGCTCAACTTCTGCTCTGGAAGTGATTTGGTGTGGATCTTCTTTTAGAAGTAGTTAATACTGTGACTTGCCTTTAAAGGCCTGGCCTTTTTCTGTGACTTGAAGTTTGCTAGAAATTGGATATTAAAATTTCTTCTACCGTTCGTGAACTGCAGCATGTTAATCCAGAAGATCTCATGGCCTGTAATACCAAGTGAAGCAATGCAGTTTGAAGCATTAGCCTATTATTTGACATTCATTGGTTCTCATGGCATGTTATAGCATGTTCACTTACCAAGTTTAATTTTCTTTATATCTTCTATGATAACAAAATACAATTCTAGTAAAAACCACTAAGTGGTGAAAAAAGTTGCAGTTTCCTAAAACTGTTAATCACCTAACTTTTTGTGGCTACAGATTTTTTGTTTGGTGATTTGTCTTACATATTCTGTAGGTAAAGAATGACCTATGTGAATACATTACCTTTGGAAGAGACTAAAGAAGGAACCTAACATGTCCGGGGTTGACCTTTTGTAAAGGAAGTCTTTCTTGCCACTTACGTGATGATTAGCGTTATGTGTTTGATTTATGAAAAAAGTGAGTTTACTACATAGTAAGTACTATATGGCAGCTGAATTGGACAAATTCCTTTTCTTCTAAAGTGCTTTGGTCTTGGCTGAGGAGGAAGGGGAAATTTAAAACTCTTCCTGTGATGGCTTATATGATGCAAATTAAACAACGATGGGCATGAGACTGAAGACTGTAAATGTGTAAGAAGTGGTGATTGAAGAGGCAAGAAAAGCATAATAGTGATAATGAGTCCCAGGGCACTATTACTGAAGCTGGAGGGTGTCAGAGGAGAACCTAAGGTGCAGGAGATGGGACAGGTGTGCTAAACACTGAGGTACTGCTAAAGGGAATTCATTAAGGACATCTTCTTGCTGCTTGTCATGTTCTTAAAGAAACATTACACCTTCTCTGATTTTGAGGGGAGAAACTTGGAACTTCTGAGAAGAGTTTGAAGCAGTCTGTGACATTCACCATGTTCCACTGTAGGTGTGAGTTTGGTTGTTAGGCCCACAGGAAGGTGAAATTTGAAGCACACCTGTACTTACTGAAAATTTCCATAGACTAGTGGCGTGCTGGTTTGTGAACTGCATTCTGAACTGGCCAAACTTTCCCAGCACGTTGTAAGCCTACATTCATATGTCAGGGCTATGAATTTCATTTGGGAGACAGGCATTTGATGCTTTTAAATGTATTTTAATGCTCTGTGTGGGTTGTTAAAAACGGAGTTTTAAACACTTGGATCAAGTGTTCATTATGTATTCCTTGCTATCTGAATAAACCAACTGTGAAAAGATAAAAGTTGACCTGCCACTCATCACATAAGATTCTATGGCAAAACCAGGAACAGACTGCGGTTCTTTGGATTACCAGTCAGCTGCATAAGCAATGGTTTCCTTTTTTCCTCTCTTAAGAAAAAAGAATAAAAGTTCTGATTTAGTTCTGAAGAGTCAATTTATAGTACTGTATAAAACAGTGTTGTGAAGGCAATTCTAATTGCCTCATTTCATAAACTTAATAATGTTATTTGAATATTTGTGCAACAACTTGGGGGGAAGACAGCTCCAGATTTGTCTCGGTAATGCAGTATCCCACTGTCCCACTGCATTTTCATTAATTTTTTAAAGGTTTTGTTAATCAGTTTAGTAGATCTGACTGTTTGATCCTCTCAGCTGTTCTTGACAAATGAAGCAAAATTGTAGGACTGTTAAACATAACTAGAAGTGTTTTGCAACCACTTCAAAATTACTTCAATTTTAATTATTGAAGATAAATATTATTCAAATGACAGTTGTATGGTATGGATGCTAACAGTGATGTGTATCCATGCTGACTTCTTCAAACTCTGGTCAGTCAGAGGGAAAGAAGGATGCCTCTAAAACAGCTTTAAAAACTGGTCAATAAGCATATACCATATGTAGCTCGGTGTAGAGATGGTCTTTAATATCCTATCTATGAGCTGCAGAACTTGTTTCCTAAAACTGAGTTTTTGTGTGGGTTCCCTGGCCTGCAAAAAGGGGTGACTTCATGCTCCAATCTTTTACTGGTGCCAGTTGGTGCCAGTGAATAGTATTTCTGTTTCTGGACACCTGTTCTTTACTGACTCTGTGGGAGTGTATTTTTTCTTTTTTACCATGTCTCTTCATGTCAAATTGTGTTGAAAGTCTATAGTTATTTGGGAGGACTGACAGGGTAACTGTGTACTGTGGCAGTGACTGTGTAAACCAAATTTCATTAGAAAGCTACTCTTGAGTGTATTCAATAATACGTATTTTTGAAGTCTGTGGGATTAAGAGCAAAGGTGGCTTCTTGCTGTTTGACTTGTTGCCTGCTGAAGTTCTGTGTTGACTTGTGCTCTATTCTGTGTCAGCCTGATAATAAACTAAGCAATCTACTGGAATTTGCACCAGTTGGTATTAATGGCACAGCAAAATGATCTCTTGTGGAGGTGAGGAAGAGCTATGTAAGCAGATAAGCTTGTTTTTATTTACCTTTTACTTTAGTAAGAGGAAAAGTAGAACTTCTGTTTCCATTATCATGCTTATCACAGAATTATTGATTTGACTACCCTATATTTTTCTAACCTTACAGTAATGCATCATGTATATTTGG
>JAVJGJ010000047.1:70688891-70711186 GCA_035590215.1 Microhierax caerulescens | reverse complement strand
GCGCCACACCCCCCCCCACCCCCCCCCTTTTTTTTTTTTTTTTTTAGCAGCTTTTATTGCTGAGCAGGCATCATGCGTTATGGCATATCCCTTTGGTCACTTTGGGGCAACTGTCCTGGCTGTGTCCCTTCCCCAGATCTTACCCACCCCCCAGCCTGCTGGTGAGGGGGGAATGTTGGAGGGACAGTCCTGATGCTGTGCAGGCACTGCTCAGCAGTGGTGAAACACTGGTGTGTTGTCAACATCTTTCTAGCTGTATTTCTTCCATTGTGACTGAAACAGAAAGCTGGTACTTGGTGATACCTGAATAGAGTATGCACAAATTAGATACTGTCCCGGTGCTTGGTGAGAGTGATTGTGCGGTTTCTGTTGAACAAAATTAAGTTTTCTTTTGAGGGTCTGGATAATAATTTTGATAATTAGAGAAGGATCAGCATGGGGATTTTTAAGATTCAAAACAGTTACTGTATTTCATAAAGCTATTCAGACTTTAACATTTTAAGTTGTCTTCCTCATCTTTTCAAGCTGCTCAGTGGGAGTTTTAAGCCCCTTGTGTCAATCTGTACGTATGCATTTTTGGTAGCTTCCTGTTGAAGCACTTGTGACAAATACCAGTAGATCATGTTGTTCTACTGAGTTTTGTTTGAGTACCCAAAATTTCCACAAATACGTTGTTAAAGAAGCAAAATACTTGAGTGCTGGTAGCTTACAAGTAACTTTATCTCACACCTGCAGTTTCTCTGCATGTTCTGATGTTGACTGTCTAAATAAGCCATGTTATGATGCTAAGGAAAAAGTGACTGTGTAGACCTGTTTTTGATTAAATTGGTGAAAATACTGAACTTCTGTATTATAACTTGAATTGTTAATTTTGTCAGACTGTGTTTTTTTTGTATTTGTCTGACTTATTTATACAAATCCATTTTCATTCTGCTTCTGTAATCCTCTCTGAATTGATTTCTGCCAGTATGGAAGGCTTCTATTATACCCTGAAGGCTCTGGGTTAAGAAATCATTTTCTCTCTGTTTGCACAATTTCATTATTTGCCAGTGCTTGGTGTTATGTTTCTTTAAAAACAAACAAACAAAACCCTAAATTCTCAGCCTCTTTAGAAAGCACACTTGATTTGTATAGCTTTTGGTATTTTGTTCAGTTTCACATGGAAGATACTTATCTAGTATGTAAACTATATGCACCTTTCTGGAAAGAAAATCTGAATCAAGTTTCATTCTTCTGCGTGGAGATGTCAGTAGGGGAGCCAAAGCTAAAACGTTGCATTAATTTACAGTAGTATCCCAAGAAAAAATACTGTGCAGGTATGGAAATGCAGGAAGATAGAAGTCTTTGGTGAGAAATGCAGGAAGACCTCTGAAGCAGAATACATGTTTGTTTTTAATCCATTTTCTTTTGTTGATTAATTGATCATTGGGAAGATGGATATTATATAGTGGTTTCATAAATGCTGGCTATAATTGAAGAATTTCAGTTTGTACTTTGAAAGCAAATTAAATACTTGATTTGCTTTTATAAAATCGTATTATTAACATTTCAAAATATTAATATTGTTTCCATTAAAATAGCACAGAATATTACCATCTCTTGTATTTTGATAATGCTTAATGCTAAATAAGATGGGTTAAAGGTGAAGCTGAATTTAGGTTATATTTTCTTTTATAACTTCTAGAAATACAAAGAGAAAGACAAACATAAGCAAAAATATAAGAAGCAGTCGGAGTCCTCGCCATCCTTGGTTCCATCTCTTACTGTAACTACAGAGAAAGTAAGTCAATGTGTTTTCATCCTCTTCCACTTCAGCTACTTATGTTGAAATTTCATGTTGTGATCATTCCACTGTGTATACAGGAACTTCATAATGACATATGCTGTATCAAGCACACTTGATATTTTTTTGCTATAATGTAAAATCCTAAAATACTTTGAAGTTTATCATATGGACAAAGGCTTAGAGTTTTGTAATTGAATAGCAAGTGATTTAATGACTCCAGTCAGGTGTCAGTGGTACTCCAGTAAGTTTTATTTCATTGACTTGTGTTTAATAATTAGAGAAGTTTTAGAAAATCTTGCCTTTGAAATTCACTGTGCTTGTAATATCCCATTGCTTTTTAGCAGTTTGTGCTGTTAGGTTCTGTGGTCTTTCCTTCCTGTTATGTGCTAGCAAATACCTAACTCAAGGGACAACGTGGAGGGTTAAATAATGACAGTTCTTATTGTACTCCACAAGAATTGCTTTTACTGTCCTCCAAAAAAATAACAATAGTCGTGACATTACAGAGTGGGCAGCAGTATTGAAAAATGGGCTTTAGGACTTCAAAGTTGGAGAAATTTTGTCCCATTCATGTGGGAATGTTTGACATCTGAGTTGAGGAATCATGGTTTGAATTAATTAGCCATCAGTGCACAACTTGTTTTTTAGCAAAGATGCTGAAGCTTGTGTTGACTGTATGTAGTTCGATTGCTGAGATGCTGTATTCAGCAAATGTGTCTGTTTACATATGGTACACCAAGACGTTGTCAGGACAGGGTAGAACAATTGAAACTTTCTCTAGTCTCTGGAATTATTCCCCCAACTAATGGTACCAACTTCAAGAATCACAACAAGAAATTTAGTTTTTCAGTATGCTTTGGCTATTTCTTCATTCTCAGTGGTAGGATTATTAACTTGAGGATGTGTACCTGTTAATGTCCCATTATTTGTGACACATGCTTCTGATAAATCAGTCTTGTTTCTGATTCTGCTGTGTTCTTTTTGATGCTGTTGTGTTAAGTGAGACTTAATAGTCAATGGGTTTCTGAAACTCCTGATAACTCTTTCATTAAAAAAAAAAAAGAAGAAAAGTTAAGAGTCAATTTTCTGCTTTGCTGTTTTGGTTTAAGTTCCTCTCAGTTGGAAAGAGACATCAGTCCTATATTTAGTCCTGATAAAAGCTTCTGTCTCACGTTTTAGCTTTGGCTTCTATTGAGAGTTCATAAATGTCTATGGTTTAATGCAACCAGAAAAATACAGTTGTCCTTTCTTTAATTTTTTTTTTTTTTTTGGGATGGGGGTATAGGTATGTGTTATTAATTAAGAGTACTCCAAAACATTGATGTACACAAAGATACACAAGACATGTATCTGTGTTCAAATTACAGTCAGTAATTAAATAAAAGATACTGCAAACAGGAAGTACAGCTGACTGAATTTTATCTGTAATAGTAGAGATGATGATGATAACCCTCCTCAGTTTACCCTGGATATCAGCCCAACCTGGGTCTCAAGAGAGGTACTCAGATCCTGCTGCAGTGGGTTACGGAAGGGAATGAATAGGGAAGTATCTGTTTGGTATGATGGAACATCACTATGCTACAGCACTGTGGTGTTTGTGGGCTGGTGGGCTGTGGGGTGTATGTGCATGTGGCATTTTTTTTCGGGGGTTGGTTTTTTTTTGTTGTTGTTTTTTGGGTGGGTTGGTTGGTTGGTTGGTTTTTGCTTGGCCTATGCTCTTATTGTATGGTATTTTGGTGGGGGTTTACCTGCCATGGTCCTTCCCTTCTCTGTGCAAGAGTACCACCTTATACATCTGTATGGGGGTAAAGGCTTCTCAAGCCTTGGGATGTACTATGTATAGAATGATTATTACTTCTTTACTGTAAATCTAAAGCTTTCCCAGAAGTTCTAGGACTTGCTACAGATGGGTGGTATAATTCTTAAGGGCTCATCGAGTGATATATGGGAAGCATAAAAATGACAGTAGCATTCTGCGCACCAAGCTGGCAACGTGAAAGCACGCTTTTCAGAAAAAGACCTGCAAACTGGTTTTGGGGAAGCATAAAGGAATCCTAATACACACAGAGTTAGCTTGGAAATTGCACTGTCAAATAATGATTGATTTTTGAGAACTGGATTAACATGAAATGAGTCAAGTCCTCCCAGATAAACCAAGGAATGGAGTTGGGTGGCAACATCAGGGAAGTCTTTGGGGGATATCTGTACTGAAATGAAGGAACATAACTGACTGCAGTGTGAGCAGTGAAGCAGGGAGCCTCGAGCAGTGTATTCCATTTAAAATGCACATGCTGGGAGGGGACAGCAATTGTAAGCTTGGAGGGGCCCCAGAAGCTGAAGCCAGGCAGTAAATAACCAAAGATGTTCTGCCTCTCTCCTCAGATCCTTGCTTCCTGCCACTCTGACTCTCATGAATTCAAAAAACCCCAACCCAAACAAAAAATATAACTTTGCTATGACATGCTAAGGTTTTTCTGAGAGTTCTGTTAGGCCTAGAGCTTAGCATTTTAGAAAAGCAATTTGTTTGGTGGTGGGTAAGTTATTGTATGAACCAATTAGCTTGATAATACAAAGTTTGTGCTGCAGCTTTACCTTAGGTCGTTTACCAAGATACTGTGTATCTTGAGGATTTTCAAAGCAGTTGATGTATGTGTATCTGGGCTCTTTGTTGTGATTAACTCCTTAAAGTAAGGAATATAACCTGTGGAAAGACATGCTGTCCAAATGATACCAATTTTACTTTGCTTGGGGTGTATTATGTCATGTTAGTGTCCAAGATATTCTGAGTAAGCACGTAGATTTCAGTAAATTGAAAAAAACATTCATGCAGTAATAGGAAGAGGTACTAGGTAACGTCAAACTATGACTGTTGATACCTATAGAGAATTATCCTTGCAATTAATACTCAACTGAGTGGATAGGAAATAACAATTAGGAAAGGAAGGTTTTGAATAAGAGGAGTAATCCTGGATCCCAGAAAAAGCCTGACATTTGGTTTGGGTTAATTCATGTCTGGAAACCCTTTGCTCAAGTGACCCAGATTTGAACCACAGCTTCTTAACTTAGGTCAAATGATGCATCAGTTTCTGGAAAATTGAATATACTTGTGGACTTAGTAATAGTTCAAAAAGTTAACAACTAAACTTACCTTAAAATTGGCTTCATCTTCATTAGAAGATGAATTCTAATTAGAAATTAGAAACATTTACCAGTAGAACAATATGAATTTGAGGTAAATTGTTTTTAATGTTGTATTTCAACAGATTTAAACTGATTTTTCTTCACTGTTACTCAGAAAATCCATAATATATTTTTATTGCAGTTCATAATAATTCATACAGGGCAGTATGCAAATAGATTGACATTTTCATCTTCCTCAAATCTTGCATATTTAGTTGTCTTCTGGCAGTTGCAACTGAAAAGTAAGTTCTATGTAAGTGTCTTGGCTGTTTTAGTAAAAATACGGAAAAAAATTTATAACAGCTGTACAAAGCTGTATGTAAAGATAAGGAATGTTCTGCTGTAGGCCTAAATTCAGCAGGCATCCCAGTCAGGGAAGGGAAGTGCATGCTCAGCCTTTAGAGGCATGTGTTTATGTGGTCTTTAATAGAGAAATTTAGATACTATTGTAAACTCTCTTCTACAAACAACAGGAAAATAAAGTAACCTCGTTTAGAACAGATAAGTTGCTTCTAGGTTTGATCTGTATTTCTTGTTGATGAAGCTTTATTCTTAAAATAAAAGGCTATTTTAATAGCTGGTTTGAGTATAAATAACAGTAGAATATTAATTCCTTTTCCCTAATTTTGTTTTAATTTTCTTTCTTCTGATATTAAATGTCTGCTATTGAAAATATATTTTTTTTTTACTTATTATGAAAACAATTATATTCCTTTGTGTGATTTCCTAATGCTGTGCACACAGTTTCACTGCCCATCAAATTACTTTCTGTGAACTTACTTTGACTACTGTTCACCAATATGAACAATTCTGACAAAATTTAATGAAGAATAACAGGCCTTAAGGTAACATTTTTGAAAGCCCTGTGAAGAGTTTATAGGTGTAGGAGAAGGGCCATTCTTGGGCATGGGTAGGGGTTGAGGAAAAAAAATTGCACTAGGAGCTCGAAAGTGTGTTACCGTTTCTCCTTCATGGCAGTCAGCAGGTTTGTAGTGGGTAGCCAGTCATTCCTGCATATGTCTTGGCCAAACAGATCTCATGTGCCTTCTTTACTTGATGATACTTAAGGATCTGGCTGAATGGGATGGTTCAGATGGCAGGGAATCCTGGTGTGATGATGGAGAATGAAGATATAAGGGACAGTTGGTCTTGTTGGAGTTGATTTTTGTTTGGTGTTGAGACTAAAGGCTTAAAAACGCAAGTTCTTAGGTTCTGAAGTGTTCAGTTCCACAGCTGATGGAACAGGTTTGGTGAAACAAATTGCATAAAAATTGTATTTTCAGAAAAGCATTTAATGTCTCATTTTTTCTTTTTTTTAATTTTTAAGTAGTAAAATAACAATTTTCTATTTAAATAGCATATAAAGACTGTGTAACCATCGATTTGAGACTAATCCATTGGCCTCAGTGAAGTAAAAATTTCAACCAAAGCTGCTGTTATTATGCCTTTTTTTCCCCCACAGAATGAGTTTTATGACTTCAGTTGTTTGCTGAAAACCTTAGCAATTCAGTTTACGTAACTCCTGCTATTAGCAGTCACCTTAGTGTTTAAACACTTCTAAGTTTATTTGAAAGAATGGGTTCTTTTAAACTGTTCTCTTGTTACAGTTTGTTGTGTGACCCAACTTTTCTTTTCTCTTATTTTGTCTCTTTTGTCAAAATGCTAGACATACACGAGCACTAGCAACAACTCCATGTCAGGCTCCTTGAAGCGACTGGAAGATACCACAGCTCGATTTACAAATGCAAATTTCCAGGAAGTTTCTACACACGTTTCAAGTGGAAAAGAGTCTTCAGAGGCTAGAGGGTCAGAGAGTAAAGGGAAGAAATCTGCAGGTCACAACTCAGGTCAGAGGGGAAGAAAGCCTGGTGCTGGAAGAAATCCAGGAACCACTGTGACTGCAGCTAGCCCTTTTCAGCAAGGTATTAATTGTTACGCTGTAACATGACTTCTGCTTGGACATGAATTAGAAATTTTACATATGTAAAACTTGAAAAGTAGTTCATCCTTTATCCTCAATAATAAGAATGTTGTTTCACTTTGGGGAAAAAATAACTTTTTTTTTCAGGGAAAAAGTGTTCATTGCCGTAACATGAAAAAGAAGGTTGTGCATCTTTACAGGGCAAAACTGATGCTTTTGCTTAGATTTTAAAGGTATTCTCTTTAACTGATAAAACCAGAAGTTTCTTCATAAGCTGAAATTTAGTCTGGGTTAAAATCTAACATGAATTTGAGTCAAGGGGTCTTTCTTAGCTCTTTATGGGAATAATACATATGTTTTTTAGTTGGTGCATATTAGAAAGAAACTGGACTACCTAATATATAGGATGTGGTGGCCCCTAAATAATTTTTCAAGATGCAGACATTTAAAATATGCCTTTTTCTTCAAAGTGACAGACCTTTTTACATTTATTTTTTTTGTCATTGAAATACATAAATAGATGATGATTATGTGACATACACAGTTTATTTACATTCTGTAATACAAAAAGTTTGATGTTTTGGACATGCTAAAACCCACTAAATGCACTTTTGAGAGTTCTAAAAAGAAAATTTTATTTATGGCATCTTTGTCATAGTTGAAGAAATATTAAAAAAGAAAGTCTATTTTTTATTTCTTAACTAATAAAACATGTTACGAAATGCAACAAACTAGACTTTCTATAAAGTAACTGCTTTTCCGTAATTTTCACTGTGGTGTGTAGTAGCTGAATGTCCTTTCTCCTTTGTGATACTGGTTTACCTTTCAGCTTATTTATGCAGTGACCACTTCTAAATTTATCAGGAACTCCTGCAATATTTCAGGCTTTTTTACTTGAAAAAGACTGAAGTGTTTTTTTGTTTAAATTCTCAAATTGTCTTCTGGAATCCTGCATTTAAAGAAAATCTTGCTCACTGCATATGGCAAAATAGATAACTTAAGTAGATGCATGTATTTTTGTTACAGCTGCATTAAATTAAGTCTGTATAACTTATTTAAAATACAAAACAGCAGTGTTTTTATGATTTTTAAATTGCTGTATTAATGTAAATTATATTTGAAATGGAATTCTTAATAACATTTAATGGAGTACTATGATAAATCACTCATTTTTAAAGAACTTTTTTTGTACCTAATGTTCTATTTAGGAGGATTTTCTTGATGGGCTAGTAGTCATCAGTCTGAATTCTACTGAACAGTACCCACAGGCACCCACCCATATAAAATTACCAAATTTCAGTGAAACTAGATGTGTGTATTTAAAGTGTGCTCCATTTTCTGCCTTGTGCTAACACAGCGGTGAAATGACTGCATTCCAAATATTACAGAAGCAATGTAATTCAATTACACAAAAGATCTTTATCATTCTCTGACAGTGCTAAAGAAGTCTTAAAATGCCAATTTTATACACTTTTCTCCACTTCCTCTCATGTCCTTTTTCAAAACACCTCTTCTATGGAACACCTCCTCAGCCAGGGTAAATGAAGTACAATTGCTGTTCCCTTGACCTGTGTCAGATCCTTGGTTTAGGTAGAATAGTAAGGAAGATTGTAAACATAGTGTAGATCTGATCACAGCATGTTTCCATCAGCCTTCTTTTTATATATGTGTATGTTTAAAAAAAAACCCTGCCATGACTTGCACCACATGTTTGTTGTGGCTTTAAAACAGAAGTAATGTCAAAGTTACCTAAGCAGCGAAGTTGTTACTCTCTTTTTATTCATTCAGATTTGAATCTCTGATAGGAATCTGAGAATCAGATCTAGCAGAGTGAAGATCAGCAGGAGAAGCAATGAGTTATCTTAAATATTAAGTTCTTTAGCTCTTGGTAGCACTTTTTGTATTAAAGTCCTTGCATTTTAAAGTCTTGTATTTGATGGTATTAATCTTTCCCATCGATTTTCATCAACTACAGGAAAAAAAAATTGTACTTTTTCTCTCCCCCCCCCCTCCCCCCCCCCTCCTTTGTTTTCTTTTTTAGGCAGCTTTTTGGGCACTCCTGGGAGCATAAAGTCATCTTCTGGAAGTTCAGTTCAGTCTCCCCAGGATTTTTTGAGTTTTACAGACACAGATCTGCGAAGTGACAGTTTCACGCATTCTCAACAGGCTTCGTCAACCAAAGATGTACATAAAGGAGAGGCTGGGAGTCAAGAGGGGGGTGCCAATTGTTTCACTTCCTTAATTGGTCTCCCTTCATCATCAGCTGTTTCCCAGTCTAAAAACTTTGACAGCTCACCTGGAGACATAGGTAATTCAAGCCTTACTTCTACAGCATACAAACGAGCTCAAACTTCTGGAATAGAAGAAGAAACTGTAACAGAGAAGAAACGGAAAGGAAATAAGCAAAGTAAACATGGGCCTGGTAGACCCAAAGGAAATAAAAATCAAGAAAGTATTTCCCATCTGTCAGTTTCTTCTGCTTCCCCAACTTCTTCTGTGGCATCTGCTGCAGGAAGTGTGACAAGCTCTGGTCTTCAAAAATCTCCAACTTTGCTCAGGAATGGAAGTTTACAAAGTCTTAGTGTTGGCTCATCTCCAGTGGGTTCAGGTAGGCATTTATTGGATTTGTTGTCTTACCTCAAAATGTGTCTTAATTTTAGCTGTAATTCTGAGTATGCTTTTCAAGAACTGCGTATCATTTAACTTGAAAGTAGCATTGGGGAAAAAACAGTAAAAATGAGAATATTACTGTTGGAAGAGTAAGTTTTGTTCCAACTTGTTCCAGCTTGTTCCAACAAAATGCAGGTTTTGAGGCTCTAGGGGGGAAAAATAAGTTGTATGAAAATAGGTTCTTTGGAAATTACACATGACAGGTTTAGCTACAATAAGCAATAGTTTATGCAGGCTGTATTGTCTGTATGTTCTGATACATAGAGAAAACAAAATCAGTACTCAAGCATGTCAGCTGTGCTGAGTATGTCTCTATTTTTTCCCAATTCAGCTTAACTAAAAATCAACATGTCTATATGGAGAATTACTAGTTTAAATGCATTAAAAGGATGTTGTGAATCTGGGCCCCTGTGAGCCTGATGACGTTTTCATATTCCTGTGTGCTGTTTAGCAATTGAAATTGGCTGGTTTGTTCTTCCTCTGTTCTAAATGTTATGTGCATCTGGGGCTGTGAGAGGCTTTCTGTTCCCAGTAATACCTGTGTGTGGAATGACTTTGCAGAATACAGTATCTACCAAAGTCTTTGTTGCTTTGAAGTTTCTTTTGATGCCTTTGTGTTTGGATTAAACAAAAAAAAAAAAGCAAACTATCTGATACCTCAATTTTGTAACTTTGAATTTTTGTCCTTTTTGTTGTTTAATGGATCTTTTACTTAAATTTCTTTTTTTTGGGGAAAAACAAATGGAACTTGAATATTTGGTTGTGGACAGGGGTTTATGTTTTTATATTACATATTTTCACTGTATAAGCAAGAAATACTTAAAATATACATGCTTCGAGAAACAACTTTGAATTTGTTTTAGAACAAGTCAGGTACTTAAAAACTTGATCTTAAACCCACATTGTATTAAATCTTTTTAGATATAGGCTAACTATTTTTATTATGGATAATAACGGCAATAGCAGTGGCAACTACATTAAATTTTTTTTTTTTCCTACATTGAAAGCAATGGGGACAAATGGTGTGTGACAAAACCTCCCAGTTCACTGTAAAATGCAGTTTTAAAAACACTTAACCTCATATCTGTTGTGGACAGAGATCATCCAACCAATTTAGATCAGTGTTCTGACTTATTTTAGTATGATTTTTCTTATTCCTTTTATAATCTCTTTGAGGTGGATTATGTATTGTTGTAACTGGGTAGCAGATGGAAGTAGAAGATTTTGGTTTGAAGTGAATGACCCATGTTTCCCCCCTTGTATTTATCTTAAAATATTCTGGTCTTATCAGCTCCTAGAACAAGTCTTTCCCTGGCAAGGTCCATCTTTGCTTCCTTTGTCCTCTATTACATCTCATTCTTCCATCTATAAAATGCAAGTGATAATGTTAAACTCCCTTTGTAAAAAGCTCTGAAATACCTGGATGGAAATACTGGGTAGGTATTACTGGCTTTGTCATGATATTCAGCCTGTAATTTCACCTCTATTAAGCATACTTGTGGATTCTTACTAGCCAGTGTTAGACCTGTCTGCTGAAATGGTGGTATTTTCTGAAGGAGCTAGAGAACATGAATGACAAACAAGCAAACAAAATCCATAAATGATATCACCCCAACCAAAACCAGAGAACCCCAAAGAAACAAAACCAGATTGGATATCTTTGCCTTAGAGCAAGAACTCTAAATTTATCTAGTAACTTCTGCTTCAGTCTGAGCATATTGTTTTAATGTACTCTTCTCCCTGCTTTCCCCTTTTTCTTATGCTTGTAGTGCTGCTTTTCCACTTTATCATAAAGCATTTTCTGCATTTATCAGGCAATTTACAATTAGTTACAGTGAGGAAGGGCATTTGAGTATTACTGGTATTATTGGAGACATAGAGGTATGATGTACTGATGTTTTTCTTTGAAATGCCTCTGTGTTGTCCAGTAACAAAATCCAACAAGTGAATCTAAACGATTTGACCCAAAACCCCAAATAAGATGTTGTGCATGTAAATGTAGTTACAGAAAATGCAGGGGAAGTTAAGCCAAAAGATTTTTACTGACTCTTACTTGGAATTGCCTTGTTATTTCAAAGAAGCATAATCAGGAATGCATTAGACCATACTAAACAAAGCTTTTGGCACTTTTTCAAGAATCTCCTCCTCATTTCTTTTTTTTTAAACAACCTTCTTAGTTGCAGCTATCTTAAGCTACCATGCTTTTTCCATTTTCTTTAGAGTGCTTGTTAAGATTCTTAAAAATTATTAAAATCATTATTTCAGAGGTATGATAATGTTCAAGTTAGATGAAATGTGAAGGAAAACTTATTTTGAAAGGTAATGCAGATTTATCATACAATATTTATACATAATTTAGTGTCTTCCATAAAACTATTATTCAGAATAGGTACATTCAGCTCATTTTGCAAAAATACTTGTCCTCTCCAAACTTTTTTCTAGTCCACAGAACTTCTGTTTCCCTACTTAATAAGAATAGAGATGTATTGTGAACAGTACAAGGCTGTGTAATTAAAAGCTGTTACAATACATATACTCTGGTTTTGGTATTACAGTCACCATGCAACTAATCTGGTGTGTTCAAAATTTTGAGTCCTTAAATGTTCAATCTTAATGCTCATTGCTCATAATTTTTTTCTGAAGTGTATTTATAATCTGATAGGAAACACTGTACGTGTTACTTCAACAGTCTATCAAAGGAATGAAAAGTAATTTAAAAAAATAAATAGAATGTAGTTGGTAGGGCAATACCTAATAAAAAATACCTAGGGCAAAAGGTTTTTCTAGTATGGCTGTCCCTGTTTAAAACAAAACAAAAAAAGCAAGCAAGCTTCTTTAAACAGTAATAGCTTATTTACAAACCATACTTACCTTTCTGCTGGAAATTCACAAGCTCTGTAAGCTTATTGTCTGAGAAGACCTAAGTCCATTGTCAGGCAGGAGTTATATAAAGCCAATACTTGTTCCCCCCAGATGGGCCTGGTCTTTGGAGTGATTTCAGGATCTTATTTTTTTAATGGGGCAGCGTTTCATCAGAACTCTACAATTTTACAGAGCTATTTAGCTTTTTAAGTCACACTAGTTGTTTTCTCAGGATTAAGTTCATTCTCAGCATCCTTCTAGGTATTTAAAGATTTGTAGTCCGAAGTATTGTAAAGCAGTGATCCCTTCTGCTGAAGATAGTTTCCTCCACCCCTCTTCCCCCAGTGGTGATTAAGGAACAGAAAACCTTCATCCAGGGAGTGGAAGAGAGAAGTAGCATGTTGTTCCAATGCTTACTTCTGTTAGTAGTAGATTTCAAGTTCAAGTATTTCTTTTACCATACTTGCACTTCATTTCAGTAATAGTGCAGAAACTAGTAAGGTGGTGGGAAGAAAAAAAATAGTTATGATAAATAGCTTTCATACATTCTGTATTTTTCTGTCAAGCAGTTTGTGCAGGCTCTGGCCCCTCTTTGTTAGAAGTACACTCCAATGAGTGAAGAATTTTCTGAGAACTCGTGTCCCACAGCAGTAGGAAAAAGAACATTTGATGTGACATACAGTACCTTCTGACTTTTGTGGAATAATGCAGCAAGGTGAAATGAAAAGCAATCAAGCGTCGGAAGTAAACTGAAATTTTTGTTTTATGGTAGATAAAGTTCTTGCACAGTTATGTTCAAATTCTGCATGGATACTTGTGGCTGGAAGAATTGCAGTGCTTCAGGCATATAGGGATGCTTCTCTGTCCCAGTTCTGTTGTTGATTTCAAGTGTACAACAAACTGTGCAGTATCAGCTTCAGTTGCTGAGGTCTTCAGGGGATAATTTGCTTCAATATTTTAATCTTTGCTTAAATGATTTTATGCCCTTACGAGTACTGTAAACCCTACAAGAATTTATGAAGCAATTCCTTTTTTCTGTAGGAAAACCTTCTGGAGAAGGTTAAATTGTAAACTGGGCCTTGAAATGGTTAGCCTATTCTTTCAGCACCCTTGCTGTGCCCATCTTCCAGAATTTCTTTGTCACTATTGAGGCAACCTTATAATTTTCTTATCTCTACATCATATATATTCTACCCTTGACCAGTCCTCAGTATGCTCTGGATGGTAGTACTAGACAGTTTTTGAAATAATGGAAGTATCCAAACCCAGTATTGTACATTAATATAGTAATATTTCAAACTCTGATTTAGAAACAGTTAATGTTTTTGGCAAGGTCCCTCTGGGTTGATCATGTGTCTTGCGCAGTGAAATTTCAGCTTTATACAGGAGTTTACTAAATGCTTCAGCTTAGTTCATGTGTTTTATTCTCCTTTCTCATCTGATTCAAGCAGTGATGAAGCCTCTGCCAAGCGTTATGTTCCTGTGCAAGATGATGTTACTGTTAAGTTCATTGTCATACTGATGATGTGAGAGAACTGTGAGCTTCAAAGTAGATGAGTAACTTGAAATCATTGTCATTGAGATACTGAATCCCTCAGAGCTTGTGTTAAATCTTTATGATATTATCTTTATAAACTCTTGTAGCCTTTGACTTACTAGTTAAATCCATTGGGATAAAGACTTGAGAAAAAATTATTCTGAAACAGTTTTTACTATTATATTTATCTGCTAGCTGCCCCAGAAGCTGAAGCGGGAAAAGAAGTCTTGCTGAGTTAAAAAGCCAGTTTATATTCCAGAGGAGATAGAATAGAAAGATCAAATTGATACTAATAGATATTAATGACCTTTTAGGACTAAGCAAATGGCGTAGAAAACACACAAGGCAAAATTCATGGGCAGAGAATTTAATTATTCATATTTGAGGCTCAGCAGAAATGGTGTTATTTTAATAAAAGATTAAAATGTTAAAATTGATGATTGTTGGTGTAGAAAACATGGAGACATTCATTGGGTTATTGGGAAGAAATCACATGAGGTACTAGACGCTTAGGAAAAGTGAGATTTATCATGAAATGGATCCCCCTACCAGTGTTCTTAACCAAAACAGGTGTTACCAGCAGCTACAGCCAGAGGTAATAAATTGGTATTTCCTGATGACAAATACCTCATATTTTCATGGTTTTAGACTTTCAGTGTTAAATTTCAGTAAGTCTTTAAAACTTGAGAAGTTGTAGGAGACTGGCGGGTAGTTAATGTTATGTAATAAGGAGATGTCTTATTACATAATAGAAGAGAGATGTTAAGAGATGTAAAGATGTAATGGTTAATGGTGGTTATTACGAGTTATGGGAAGTAACCTCTTGGACTTTTTTGTGTCTATTCTTTTAATAAAAATAGTGGCACAGTAGATGTCTGCATTTCAGTTGATTCAGCATTACATTTTAAATAAAGACCTGTAATGGTAGGAAGTCAACAAACCTTTGCATTAAATGTAAGTCTTAATTTAATTTTGATCAGAGAATTACTAAATTAAAGTGTTTACTTTGGGATTGTGTTATTTCCCTGTGCATCAGTTATCAACCTTATGCTGTTTATTGGAAAATTCTGCAATTTCTGAAAAATGTGGGTATGAAGACAAGGTAAAACGGACCTCTTGGTAAGCAGTACACACTAAGAGTTGTGTTGATGAAGTAAAGTATAAGATTATGTCTAAGAAAAATGGCTGTATACTTGCAGGATAAGGATGGCTTTGTGGGGAAAAGAGGGATGAAAATAAAAAGGATAAAGGTGAATAATCAGTTATATCTGAGCTTCCAGTGCTGAGCTGTGTTTGAAAAGATTTGAATACGTAAATAGCAGACTAACAAGAAAGGTAGCTTTGTGTTCAGCAGAGTGCATCTGGTCTTCCAATACTGTGCCTAGTTCTGTTATCTGCTCTGGGTAAAGAAGAGCTATGAGAAGGATTCAGGGACTGGAGAAAGCATGTTGTTGTAGAAAACCTAAGGAGTGAGTTTATCTGACTATGGATATACCAGATAGGGAACTGAAAACTGATACTATAATGATCCTTAACCTAGCAAGAAAGGTAAAACATGATCAAGTGAGAGAAAGTAATAGTGGAACAATTCTTAATAGTGGTTCTGAAAATTCAGAGGTAATATGTCTTCTAGAAAATACAGTTTAGTCCAGCATATTTTTTGGATTTGCAAGTGTGGGAAGTTCTAGAGATAAGAATCAAATCACATGCAGAGATTCTTCTGTTCAGCTCTTATCTATAAACCTAATTCTGCGCTGTATTATCCCTTTGATTTTTTGAAAGAAAAATTGGCATGGTGCATCAGTTTTGCTTATGAAATAGACTGTAACTGGGCAAATAATGCATTTTAAAATACAGTAGTTAATAGGGAATTGTCAGGCAGTATGGCTTTGCAGAAATTAGTTCCCAATACGGTATGTTCTATGCTTTTATCAAAGACTGGGAAGAAATTAAGAAATCTTTGCTGCTTGCTGTGAGGGTTCACAGTGCTTTCTAAAAATTTACGTTGTAAGAAATGACTCAGATGCAATGAATAATAATTCCTTCATTAAGAAAGTTTTCTGTAAAAAGTACTGAACAACGAACCTTAGAGATGTGTTTTGAAAAAAATTACGGAAAACCTCTGAATAACAATGGAGAACTGAACATTATCTCATACTGAGATGCTTGAGCAAAGAAAGGCTATTGTCATCCCTGTGATACTCATAACTTCTCTATCTCTTCTTGGAACATCACTTGAAATTACTTCATAGATACTGCAGATAGCAGAGTACTGTATTTAATTCTGGTCCAATTTCCTCCTAAAATGTGGATATAGGAAACTATATAGGAAACTTGAGAAGAGGCATACAACGATCAAGTTTTTTAAAATTTCCTTTTCAGAGTCATAAGCTGTGTGATAGAGTGAAGTATCTTTAATTTGAGACACTTTCTGCTTACAAAAATGATTAAAAGCACAATCATATTTGTTATACAGTAAGAATGGATATTCCTGGTCAAGATTTTTTCATTGGTAATTGCCTACTGGTAATTGCCTCATTTCTGTTTTAAAAAAAAATGTCAGAAAAATACAGACATGTAGTACTTAATTAGATGGGTTGCTGAAAAAAGGAAATGTTCAGCCTTTCCACCTTTGAAGTCTCCAGGCTGCCTGACTTTCCATGGAAGCAGTGTTTTGCGTGTTAGATACAAATCGGCTCCTCTGTGAATGTCACAAGACCAGAAACTCTTGTAGTATTGCTTTGAAACAAACTTGATTTAAACCAAAGCAAAATAAAGGAAAGTTTTCCTTTCTCAAAAAATTCAAGTGTTTTTTGGTTTGGTTGTTTTTTGTGTGTTGTTTTTTTTTAAAGTGAAAACAGATGTGAGGGCTTTCTGAAATAAAAAATGTCACAGGGAAGGAAAGGTAAGTTGTAATAACCAGGCTGTAGCTTGCATGTCAAGCTGCTACAGGCCTGCTGATCTTAGAGCTAAGACCTTGGCAGCTGTGGAAATGAGATTTTTACCTGACTAGTTAATTGTTGTGTGAGCATGTAAGTGTCTGTCAAGTAAAAATGGAAATTTTTCAGATCATATACTCAAAACTAGATTCCCAAATGATGATGTGACTCTGGGCATTAGTTTCTAGTTAAATTTTAAAACATATCACCAATCATTTATTTATTATGTTCTGATAGTCAACAGCAAATAATATGTTTAAATTATGAACTTGTATACATTTCTGATTCTGAAAAAACCCCAACCAAACAAAAACCAAGTTAATATGGGAAAGGGAATGTCTATTTTCCTGAGTTCCCTTTTAGGTCTTTAATTTAAAAACAAAATAAAGATTTTGGTAGTTATTTCAGGAGAAGGACATAATAATTTTAAAAAGCTGAGCAAAAAGATGTAATGATTTATAAACTTTTTGAATTTTGTTTTTATTCAAGCTTTGTGAATCTTCTACCAAATAGGAATTTAATAATGAGTAAAATTCTGTAGGTCTAGATTTTTGCCCATACTGAACTATTTGCAGAATTGGCATCTAAATATGATCTTTTTGAAGCATAATAAATATCTGTATGAATACATTGGCTTTTTGTTATATCTGTGTTGGTAGAGAAGAAAATGGTCTGGGGGCGCTTAAAGGCTAACTAAGTTGGTGTACTTAACTACTTTTCAAATTTAGGTATAAATCTTTCTTGTTTCGTAAGGGAAGGTTTTCAAAGAAGTCTGTGAGCTTTTTGTAAACTGCTTTTAGATCATATTTGACCCGTAAGCCTATGGAGTGCCTTTATATTTGGTGTTAGGTTTGAATTCGTAATAAAAACTCACTTATTTTAGGCCTGGGTAGTCTGGTTAAACTACACTGTATGGATGAGATATAGCTAACAGCTTTGCTATTATTGTTGCCTGCATAGTGAACAAAATAAATTGCCTGCTTTTCCAGGGGTTGATTATCTTTGCAGATACATGGAGTAAAAATACGTGGTATTATTATTATATTAAAAAAAGGCAGAAAAAGAAAAATGTACTGAAACTTACAGTTTTGTGCTTGGACTGTGTTAGTGCTCTAGGTCTTTTCATATAACTAAGAATTAAAATTTAAAATGGACAGAGCAGGGAAACAAGGAGACACTCCGAAGCAGTTAATATTTCTATCCTATCAGATGTCTTTGTTGCAGAACTTGATATTTGCTTTACAGATTTATCCCTTTTCTGAAGATCAAGGAAATATTCCTGAAATGAAAATTCTATTGCTACATGGAAATAAAGTGTGGTATAGGTGTTGTTTACTTACAACAGTGTAGTTCCCAGGATCTCCTTTAAAAATTGGAGTTAAACCCCTCTTCATTTGATATAATTGTGTGTGTGTGTGTATATATATATAAATTAAAATATACATCTTTTTGAGTGTGAACATTTTTCAGTGTCCAGAGTCAATTTACTAAGGTATGGCATTCTTTGTAAATCAAATGCAAGATAGCAATCAGTCCTTTAACTCTGTAAAATCTGTTAAAGTTGATGTGGGAACATAAAAAAGTATGTGTGTGTGTGGGCAAAAATAGGGTTGATTATAAAAGGAGTTGTAGGGTTTTTTTATTCTTCATTTAAATTGTACTTTTCAGATCTTACAGACTTTAAAGTCTTCCAGGAATCAAATATAGCTGAAAAATAAGTGTTGTGTATGTATTGATGGTATTTGCTACACTCTGAAGACTGTACAGTTCATATGGTCAAATTCTCTTCTGTTGTTGTTATTGTCAGTCAGAGATGATAGCACTACAGTCAGATTTTTAAAATCAGAAAGAAATGTACTTTGCATTTACATTTTCTGTTTATTCGATGTGAGGACCTGCAGTACCATAAGTTAAACTGACTGAAAATTGTTTCAGAATTATGATCAGAATGATTAACCTCTGTATCAGGAGAGGCTCTGATGTCCAGAGCTGTTGTTGTGATGATCACAATGATTTCTGAGATTTCTCTGTAAAGTCCTATAAAGGGGGTGGGGGGGGGAAGTACGGACATAGTGTAGTGGTATAAGGAAGACTAGTTACCTTAAAATAATTGAGCTTTTAACTGAAAGATGTTGCTTGGGGACAAATCCATTAAGACTTAAAGTGGACACATTCCTGTGTTGATGTATAGGAGCTATACTATCTGTATACTTTGCTCTTTTCAAACAAATATAATCAGACCAAGTGTCTGATTATCAACTCACATTTCCCTGTGCTTCCTTCGTACTCAAGTAATTTATTTTACTTCCTTAAACAGGTTGCATGGATGTGATGGGGCTAAGAACAGTAGCTTTCTGAAGCTCAAGATGGTACACGTAGGCTGTGCGTGTCGCTTGGTACAATGTTGTGGCATGTGTCCCACAGCAGTTCTCGCTCTGTAGTGAGATATTTGCGGTCAGGTGGTCCCCAGGTAGCTTCATATGCTGTAGCTCTATAACCCAGCTCTAGTTAAAATGGCAGAAACCAATCAGGATAGCTTTATAGGTACAAATAAAGATTTCAATAGCTTTTATATTTAAACAATGCATTAAAAAAAAAGAAACTGTGGAACCCAGTGTATGTCTAGATGTAAAGATGTATCTTAGCTACACTAAATGAGAATATATCCCAGTGCCTTTTCACTGTATGGCAGTTCTTGGAATTTTATACAGGTTAACTGTGCTAGTTGCTTAAAACCTGCCTGATCTTGGTGTTGATCCACCTCGATGTGAGCTCATTTTTAATAAACCTCCCCTGCATAAATAAAATGCAAAAGGTTGGCACAGGTAAACCAGCACCATATTTCTAGAAGATTAAACCTATATTTCAGGAGTATTACGTATAACTGAAAAAGTGCTGTACAAGCTTGATACACAGGTATGCTGTACACACAAAGCGCACTGTGAAAATACTTAGCAATATAGTTCTTATCAGGGCTTTTGTGGTAATGCAAGAAATAGTAAGTGAAGCAATCTATTTCGTATTGTTAGAAAAGCTGTTCTTGTCTGATCCTGAACTTAAAGCAGATTTTTTGTCCATTTGAACTAAATTGGGATTTAGCACCTACTTTAGATGGAAATTCGTTACTTCATGTTCTTCTTTCTATACTTTTTATTCAGCTTTTAAATAGAATTCTTCATGTTTTGATGTCAGACCTGGAGATCTGTTAGGTGTCTGTGAGAAGGCTGTAAGGATAATATTAAGAAAACTTAATTTTGACAGTGATCTAGCTTGCTGCATGTTTTTCATGAGGCAGAATTACGTGCAGCGGTAAAAAATTTCTGAAGAGTTCTCATTTGATTAAGTAACTTGAAAAAAATGGGAATTTCTGTCCAAAAGTGAGGCAGTATAGCTCTAGAAACTTGAGAAGCTGTAAACAGGTGAAGAATATGCCATGTGTCTGTTTTGTACTTGACTTTGTTTTATATCTATTTCCCATGGTGTATTTGTTTTGAACATTATGAGAAGGATTTCCTGACTTAGAGATTCCATGTAAATTAAAAAAAGCAAACAAAAAAAAAAAGAAAGCCCTCATTCCTCCCTCCCCCCAGACACATGAAGAAGCAACTCAACTTTTAGCCATCAAAATAGTTTTCTTTCACATAAAAATCTCAAATGCAGAATGTTGTCGTGCCGTGTCATGTCGTGTCCGTGTCCGTCCCCCCCCCCCCCCCCGATTGTCATGGACTAATGACTAATCTGAACGATTTAGTTGTCGTTCAGAGCAAATAACATCCTTTCAAGGACCAAAGTCACTAGGCCTTTTGTTTTGCTTCAGGAGTAGTGGTAAGCTTAGAATTAATGTTTTGTATGCATAACGAATTCCCTTAAAAACATGTAACGGACAGTAAAAGGATGGTGACTGGGATGTCGGTATTAATACACAGTCCGTTCTGAGGTATTTTGAAACTGATTGAAATGACTGAGCTGGAAGCAATGAAGTCTTTTTGAGCAGCACTGATTTTAAGGAAGAATAACTGTAAGGTTTTGAAGCAAGCAATAGCAGCTACCATAAGGATTAGATGAAGAAAGGAAGGAGTCAGCCAAGATTTGAGAGCAAAGTGTTTAAGGCAGCAGAGATGGAAAATAAAAGAAAACAATGAATGTGAAGTCTAGCTATTACAGCATATAGTTTTTTGGCATATGTGATTACCATTCACCACCCCTAACCTTTCTTGACACTTCAGCATGTTCAATAGCTTGGCTGTACGTTGTAGGAGGAAACTAGGTGGCTGGGAAAGTACTTCAGTGCAGGAAAAGCCAGGACTCCATAGCTGCCAATAGAGAGGCAGTTATACCAGGAACCCAGACAGTAGCTCTTTTTTTCCTTACAGGACAAACACATTTTTTCACCTGCCTTCTACTAATTTATGGAGTGTGGAAGGGAATAGTGGTAGGGGAACAGTTCTCCTTCTGTTCTGTGTTGAGGCCTGGGGGGAGTCTAGAATTAGCTCCATCAGTCAGTCACAAGAAGGGCTGATCTAGTGTTGGCCCTTCATGATGTAACTGGATGAGGTCTGTGTTAGAACAGTTTGCTTCAAAGGAATTAGGTTAAACAGGACATTTTCTTACTAGGATTCCTTGCATTTCATCTCAGGGTTGGATGTCTATCTATGATCTCTTCTGTGAATTAGTCTTTCCCGTGAATTTGTCTAATAATTTTTGAAACCATTTATGCTATTAATATCTGAAACATGAGAAGTGAGTTTCATATCTTCATGCATTGTGAAAGGAGGTACTTTGTTTGCAGTTGTTGCTGATCATGTGTTGACACTTCTCTAGAAACAGTGAATGAATAGTCATTAAAAATATTCATCTTTATTCATAATTGATAAATTTCTGTAATTTGCCTCCCTTGTTATCTTTTTAGACTTAGATATCTTAATACCCTTTTATCATTCATTACTCTATCCTTCTTGCCCTTTCCAGAGCTTTTTTAGTGCTATTATATCCTTTTTCAAGAAATGCAGGTCGTGTTTGAAATATAGGTGCAACATGAATTTTTAAAGTGCCGTAATTATGCTTTTTGTGTTCTCTGTTCCCTCCAGATGGTTCATGACACTACATTTGTCTTTTTTGATCATTGCATGACAGTGTTTTTTCTTCCTATCAGTAATCTTAAAGATTAAAAAAAAAAAACAACAAAACTTTCAAAATAAGATTTAAAGGTGTGTATCCTTTTCTCACGTATTTATTCCACTGTAGCAAATGCTTACTGTCAAAAGTTCATTCTGATAAGCACAGTAGCAGATTATTAAAGTGTAATTCTTGTATCCTGTAATTGGCACTGTTCTCTTCAGGATTGGGTATGCAGTGAATCTTAAAAAGATTCCGCGCTTCCCGCCCCCCCCCCCCCCCAAA
>JAVJGJ010000047.1:70669546-70679784 GCA_035590215.1 Microhierax caerulescens | reverse complement strand
GGTTTTCTTCCTGTCATTTATTATTAAAGCAATCTCTCAACTTTATTCCTTTTAATAAAAAAAAAAAAAAAAAAAAAAGCATTTAAGTATATTACCATCTCATTTCAGCAGTATTTTTAGTGGGAGTGGAAATGGCATGTAGTGGTTTAAGACATACAGCCTTTTATTTTAAACATATGTAGCTCTGACTCTTTGGTGCTGGTTTGATATGATTCAGTAGTGTATGATCTTTACATTATTGTAATCTCAGTTTATTCAGAATTTTTCAGGATTTATTCTTATTCTGGAAATTTAATGTGATAAAATTGTGACTTTGTAGATTATTTTTTTTCTTCTATGTGATGGTATCTGTGCGCTTAGTGACTGTATTAAACACATCTGTGAGAGAGTTTCAAGCAATATTGCACATACTTGTCACTGAATTGTTTTACAGATACAATCCAAAAGATACATAGAAAAAAATGGTTTTTGCCAGTGGATTCTTCTTTTTTTTTAAGCTGTTTTTCCTCCTCTGCAGCTTCTGTTTCACTTTCTTCCTAAGTTCCCATCTCTTACTTCATGCACTAGGCTTCTTTTGCCACAGAAGCAGCTAATAAAGAGAAGGAAAAGGACAAGAAATATTTTTAACAGCAGTCCTTATGGCTTGCACAGAGAGGGAAACTGAATAGTGCTGTTCGATACTCTTTTTAGTCCAGGATTTATTTGTGATGGCATGAGGGGAACACTTCAACATGGTGTAATGAACTACTGCCTCTGTGGTGGAGATGTGATAATTGGGAAGGTAGGTGCTGCTACTCAGTTGCAATTTTAAGTGAAATAAGTTTGCTTTAATCACTTCCATGATCCCTTCTGAGGTTCGGTTGGCTTTACTGTCCTTGGGAGCAGTAGGGTTTTCTTTAGTATAGTATTCATATAGTGGTGGTTATCCTCCTTTGTCTGATCCAGCTTTTAGAGGGAGATAAGGCTTAATTTTTTTTCAACAGATTTGCAGTTGTTTGTTAACAATACAGGAATGTGAAAGTTCAGGAATCCTGAGATCTTTTCAGATTCTCAATGTAGGGCACCTGATATTTCAGATGTTTCTGTCCTGTGGTTTTTATTTTCTCACGTACTGGATTAGTCTAGTCCCTAATTTTGGATCTCTGTAGTCCCCTGCTTTTTTTCCACATGGCTAGTTTACACTATTTTTGGTTTCCCGTTTTAGTGGTTATTTTCTTGTGATAGTTTAAGTCTGCTCATTATTTTGCATGCTATCAAGAGAACTTTCTCCTCCTTTCAGTTTTCTTTTCTGGTACCCACAGGAAAATATGTGAAAATACAGGAAAAAGGAACTTTATTCTTAGTTCTTGTCTCTATCAACAGGGCAGTTAGAAGCAGTTTTTGGAGCAATCTTATTTATACCTTCCAAAACAGGTGGAATTATGAGGGAATTTAAGAGTATGTTTTCAGCAAGTAGTCTTTGAAAATTCAAGTTAAGAGGGTTTTTTGCAAGTCTTCAGGATGGGCGGAATTTGGGCATTTTCGTAGGACAGCGGAATGCATATACCTGATTGATATTGCTGGTGATTTTGCAGTTGTAGTCTCAGATTATGGGTGTCATAGTCTTGAATGCAGTAGGGCCAAGGAAGATACTCCTCTGTCCACTTATGCTTTCCAGTCTTGCTGGTTTCTTCTTCTTCTTCCTGATGTGTGGTCGGGTTTTTTTTTTATTTATTTTTAAATACATATTTGGCTCAAAGTAAATGTGAGGAAGGAAGGAAAGTTTCAAGTTAAGCATCTGAAGTTGCTAGAGCTGGGCAGGTGAAGGCGTAAATCCATTTAAGGAAAGTTTTGGGCCATCCTCTCTGTGGCTGCTGTAGAAAATGGTAGGTCTATTCTTTGGTGGGTAGAATGAATATGTGAAAAAAGACAAATTGTCCTCAGTTCTAGGACATTGGGATGTGACAGATGTGACTGTCTCAGACTTCAGGTAACCTGCACTAGATGGAAGCTCACTTAAGCAGCCAACCTGCTTCCCTCCCAGAGTTACATGTCACAACCATGTGTAATGGCTGAAGTTAAGAGTTTAGTGGATCAGAACATCAGAACAGACTGGAGACTTTGAAATAATCTCAACAAATTTATTTAAGCCATAATCCTTTCTTGCAATGCAAAGGAATTTATCCTAATTATGGTAAGTTACATTAGACATGTAATCAGAGGTGATTTCCATAACTTGGGAAGATGCTTACTCTCTTCTTACATTTTTTTAGGCTACTTCCTGAAGTCTGTTTCTTAATAAACTATATAAATAAAAGAAATAGTTGAGATGTTGAATGCCAGAATAGCTCTTATGAATTCCAGAGTGCAGATAGTATAGATTTCTACTGCTTGTCTGCAAAGCTAGTACCAGGTGCGTGCCTTGGGGTGAAAGCTCTCACTCCTTAGAAATCAGTCATTTATGTAAAACATAGACAGCACTTACAACAATTTGTTAGTATTTTGCTAAATTTTTCCAAAATGTGCTTCTTCTGGTGACATGACATCAGGTCATACCAGTCTTTTTGCTGATACCAATACATTTGATGTAATCTAGAGGTAAGTGATCTTCCCATGCAGATAAACAGTATGTTTCGTAAGTTCTGCTAGTTCATTTTTTTTAAGTTCAATTTATACATTGCCATACAGTGTGTGGCATATTGATGCTTGCTTTGTTTTGTTTTGTGTGGGTTTTTTTAAAGATCTGCATAAAAATAGCAGGTTTTAGAAATTTGTGGTCAGTTTAGTTGTATTTTCTGCATTTGTCTTCAGAAAGATGATTAGTACTACCTTAAATATGACTGGTAATTAAGAGAGTAATAAAATATCCGGAGATGATAATTGCATGGTTTAAGCAGCATGCTTCCAGAAAATGGAAATAATATCCTTACTGCAGTACTATAATTCTCTAATCGATAGAAATGGTGGATACATGAAAACCAGTTAACGTATTTTATATGACTATCAAAACACCTCTTGATGATAAGATGTCTCAAAAGGGGTTCCTACCCACTGGGTCAACGGCAGAATATCAACATGGATCATGGACTGTTTGGATGCTGAAACTACTCTGCTTTTGTTAACCTCAGAACTTAAGAAAAAAATATAAAAGGAAAAGTGAGCACATACAGTACAAAAAGAAATAATTTTTAATAGAACATGTTGCTCATCCTTGGGACTCATTGCCACAGGAAATTGCCAGCGCCAGTAGATTTAGACAATGTGCTAAATGCATCCCTCGGTATGTTGTAGACAGTGGGGGTTTGGTATTCTGGTGCAAGATGTCACTGCAAAATAGTGACTTTCCTTCCAAACCCACTAAACTGTGTTTGTGTTGCAGCCACTTAAATTTAAGTGTCTTGCAAAATTATAAAAGAACCATGCAAGTAAAGGGTTTTCTATCTAAATTTTTTGTCACTTAAAAGCCATTTTAATTCCTTGTTACTTCTAGGCAAAACTGTTAAAAATCTATTTTTCTTCTCATTCAATGTAACTGAGGGTTTTTGGGGTGGGGGTGGAGGAGAGTAGCAAGAAGGAAGAATTTACAGCCAGAGGGAAAATTCCTTCCAACATGTGACTCAACTAGAAGAACAAAGGAATCATAGTTGCAAGTAATCTAGTATTTAGCCCAATTAAAATATCTTTACTTTTTGTATTTTCCTCTTGCTTCAGTAAGATTGTCTTCACGTCGACTTAAGCAATATACAGGTAGTCAGAAAGGCAGTTGCATGATTTTGCGCAGTGCTGCATGCTGAGACAACCGCATCAATGTTTCAGTCTAGCAATAAATGTTTTCTGCCTTCAAGCTGAAGCTTATTTAGCTTGGCTTATCTGGTGCTGCTGTAGCAACCATCAGTCTCCAGGCAACTGAGGCACATTGACCTCTTCGTTGAACTGAGTGTAGCACTACTTCAATTTAGCTGCCTGAGACAATAGTAATGGTGTTGAATGTGAAAAACGTGAAATTTTCTAGTCTGTATGCAATGAAAAGAATAATAAAAAATATTTAGGTGAAACAAAATCTTGTTCAAGTCAAACCTAAACATTTGAAGTTTACATGGTGTATGCTTTGTTATAAGCTGCGCAGCTCATTGCTGAGGCAGTATCCTTATAGGCCTTGTATAAAATGTTGAGGCAAGGGTTTTTACACAGCAGTAATTCTGCTACTGTAGGTGTTTGTTTCATCACTTAAATAGCAAAGACTATTGCTGTTTACTTAGAAAGTTAAAATGTCAGTGTTTGTGAATAAGTGGCTGATGATTATTACTATTTTTGAAATTATAGATGATCTTTAAAGTAGTTATTTTTCTCTCAGATCCATTATTTGCCATTTAAAAAGTGTCTGGCTTTCTCTGGAATACTCATGTGAAGAAGATAGATTACTATGTGGGTATACATGGTTTGTTTCCTGATCAAGCTTCTTGCTGGTCAATATCAGAGTGAAATTGTGGTTTCTGATAGATAGGTTAACATTCTTAAGGAAAACAGATTCTTGGGTAAGATACTGCTTCCATTGTCTATGTAGAGCAGATACAGGTTAAGTGCTATGAAGACAGAGGTGGATGGAAAGGATGGAGGAACAAACCTGAGAACCTGAGGTAAAAGGGATTTGTGTTGAAATGATAGCTTTGTTTTCACTTAGGTTTGTGGGGGAGGAGGAGGAATCCCAGGATCTTATCTCTGTAAAGCTTTTTTTTTTTTTTTTTTTAAAAATAAAAAAGCATAACAAAACAAATGCTACCTCTGAATGAGGTAGCATTCTAGTAAGTTTTTGTACAAGTCTTTTTTTGTGTCTAGCTTATAAATAGATATTAATTGGTTAAAATTTTATATAATATCCAGCTTAGTTACCATGGAAGAGATGAGTAAATGGGTAGTACAGTTGGGGTTATAGCTTTTTCACATTATTGGAAGACAGGCCTTCTACCCATGTGGTTTTTAATGACTTGATGTGCCCTTGTTGTACACTGGGCAGAGGTATAAATTAGTTTCTGTAGGTGTGCCATTAATTTTTCATTTTGCCTTTCAAATCCCACTGTGTTTCCTAGTTGCATTCATTCATGCCTTTCTTGGAATATATTTGACTGCTGCTGTTTGAAGGTTAGATGGGTTCATTTAATTGAAGGATTTATTTGTGCATTTAATCAAAACAATTGATTCTCAAAGACAGTATTTGATTATTTGCTTGCTCATAACAAGAGTCTTCATTACAGCTCGAAGTTCAAAGTATTTATTTTTGCTAGTAACATAAAAAGTACTAATGATGTGAATAATGTATCCATAGGATGATTTTACATGTCATGTATACAGTTTCCTGACAGATTTTAATTATAATAATTTGTACATGTAATTAATGTTCTCTTTGATGGTAAAGTTGCTTTTTTCTTTGAAGATATCATAAACCCTTTTTCTGATTTAATTTTAACTTTTCCAGCCTCCTAATTAAGCTTTTCAGTTAAATCTTGTATTTCAGCCAGTTAGTGAAAACTTCCATTGTAAAATTGCACCTTGATAATCTGTTCTTAAAAAATCTGGAACTTTAAGGACTTTAGAGTGCTTGGATGGTAATGGTAGCAATATGTAACAGGTTATCTTTTCAATCCCAGTATTGCTTTTGTGAATAAATAAAAGGCTACAGTGGATGTTTGGGGTTGATTCACATGGGTGATGTACGTATGGTAGCAGGTGAGGTGAGGTTAGCTGTAAAAAGTACACTTCCCACTTTCAATCAATAGTGCTGTAGGCTGTTGTAGTTGAGAAGTCAATATAGTTTTCCTGAAAATTAATTTCGTAAGTTCAACTTATAACTAGGAAAGACAAAAAATGAATTAAAAAGGTGTGAATGAAAGTACCTGTTTAGTTAAAATATGTAAGTAGCCTTTATCATGCTGCATTTTAACATTTATTTTGTGTTGTGCTAGTTGTTTTGAGAAGTCCTATGATGATTTTCAGAAGAAATGTGGAAACTGTTTTTTAAGGATTTTCTGTGTTGTCCTCAATTCCATCTGTATTTCTTGGAATATATTTGGAATTTGGAAATTTATTTCATTGGAAACGAGGTCCAGATAAGATTTCTAAGCAAATTCCATATTTGTGGCAAAAATATTCGAGAGTTGTGCTGCAGCAAGTGATGCGTGAAAAGCTGATGTAGCAGAACTTCCTCTTGGGCTTTCTAGAAATTTGGTTGTATTGCTGCATTAACCGCAGCCTGACCACCTTCTGCGGGCGTATACAGCCATCCCAGATGAACAGCTAACAGAATTCAGAGAAGGCAAATGATATGTGTAGCAGTGGTTCCCCTGCATCTCCTACATGAAATTAAAGATGGTACTCTAAGTACTGCAAGAGTAAAAGGAAGCAATAGCACATTCTTCCCATTGCACTTCATACCCAAGTAAAGCCAACTGTCATATGTTCCCCATAGCATAACTGGCCTTAATATTTCTAGGGAAAAAAATCACTTTTCTTCACTTGTCCAAATTAAGCTAGGAAACATTAAGGCCAGGTTGCTTTTGCTGCTGTCACTTGATAGGCAGCTCTTTTAACTTCTCAAGAAGGGCAATTTGTTTATGTAGATCTTTACTACCAATATCATCATGTATGCAGCATTAATATGTTTGCATATTTAAGCTCATTTAATTGCAATGCGGTTTTCATTTTGATGTTATTTTCAATAGTACATTGTTCAGATAAACGTTGCTTGCCATTGACCAAAATACATCAGTTTAAGATAACTTCTAGATTAAGTAAGCTGATGTTAATATCTGGTGTAGTGCTTGAAAAGCATTAGTAACATCTCAGAAGTATAGCAGAATAGCTCACAGGAAATTAGTTTTAAACTTCATCTGCATTTAATTTTTTGCTACTGTTTTCAGTAATAGTTGGCCATAAGAAGTAGTTGTTGGTGATTTCTAGTGCTCTTGATCTCTTTACTTCATGTTAATAGGAACAAGGGGTACTTTTGCACTTACTATCACAGCATTGTGCTGTGGTGAAGAAACCCAGTATAATTGGTAAATGGTACGACCCCAGCCACATTAATCTAATACTCATACTTCAAGAGATACAGACAGTGCAGGAGCAATGATATGTTTTTATTTTAAACAAGAAATAAAAATAACCTTTGAAATTATTGTTGACAAATAGATACTGGCTGAAGTAGGTCGTTAGGTGATCTGTCACTAATTGTAAAGCATCATCATAATGGTATAATGTAGCAAAGCTACAATATAGCAGTGATTACTTTTCAAGCAGAGGGGAAAAGGGATGTTGATTGGATATAAACTGATTAAGAAGCCGTCTTGGAATTGGTTGTTCTGGCCATCCTTGTTGTCCTATCATGAAAGGAGGAGCCTTCAGTGCTGGTTTAACTACAATTAAATCCCTCCCCTTTCTTTATGGAAACTCAACTGTAGGCATTTCAGCATTAGCCTAAACAATGGTTTTGAATATGTTAAGCCCCTAACAATTAGGGAGCAGTTTGGGGCATTGAATAATGTGGAATGATGCGATTGAACCTGACAGCTTCAACAGTCAGCCTACTCATGGGACCCGAAAGTTGTTCACACTTGGTTTCATCTCTCATCACACGCTGAGTATTAAAACCTTACTGGTGTGGAGCTGAGACAGAAATGAGGCCTGTTATCAGAAAATATTTCATAGCATAAAATTTGAAAGGAACAGGGGAATAGGCATGCTCAAAGGTTCTCAAATTGTTGAGACCTAACCTAGTTGCATACAACAAAGTATTGTCTCATTTTTCTCCCCTTTGGTTTTCCTGCTTAAAGAACATGTAACTTCTGAAATGAAGAAACTGTTTTCCCTGGAAATTTAAGTAAATGTTCAGTTATGAATGCAAATAGTTGTCAACTTGGGGAAACTTTATAGTCATACTGTTACAGTAAAATACTATTTTGGAGTGGTGCAAACACATACAAAACTATTTTAAATATTTCAGAGGCTATTTATATATCTATGAGTTAACTAAATTTAACTTGCAAGTCTTGTTCTTTAATTAGAGGAATATACTTGCATTTTCGTCTGTAGAGCCAAGTGTTTTTAAGCATCAATCAAATATCAATCATGTATTCTTACTGCATTTGGGCATTCTGTGAATTACAGTGTATCTTCCTTCTGTGCTGCTCTGCTGCTTATTGCTTTTCTGATTTATTGAACGTGCCATAAATGAAAGCAGTGTATTATATACCTCTAGATGGGCTTAAATCCTTCTGCTAAAATCTTTTCAGGAAAATTTGCTGCCTTTTCAAAATAAATACTTAGCAGTTTCTTTGTTTTTTTAGTTCTTACATTTTGCTCGTGTATTGTGTAAACTGTTTTAACTAGAATCAGTTGAAATAAAGAATACTACAGCTTTAAAAGTTCTGCATTTTAGAGCATGTTTCGGTCCTGTGACCTTAATATGTATTGACAGGATGATTGCACATTTTTAATAAATGCTTGCTACAGCTTGTTTGGACTGTGAGTGAAACATGAAGCTCCAATTTCACCTTTAAATAATGTAGTGCTCCTCCACCTCCTCTACTTTCCTGTCAGATGAAGTCGTCACATACATAATAAAGCTTCGCAAATCATTATTCTTGTCATTTTACATTGCCATTTTAAAAAAGTATTGAAAAGTTTTTATTTACCTCCAGCTTACTTGAACAATTTTATTAATGTGACTTCTTCCTTTTAGAGTTGCATAGGATACATGATGGAACTTTTGTAGTTCCAACTTGTTGTAGGACACCTTTACTATTATTTTAAAGTATAAACGGGTTAAGTTTAGGGTGAATGACCACTTGAGAAGAAACTCAAGTTCTTAGATATTGTTTAAATCATGCTAAGTCTTTTGATCTGTTACATCAACCCACTTAGCAAACATTGTTTAATTCCTTTGATGTCTCTTGTGATGTGATGGCTACTCAACAGACTTCAGCAACTCCTTTCAAGACACTTATACTTTCAGAAGTTCTTAAATCTATTTGAGCATGTTTCAATCGAATAAATATCTATTCTCCTTGCTGATTGTAGCAGCCCTGCCATCATAAATTAATATATGGTTGCTGTTACAGTTTTAAGCACCCTTGCAGTGAAAGTACAGCAGCTTTTGTGTAAAACATGAGCAGTACACTTACTAGAATTAAGAGAAATATTTTATATAAATATCCTTATATAAATATAAAAACAGAAATAAGACCGGATATTTGTAATTTAAACAAAAAAAGCATGAACTCTACTAGTAGAATTCATAACCTCAACCAGTTTATATAAATAACATATATACAGATTTTTATTTTGCTAGTCTTGTCTCTTAGATATGGAAGCAAATAATGATTGAATCTTGTAATATTCCATTCTGTAAGGTTTCTTTAGTGAAAGAATTTGACAATGTTTTTGAAGTTTGTTTTGTTATTGAGAGGGGGAAACAGCTGAAGATTGCTAGTGAATGGTAATAGTTGAGCTGGAATCGTACTACAGGTGTTCATTAAAGAAAGTAGCTGTGCAGTATTGCTACCTTCATCAGTAAGTGTCACAGTACTAACACCTACTGTATTTCTGGAAGCTGTTACACGTGGGTAGGTGGAAAAGTCTGCATTATTTTTAAGACTTACAACTAATTCATATTCATTCTAAAGAAACAGATAAACCAGACGCATTTGAAGTGAAGCTGTGGTTCTGTGCCCAGCAACCTTGCACATACCTTTAAACTGAAAAGTGAAAAAACTGATCATTGCAAGTAATTACTTGTGGTTTTTTCTAACTTTGTGACAGTAGAAGAATGTAAGTATCAGGCACAATTTCTCACCAGTATATAGTAAATAAAGCATCATTGAAAACAGTTGTACAAATTCATAAAAGTCCATTCATCAAGTTTAATATGTTGGCTGAAAGCCAGAACTTAATGGTAGTGTGTGATTCTTTCCAGAGACGTAGTTTATACTCTGTAATATTTTGCTGTAATAACCAGTATGTTTCCCCTGTCTCTTGTGTGTAGTTATACATGTCAAAATGTCCCACAAATTGAGTTCCTTACTGTTCACCTTCTTTTTTCACTTAAAAAAAAAAAGTTTCCTTTGTAAGGCTTGTTTACATTTTCTTAAAAGATTCATTTTAAAACCAGCGATCACACAGGTTATGTATCTCTGATTGGGGGGGGGGGGGGGGGGGGGGGGGGGGGGGGGGGGGGGGGGGGGGGGGGGGGGGGGGGGGGGGGGGTG
>JAVJGJ010000047.1:70639160-70658785 GCA_035590215.1 Microhierax caerulescens | reverse complement strand
CCCCAGCAACAATATCACAGAACCCTTCTCCTCTCACTCATGCAACCGTGCCACCCAATGCAACGCATCCTCTGCCAACCACGTTAAATAACAGGTAAGAATTTGCTGATTTTATGCTTTTCCCTGATAATCCCTGCTGTTCTTCAGCTTAGCTATGTTTTTTTAACTGTTTTATTCGAAAGGTACTGTTTCTTCCTTAGCTTGTAATTGTCAAACTAGCTTCTGCTCCTGATCTGTGAATGAAAGTAAGAAGGGTTTAATGGAAGCACAGATAGTCAAGTTAAAGGAGAGGTGTTTTCTGTTTGGCTTTTGGGAATCCGATGTCTGTTTCTTCCTGTTTTTTAATCAAGTCACATTCCCAAACAAACGTAATTATGTAAATGTGCTTCAGTTATTTTTTTAGTTCAGAAAACAATATTCTTTGTCTTGCCAATTGTTCTTCCAGGATTAAAGGAGCACTGGAAGGGCTGCCATTTGTTGCAGTAAGAAGGGGGGAGGGGGAGAGGAGAAAGGTATGCGGTCACGTAATTGAAGATGTAACAGCCATAACTAACAGAGTAGTAATACAGATGCATGGCATTTTCAGTTCTCTGTGCCTGACTCCAAAGACAACAAAATCAGTTTTTTCAAGTGGTGTTCCTAAGGATTTTTAAATGTGTAAAAAGATCCATGCTTCAGTATTTGTAGCAGCACTTCCCCAACACCAGGTATCCTCAGTGGCATAAACTGGTGCTGCTTAAGCTGCAAGGGAAATGGGTAACAAAAGGAGACAGCTGCTTTCCAGGAAGGGGAATGGTTTGCTTGGTCTGGAAGTATTTTGGGATAGAGCAGAGCCTGGGCTAACTCATTCTCCTGTTCCCCTTCCCCCCACCCCTTGTATTGTCCTTTACTTAGGAACTACAGTTCTGTGTAGAAAGAGATGCCTGCAAATAGAGTGGATTACTTGTCTTTAAGTAGAGTTTATTTTTGGAGACTATGGTGGATTACCCACCAGAAAAGGCATATGTGATTGGAGTGATGCAAGGGATCCCTAGTTTTGTAGCTTCTTTTCCCAGTTTCTTTCTTTGCTGTCTGGCAGCTCCTCAATATTGGTGTGCTGTGTCATGGTGTGGTATTGCTTCAACAGGCTCATAAAACCTGATACTTTCAAGTGTAACTGTTGTTTTGATGTGCTACTATATTTTTACTGAGGAGATTGTATCTTTCATAGTTTATATCATAGGTTAAACAAAAGACATTTCATTATTGAAAACACAAGAATTTGTGTTACTCTCTCCAAAAGTGTGAGGAGGAATGAGAAATACTAGACAAAGTCAGCAATATTAACCAGTTGTATAATGCTTTCCACTTTCAGGCAATGCCTGAATATACCAGTGATACTGCTGTTTTCTCATGGTTTTGTTAATACAGTGTTTATTTATTTATGACTCTTTACATTGCAGAAATTTTTCTGTCTTTTTTATTTTTTATTTTTTTTTATATCATTCTAAACTGTTGTAACTCGTGTGTGCAGCCTAGTAGCAGACTACTGCAGTTCACGCAGAATACTGCAACTAGTATCCTGTTCCTAAGCTTTCATGCTAACTTTTAGCATAGTCTGGAATACTCCAATGATTCCACATTTTCTCCTACAACAAGCTTATGCTGTATAACTGCCAGCATCTCCTTTTCTCTATTTCTGTTCTTGCATAATCTCTTTCTGTACTGCTCACTCAATAACACTAATTCAATACAAACATTAATTTTAAATTTAGAAGTGCACTTCTCACACAATTATCTGCTTTTAATGACCTCATCCAGATGATTTGCTGGGTCCCCTTCCTTTTTGAGGTGTTCCACCACTGCCCCCGTTTTCTGTGAGTTTTCAGTGCTTCTAGTTGTATATTTAGAGGGAAAAAAGTTCAGGCTGAGCAAGCACTAATGCTAACTAGTGATAATATTTTTTAGTAATGACATGTACGCTGCTCATTCCTGTTTTTTCCATTACAAACACTTCAGTGAAAAATATAAAAAAAAACCAACTTCACTGGAACTAAGTCGTGTAACTAAGTTGGTGTGTCTTAGGATGAAGAAAAAACAACCAAAAAAAAGTATTTTCCACTTGTAGAGATTATTGGTTGTCAAAGTCTAAGGGACACCACTTATTCCTGCCACTCTTTCTGTGCTATTTGAGTGGCAAGCAGTTGACTAGCTCTTTAATGTTAAATTTCTCTAGGTATCACTGCTCTTCAAACTGTGTAAGTGGGAAGGTTAACATGGTAACAAGCACAGGCAGCCGTGGAGGTTTGCTACTGTGCGATTGCACACTCTCTGAACCTGGGTAGATCCCATGGTGGTGATCAGGTTTAGAGGGAGTTTAAATCTGTATGTGCGGGACGATAGAAAGCCACATGAGAACTCAGTCCTACTTTCTAACTTCTGTGTGGTGTTCTGCAATCAAAAGACTTCACAAATGTTACTTTTAAGTAGCAACTTACAGGAACTTCCCAAGCTTCAGAATCTTGTTTGCACAGTTCTGTGTGAAAAGCAGCTAGTTACTCACCAGTACATGAGGACTTCTTTACGCATATCGCCCTTACTCTTATCTTTAACTGTGGGACATAGGGAGGTGAGAAAAGACTGATTTGCACACTGCTGTTTGAGAGCTTCTAATTGTAGGTAAGAGAGCCTGCATTCACTTGGCAGAGAAGAATACTTGATGCTTTTCTGGGAAAAAGGTGGCTTAATACAGATTGCTAGCAACCTGGAGATGAAATGTTTTGAGGAAAACTAGTCAGGATTGTTTCTTTACATTCTCACAACAGAGAAGACTGTAGGATGGAGATTTTCAGACTGATCATATACCTTTTAATGAGAAGCTAACAAGGATTAAATTTACATTTCAAGCTGATCTGGTTTAGAGAAAGCTCTGTTGGTGAAATCCCATGAACTGCCTCTTCTGGGAAGCTCAGGAGCTGCAGTGTTTTGTCTTCTACAGTTAGGTTTTGTTTCTACAAAATTAGATCTCAGCTGCTGGCTTGAGGGTGTTTTCTTTCAAGTGCCAAAGCATTTGGAGAGAGGAAGGCAGAGTGGATAAAGAGAAGGGAGGACAACAGCAGAAAAAAGAAATGCAAAGATAAAACATGACATAGGAAAAAAGAATGATATAAAAAGAATGAAAAAAGTGGAGAAGATTCATTTCAGTACAGAATACAGAAAAAATGAGGTAAAAAGAGGAGGAAATAATGGTAGTATTAGTCAAACTGAAAATACTTATTTTTTGCAGATGTTATAAATATTTTTGATAGTTGAATTTAAAGTTGTTTGAAGGAATCTAGGAGTTTCCTTGGGTAGGTGAAGTGTCATCTCTGCTTTCAACAAACAAACATTGTTAGCAGTTACTGCGGAATAAATAGAATGATGCTGTCCCATTTTGTGTTCTGTTACGTTAAATCCCTGGTGTGTGTAGACCTGGAATATTAAGAGGAGTTGTGATTATGCAGTTTTTACCTGAAATCTAAATGATTGTAGCCTAATTGTGTGGATTCGTGGCTGATTTAAGTTAATTTAATTTCTTACTAACGATCACAAAATAGCAGTCCTGTCGTCCTGTTGGTCATCCTATGCACACCTTGCTGGTACTAGTGCTGTGCATTCAGACAACAAACTCATCTACATTAATAGATAATCTTTTAGTGTGTTTTGTATTGGCTTAGGTTGCAGCTCAGTTCCCACAAGATGTAACAGATTGTGCCAGAGCTAGTGCAAGGACAGAAATGTACAGCTGGAAGGGAAATATTTAACCTTTCAATAGCAGGGTAAACTTATTGTGAAACTACACCTTGATAAATCAGTGGGTGTTTTAAACTGTAAAAGCTAACACTGGTACCGAAAGATAAATCCAGCTCTCTTCCTGGTCTTCTGGTCCAAACCTCATGCTGTTGGTCTTGTGTGAACTGGCATAGCTGAGGAAACTATTTCCAGACCAGTTGTCAGTTGGATCAGTTCCCTGCCCAACTTCCGAAACAGCTGAAGAAAATTTTATGTAGGCTTGAAAATGGGGACTGGGAAGTAGCTGGCAAGTGCAGAGGCAGCCCGCTTCACTCCATGGCAGCATGTGCTTGCTGAATTACAGACAAGGTTTGGGCAATAGTGATAGATTTGAATATAGCAAAAGATGAGAATTAGAAGGAAACTAAGACAAAGTTAAGCTAGTTAAGTTTTTAAAGGTTGGCAAGAGCTGTCTTACAATATAAAATCTGGCCTTACTGTATGAAATGTAGAAATGGTAAATATTATCTGAGTTTAAAAGAACGTGCATGCAGTAGACTTACATCACAGGCAAGATGTTTCTGTTGCTCAGCATAAAGGAGACTGGGGTGGTGGTGGTAATGTCTAGATATGTATCAAAAATGCAACTGGACAGACAGATTTGACAATATGCAATCAAAATGCTAAACAGGAACTGTCTTATTTTTTTTTGTTTCAATGGAAAGCTAAAGTAAAAAGTTCCTGTACTTTCATATAAACTACAGTATTTACCCTGTCAAACCCTACAGTGCCTCGGGACTAGGATTACTTCCTGACCAACAAAGACAACTTCTACTCCATCAACAGCACCAGCAATTTCAGCAATTACTAAGCACCCAGCAACTCACATCAGTAAGTTTTCGAGTTAATTATGATTTATTCTTCTATTGTATTCTAAAGGATGGATAAACTCAGTTTAAAACAAATCCTAGAACTGCATTTAACTTGTTGTTACAGATCTTGATAACATTTTAGTTTTTCAGTTGCTTCAACCTTTTTGGATGACAGTCATGCTAAATTACTGGGCGTTACTGGGCTGTGAGTATTGCTAGAAGAACGATTTCCCTAGTGCCTTCAGTCCCATTTTGTATAACGTAGACATGGGGCTGACATCAGCTCTGGGCAGCAGAGTTTGGGACCATGTACGGACTCTTAACAATATCCTAAGCTATTCTCTGATTCTGCTAGGACTCTAGCAAAAGATTTTTGGGTATTGTCTTGTGAGCTGTCTTTGCCCTGCAGTTTTCATTTAGGCCATTAAGTAATTGGTTTAACTGAATCTGGTGTTAGTTGTGCAGTTTTAGTACTTTGACAGAAGTGGCTTGACATTCTTCTCGGGTATGTTTCTTCAGATAAAGGCACGACAAAGCCAGCAGGCTTAACTGAACTTCTGCTGAGCTACTGATTTCAGGAAATTTTATAGGCACTTTCTTCTGTTTACACAGTTTTGTGGAACTTCATTAGCGCAACCTGATTTAGCTGGGATTAGGTTAAGGGTTACACTGACTAAAGATTGGTGTAAGCAAGAACCCAGGGAGGAGTTATTTTTCAGTAACTAATTCTTATTTCTTTTTTCCTTTTTTCTCTCTCTCCTCCTATAACTCAAGGAACAACATCAGGCCCTTTTGTATCAATTAGTACAGCAACAACATCACCACCACCAACACCATCAGTCTGAAGTACAGCAACTGCAGATTACCGGAGGAGCACAGATACCCATAAACAACCTACTTTCAGGCACACAGGCCTCGCCACTTAATGCAGCTACTACCAACCCATTCCTTACAATTCACGGAGATAATGCAGCTCAGAAGGTGACAGTAAGTATATTTCTCACCTTGTTTTTGATGTAGTACCTCCATGAGGTAACTAGAAGAAGCAAGTTATGTGCCTGTATTCAGAACTCAAGGAAGGTGTTTTTTTTCTTTATTTTCTTTATTTTTCTTGCCTTCAGCTGCACTTAATGAGGCTCAGAACACCAATCCAGTGACTGTTGCCTTCCTCTTGTAATTACAACTGCAGTCCTAGTCCTCTTCACCCCACACTTTTCCCCAACTTTGTGTCCGGTATTTTGTAGATCATTCCTTTTATCATCTTAAAAAGTTTGTCCTAGACAGGCCTCAGTCCCTGGGAAGCTGCAGAGATTAGTTGATGACTTGAGAGATGAAGAGCCCATTGCTGGGAGGGTGAAATACATAATAGGCGAATGGGCCATGTGTATCTTGGTTCTGGTGTGGGAAGAACTGGGAGCCTGTACACAGGGAGGCTGAGCAACTCCTTTGCTTGACAGAGTAATAACACCTTTCCTAGACAGTTAAGGGAACAAGGTACGTTCTTCTGGCAAAGATGTTCCATTCTCTTCAGTGTGTGCCCATAACCTCCATCCCCAAGACAGAAATTCTTTCTTCAAGGAGTCAAGAGGATAGACTTAATTCTCTAAGGGTCATACAGTTATGAGAGGATGAAGGCAAGGAATATGTGGAAACGTAAAAACAAAGGATGAGTAAAGCCAGAATACAAAGTTCTGGTGTGTCTTGGAGAAGACATCACGTGGCAGTAGTAGTGAAAAAAGGGAAGCTTGTCAGCTGTGGCAGGCCAGAAGAGTTTGGGGATAGATACTGGTCCCCTTGGTGCTCCCCACTACTAAAGCCTCCAGCTGCTTTAGGGGCATTGTGGTGGAGAAGGACTTAGGCAGCTGGGCTTTTGTGGTACCTCTCAAACATAGGGTGAGGCACAAAACATAAACTATGAATTTTCCAGACAGTCTTCCTTGGAAACAGCTCCCTTCCATTCAAAAATATGGGCATTTATTTTCATCATGCTTTGTGCATGCTCATTGCAAACTGCAGAGTTCTGGTAAGATCATGTTCTTTCCCAGTCACTGACAGAGCAGAAGTGCTCTGGCAGTTGTGGGGGTTTGCTCTAATGCCTTGCCTTCATTTAGAAGTGTTCACGGTCTATTCTAGTATGTTTAAAATTTATCTCCCCTCATTTTCTAAAAATTAGTATGGAATTGAGACCCTATCTTTGGTTTGCATCAGAAGAAGCTCTTCTATACTGTGACCTTATTTTGAATCTTTTGAAATTGCTCTTACTGGGTTTGGACAGTCCGTCCGGGCAGCACTGGCATACTTTACAAATATGCTGTTACATTTTTTAGGTTTTGTTCTTCTAACAGTTGTAAACAATTCCAGGAAATCTCAGAACATCTTTTGAACCAAACCCCTTAGAAATAGATTTCTTTTAAAATTGCTTTTATTTCTTTTTTCTAAAGGTTAGGATTGAGGCAGATTGCATTGGATTGATGAACTATTTCAATCCCCAAAGAATTTTTAACAAATTCTCTATTTTCCAGAAGTTTGAATGTTTTAATATCATTTCCAGTTGGAACAGGTTTTCAAGTGTTTCTGAATGCTCAGTGAATGAGATGAGGGTTTTGTTCAGTCCTGTTCAATACTTGCAGGAAATGTCTTTGTGGCAGTTTATGAAAGAAAAGTAATTGTGACGGGCAAAATGAAAATTGTATTTCTATTCTGATGGAGAAGTGTAGATTTCAGCCTTCTCCAGTGGGTAGAATGTAGGAGAGGTCCCCTGGTACTTGTCCTGACCATCGTGTAGTTCTAACGAAAGACCAACAGCAAGGAGCAGCGAGTCTTGTTGGAATGAAAGTAGCAGCAAAATTGGTGTTTTTTAATGATACCTGTGATAAGCTTAGTATGAGTTGCTTCAGTGTGGGCCTATCCCTTTAATTATTCTTTTCTTTTTATTCACAATCCATGATTATTTTACAATGCAGGAGTTACTATTTAAATAGCTCTAGTAAACGTACCTCATCTGCTTTGTCATTCATTTGTATGAACTTGATTTACTTTACTCTGTATGCTATAATTTGATTTTTAGAAGTATTTTCTCTTACACAGAGGCTCAATGATAAAACTGGACCAGTTGCGTCAGAGAAGAGTTGACGTTTGAATGATACTTGAGAACTGCATGTCCTGCTGTTAGAGCACTTCTCTGGCTGCAAACTGCAGTATTCCTTTCTGCAGACTGAAGAAATGCAACAAGGAGCTCTTACTGCACAGCAAAAGGTTAACCGTTTTCATATGAATATTCTTGGTAGGCTTTCATTTGCTTTCTTGTTGCACTAAAATGGATGTACTTTTTAATGTTTCAGACTGTGAAGTAGATAAAACTCTGCAAACCGTAATTATTTTGTCAATATGATGGTACTAAGTACAAAATCAACCATAGAAAAACATATTCTTGACTCCTCAGTCTTAATCTTACAGATTTAAAGGCTAGTAAACAGTTTGCAGTCATGCATTACTTTGGTTTTAGAGCAGTAATTTTAAAAAGCAAACCAACCCCACCCGAGCCAGTCTGATCTGCTGCTGCAGTTGCAATATATCCTTTTAGACTAAGCTTGTAATGGCAGCCGGGACGTGCTGTTTGTTGTTTCTTTTTTTACATGCCTGTTTTGAAACCTGACTCATAAGGGAATCCACTTCTGAACCTTTTATTCCTTTAAGTTCCTGTTGTCATATAGTGGGAGTTTTTCCTGAGGAAGAATTACAGTATGGAATCCAAAGCTTATTAATTTTGGTGTAGGTTTTAGAGTTCTGAGGTTTTTAAAGGAACCGGTTTGGTTCCAGTGACAAAACTTTTCTTACTAGATGAGAAGGCCACACTGGAAAGGAGTATGTGTAGTGTTTGGCCTAAACCAAGTGCCTGTCGCTACCTCCATTTTGTTGAAATGGCTGCAAACAGCTGATCATGCACTAGATGTGTCCTTGTTAGCAGCAGGAATATTCTGTGTTGCACCAGCAGCCTTGTTGTTCTGCCTTTACTAGAGGTGTTTATACCACTGTAGATAGCTCAGGCAGATTGTTACCTGGGTCACTTTTCACTAATAAATTACCAAAAAAAAAAAAAAAAAAAAAAAGGTGAGTTAATATTTCCCACTAAAAATATACCAGTGGTTGAAACGGGTGGACTTGTGTTACAACAATTCTGACAGTAGCTGATCTCATGGCATGAGTCTATGCAGTGCAGTGAAGGATAGTTTAAATGGGGGTAATGACCACTAATCAATATTAAGGCGGGAATTATTAGAGGAAAGGACCCAGCTGTAATTAGACCTCCACTGTGTACTTATTTGGAAGAACATGTTAATTCTGCAATATGTTTCTTAGTTAAACATTGCACAGTTCTTACCTCATTTCTGTAAATAAAGTTTTGTGAATCTGTTTTGTATTGTGAAGAATTCATAAGAAAACATTGATATTTTGATTTGTAATATTTCTAATTAGTAGATTTAATTGAAAAAGTAAAAATAATTTATTTTTATATGTTCTGGGGAATTTTTTAAAAATGTCACAAATCACTTTTGTAGATACTTTACAAAAGTAAACCAGTGGTTTATTTTACTTACTCAACCCACTGGTGGATATTCTGTAACAATTTGTACAGAAGGTAAGATGGAAATGTGCTGTTATTTTGACTAGATGTAAAATTCCAAGTGTATGAAAAGATATGTACAAAGCTTTTGTTAATAAACTTTAATGATGTTTATAGTTGTGTACTGCTTGTGTGAGTCTCATAGAACCAAGTATTTCTATTAATATCACATGACAAGAGGATTTCAATTGCACTAAAAGTTTTTACAACAAATTTTTTAAAATGTTTCTCATGTAAATTTTTGCTTTAGCCTCTGATGCAGCTGCAGTACTGCCCAGGGACTGACTTTGCTTACCAGGCAGAAAGGTCCGGTTGCAGCCCTGTGCTGCAGTCGTTTTGCTTTCATCCTTCAAAGAGAATTACGGTGAACCGCAGGAGTGAGCTGTTGCTCTGATGGCCCCAGTTAATTTTCAAATAACTTGGTGAGAGCTCTGCAGAGATGGGACAGGTTCTTTATCTACACTGTGCCTGCACTGAGCTGATCTCAATGCTTTTGGTTGTTGCTCTAAGTTTCATACTGTATTTTCTGTAAAACCAGCTCAGTGTTTTTTCCAGGAATTTTGTGTATTGCACCCGGAGGTGTTGGTAAACACAGTGCTGAACTCCTGGTCTTTCATTTCCCAGGCAGCAAGGAGGAACTTGACCCTTTCTGTACTGTCACTTGAAGGTAAAATCTGAGGTTTGTGGCAGACAGGCTTTGGGAGACCGGTGATGCATTATGACATCCTGGCAATTTTTAGCCCCTTGCTAGTTGGATGCAGCCTCAGGCTGAGATGAGCTTCTGGAACAAGCAGCGCAGGAAGACCGTGTTGCCATAGGCCTGTGCCATTTGTGTATTGTTCCATCTGCTCAAGTCCTGTGGACTCAATATTTTTCTTTTATTTTCAAGTGGGGAAAAACGTAGTCCTGAAAGAAGGTAGGTAAATGAGCAGGCTTAGAACTAACACCAGGGGAATGTGAAACCTCATCTGACACAGCCAGGGGCATCACTAACCCCCACCCTCCCACCTGCTGAATGGCTCCTTGGCCATCAGGGCTAGAAAAAATTCCCTACAGTTCCAGGGGTAGTTAATGTTTTATACTATTAGGTGAAGAGGTTCAGAGGACAAGGTATTTCTACTGATTAAACATGTAGCCAAGCTCTAGCGCTGGGTCAAGATCTGTCTTCTGGCTCTGCTAGGTGTTACCTATTTGTTATAGTCATTGATAAGGCAGTATATAGCATGTATATGCTGGGCCACTAGCCTTGCACGTCACACTGGTAGACCTGTAGGTGAGAGGGAAGAAAAGCCCAATATGCCCACCAGCATGAGGCCTCCAGGAAATACGAGTGTCCCTTCTGCTGGAGTTACGGACTGGAGGGTTACATTACTGCTGCTTTACTCATGGATCTCAGATGAAGCCAAAAACGTTACCTGGTAGACAAGATGTATCGCTAAGTTGTCCTGCTGCCATTGGAGCAGTTCTATTGAAACCAGTAGAAGTACCAAGTCTTGCTTTTTTTCCTTGTGTTTCTTTTATTTGAGAGACTGCCTGAACTATGGTATTAGTCTTCTGGTAAAATGTAGAGAATGTTGGAAATACTAGTAAAGCTGAAAAATTCAAGACATTCTTAAAATCGCAGCTTGTTAGAGATTGGTGCTAGAAGCCCAAGACAGCAATGGATGTTTTACAGTACGCATAGTCCTGATGCACCAACAATCAACAGCAGGGAAATACTGAAAAAGGCGAGTTCTGTCATCCAAATGAAAATCCAATTCACTAGCTCTTTAAAGAAAGAGACCACATCAAAGCCAAGTTCACGTGAGGGCCAGATGCAGTCAAAACCAACCTTGTTTCAATGATTTTTCAGATCCTGACATCAAAGATGATGGTCTGTGGCTGATTTGGCACTGGTTCAGTAGAAGCTGATACTGCTGTCCCTGTGGAATGCCTCTGATGCCAAAGCAGCCCAAGCCACTGAGCTGGTCCCTGGTAGCCAAGTCACTGGTTCCTGAGCTGCCCTCACATGTGGGAAACCGCTCTCGGTTCAGCGTCACAAGAGCAGCACAGACTAAGTCCGCTGCATTTCAGAAGAATTTCATGTTAACAGGCTTTTGAACTTTCTGCTGTTGTTTTTTTTTTACCAAAATCCAGCTTTACTGACAACAAGCCTTATGGCTTACGTGAGCCAACTAATACTGGACAGCCTATGACATCTCAAATCCTGGTTTTATCAACTTTATCCATTCAAGCTGTGTTAGCAGGAGCTACTCTTTCAGCAATATAATTGTGTAACATTAACTGACTGATTAGCCAGTGTCTATTTTTCATAAGTTGCACTAAAATCTCACTGTTGGTTCTGCCTAAAGGAGAGCTCTTTTAAACTCAGTATTGCTATTGTTTTCAGACCCTGTCATCTCAGAGGTCATACTGCAGAATCTTACCTGAAAAAAAGGTTTTTATTCTTAATTAATTCATTCACTGACAGCTTTAAAGTTGAGAAGAATTTAGTCCAAACTCTTCTAGAACTAAATTAGAGCACTACTGCCCTTTATAGCATCTCAGTCATATTCTAATCATTCGCTTGCATATGGTTGTCAGGTGGCAAGGCATTTGGAAAGTATCCTCAGCACGGTACAGTAACGCTGCCCTCCCTGGCTGCTCTGTCCCAAATGCCACTTTCCATAGGGTTTTGCCTATCCCATCAACAGGGATGTGCAAAGAGGCTCCAAATAGACTCAGATCTGACTTGTTTAGGTGCAAGTCACAGTACAGAAACTACTGCACAGACCCTGTACGACTGAAAGCTTTTCATGCACAAAGTTATAGTGCAAAAGGCTCTTTGAGGTACAGCTCACAACTGCCCAGGAAAGAAAAAAAATTATGCTAGCAGGCAAATACTAACGTTACTTAAAGGAAATGTACATTCCTTGCTAGAACAAAAGTTGGAAGAAGTTGCTTAAATCCCAAGCCTAGAGTGACCTTGATTTTCATGGACAGAAAGCTTTAGAAAAACCAGCTTTGGTGGTAGATACCAGAACCAGAAGAGAACAAAGCCTGGCTATGGCTCTAGTGAGCATCACATCTGACCTCAGTCACCCCAGACTCTATCCCCTGCCAGAAGGGGTGGCTGTCACCATCCAGCACTCGAGCCCTTACCCACACCACCTTCCTCCCTGCAGCCAAATACAACAGCTAAAGCTGAGGCTGGTGGAACCAAATGTGAAGCAAGACTGGCTGGGGCCTGAACAAAGCTTTCACCACATCACTGCAGGAAGGCTCAGGCTGTCTCTGAGATGTGCTTGCAGAGATTAGATCTACTGATGCTGGACACTGACTCATGTTCTTATCCCAAGACAACACTCCCAGACAACATTCCAAGACAAGATTCCAGTGTGAAATACCCTTCCAGCTGCACACTGCAGAACCCTTCCAGTTCTTGACCATGGGACAGTTGGGCCTGCCACCAATTCAGAGTGCAGCTGCACTGCAGAAGAGGCCAGTGCATTTCTCTCACACAGCCAGCTTGCCTCTGCTTTCAGGCAGCTTGATTCTTCAAGCAGTACAGATGCAATCTGTCAATTCACTTCCATCTAGGCATAAGGAGCACCTGTGATTAGACACTGACATCCATCCCTTCAGGTACTCAACCTGACAAGTGTGACAGCATGGCACGTGCAATCTCTGCCCATCCTTAAGGATCTTTCTTCAGATAAACTGTACTTGTCAGGAGCACTGCTTTAAGTTTCTCAGTGTTCTTAAAAACAAACAAACAAGAAAACCAAAAAAAAAAAAAAGAGAAAAAAGTTTCTTACCAGTAAGTGATGCTCATCCTTCTTTAGTAGATCCCTCATCCAGAAAGGCTAGGGCAGAGGAAGCTGAAGGTGTTGGGCAGGCAGTATGTAATTATTGCCACATACACAGTCATGATATGGGCAAATCTTGAGCAGGTGCTCTTACATCTAAGTTCTTAAAAGATTTCCAATGATAAAGGTGTCAAGGTCCTTCCAAGTCTTTATTACAATCGCCACTGGAATTTTTTGCCCCAATATCTATCTAAACTATTTCTCACTCCAAACTGAGCCCATTATTATTCTTCATAGCCACCACAGGCATGCAACAGTTCTGTTTTAATTGTATCAGGGAGACAACGAGATCACACAAGTGCAAAGCTCCCCTTTTACCTACTGGGAGATCTATCTCTCCCCCACGCCCTGTCTCTTTTGTACAACAAATACCAACAATTCCTTCTGTCCTTCTTAGCACATCAGGCTTTGTAGACTCTGGATCATTCTCTTTCTTTGCTGTCTTCTGGACGTTTGCCTCTTCCTTGAAATGTGATATACTGCACCAGGCATACCATTCCACATGAAGTCGTCTAAATCCAGAGTGGAAAAATGACTCTTATCCTCACAGACTATACTCTCCTGTTACTTGCTCTCTTTTTTTGAAACAGCAGAAATATTCCTATTACCCATCTAATTTTTTCATGAACAATACACCTGCTGTCCTACTCCAGCCCTATCGATGTTCCACCAAGTTAATTTTCACCAAGTCACCTAAACATTTTAGCAGCTTTTCCTTGTGGCCAGTTCAATTACCTTGCTTTACAGCTGCAGTCATCTATCCTTGAGCATTCTGGATGGCTAATACCTTTTGAGAGTTAAGATTTCTGGGTATCTCTTGAAAATACCTCACTTGATCTTATTTAAGACTCTTCCTTCATAGGAGGTGCATTAATAGCACAGAATTACTATTCAATCTGTTTAGTTTCCAATGTAGTTAACTGGTGAAGTTCTCTGTGAAAATTCAGAAGCATTATTTTGTGTCTAGTAAAGTTGCCATAGTATCATTGTTTCTACCAACTAAGATAATTTTATATATATATATATATATGACAAAAAAAATATTTCCTATTGATAAAGGAACACATATGGAATACTTATCTTACATATCCTAAATACTTCTCCCTTAATGTTTTATTATGGGAATGGGATGAAGTTCTGTGAAATGCTGATTTGTCAGAAGCAACACAATTGGCAGCTACTGGGAAAAAATCAACAGTGTAAATGGCAGAAAGCTGACAGATTTTCAGCCACCAACTTCCAATTTTGAGTTCAGATACATGATCCCCTGATTTTTCTTTTTAATTCTGAATTAAAGCTCAAAAACTTATTAGAATCTTGTAATTAAATCAGAATTTGAGTGGCAAATAATTCTTTAAAAAATGCAAGTCCATAAGGTTTCTGACAAAAGACTATGATCACTGCTTTGATTTATTGATATAATTTAGAGCCTATTAAGTAACCTTTATTCCAGCACTGTAAGCTTTGCATAGCTTTTCAAAAATTATGAAAAACAAAATGGCAGGTAAGGAATAATAACCCTTATAACCTATTCTAATACAAAATTAAACTATATTGAACCCAGAGTATATAAAAATACCCCAAATATGAGAACTCCTAGCCCAATAATGTTAGCTTTTAAGTCCTAATTGATACTTAAAAACTGGTCATGAAAAATATGCCTTATATATCTTAATTCTAATTAAGAACTTAAGGCCTTTAATGTTCTTACCCATTTCAACTTTACCAAGTTAAAAGCACTTTCAAATATCACTGTGTATTAAGTCTGCAGGGTTGGTAAAAAAGGCATATTGCAGGTGCATATAAATGTATGTGGAAGTTAGCATCAGAAATACTACTTACTTCAAAATACTGTTAGAATGAATAGACATTTCATGTAGCAGCAGACATGCTTATAAGCATATGGTCTTGGATTTACAGCTATAAAAAAGAAAAATATATGCTGAGTGCAAAGTTCAATTACTCTTGTGCTTGCTTAACAGTTTCAGATCAATTGCCTCTTTCAAAAAAACCCCAAAACAACAAGTTCTTTACATATATATATATAAAAATAAATATATATATATAAATATAAATAATGTATATTCATTGGCTGTAAACCTTACCAGTTCCAGCGTGCAATTATCAGTGTGGGCTTTCCTGAAGGTCCACTAATTTTTAAGATGTTGTTATTGCACATCTGCATAAGCAGCTCTCCAACACAAATATACACCTTCATTCTTCAACACAGAATAGGTAAGATGGTATAAGATTTATTAATGCTTTCTTTTACTAAGGCACCTGACGTATAGAAATACTGAGGTACAAAAATGCAGTTTCCTGCATATGAGATTTAAAACCACATTTTGACAAAGATGAGCTACATCTCTTCTGCCAAGAACATTCAGCTTTTGGCCATTTTTTTCTTTTGTACCAGTTCAACAAGCAACTTGTATCTTGCTATACACTCGTCCTACAAGGAAAAACAAAAGTGTTGATTAAAGTTTGATACTTTAGTGTTGCTTTAACTCTCCTCATGCTACCTCATTCTAGAAGAGCTAGGTTCTCAGGGTTGTGTGGATTTTTCTGGGGGTCTTTTTTGGTTTTGTTTTTTAAGTTGCACACTGAATTTCAGAAGGAGAATCTACATGTAGTGAAGAGCAGATTAGAAAAATGAACTTGCATTCTTAATGGATAATTTCTCTCTTTAGAGCATGCAAACCCAAGAAAATAGTTGCTCAGTACTTCCAAGCAATTATTAAACAGCTGTATTGTAATACCTATTTCAGAAGTTATTCTGTACGAGCCACACCATAGGTAGGTTAAGAGAAGCCTTTAGAGTTGCTAACACAGCACCTGCTATGATACCAGATACTGTTGAACAGCTTCAGAGCCAAAGAAACACTCAAATCCCCCACCCAAGCTTCCTGCTTTCTCACACTGTGTTTGGCACAAAAAAGAATTTAGGATTTTCTGCTGCTACAATAACTGAAGCAAGCAAACTAAGCTATCACAACTATTATGAAATCTAGCACAGACCAACTGTATCAATGACACTGAATGCTGTTAAAAAGAGTACACTTACAAAAATAACATCAGATTATTGAGCATTTAACACTTAAGAGATGGATTACTTATTTTGTTTGTTCATTGAGATGGGTTGAGAAAGGTATTGTAAAAGTGTAAGCAAAGCAGCTCACCAACATTTGGTTATGAACTCTGAATAAAATTTTGGTTTAAAATCTGATTTTTCCTGCAATTGAAGATCTGAAAGGCAGAGGAGAGGTAGGTATTTAAAAGAAACAGGAGGTATTTCAACATTCTCTCTAATAGATCAAACAAACTGAGTTATGTGAAAATCTATTTTAAATAAAATCAACAAACATGACAGTGATGCTCTTTAGGTCGATTGTGTCTGGACTAATAGGCTAAGTAAAGACCTAACCTGTCTGCATGGACCCTCAGTTCTTAAGGTAATCACAAATGGGTAGAAAATATGTTTCCCCTCAATTTATACTATAGTTCAAACAAAACTAAGCATACCTTGCTTTTTCCAGGAACACATTTTGCTATTTTATCCCAGCGATCCGATGTTCCCTTTGGATACTGCTGCAAGGCCATTTCAAGAAGTTTCTGTTGATTTTGAGTCCACAGTTCTTCTGGGGTACGGCTTTTCTCTCTTTTTCTGCTCTCATCATCACTGTCTTCCTCTTGCTCAGTGTTATCAAAGTCTTTCTGGCGTCTTCCTCTGCCCTTCTCTTCTGGTACCTCTTTCATTGCTGGTAGAGTCATTTCAGGTGCTTTGACAATTCTTCGTTTGCGGTGTCTAGTTTCACTTGGAATAGTCTCCTTTTGACCCATTTGGACATGCTCCTGCTCTGGGACATGATCATAGTTCCCCTCCTCCTCCTCTTCCTCTTCCCTTTCCCGCTGGGTGATTATGTAGTCTGGCAAATTCACGTTGACTTTGACATTCTTGGAATTCTGAGCCAGTGTTTTAAGCTCAGAGAGCCTAATGATACCTGTTGGAAGTATTCTTGTTACACTTCTAAAAAAATAAAGCAAACCACAAACAAGCAGGGAACTGCCCACATAAAAAAGGTACTCAGAACAGTGCAAAGAGAGGAAAAACCTTCTGGATTAAGAGCTTAAGGAAAATGCTTATCAAGAAATCAAATAATTTGTTACAAAGCAATGAACTTTGCCAATTATGAGCTTATCTGGTTACCACACTGATACAAACAAACAGAACAGTCTGAACAAATGAACAAAACTCAGAATAAACTGACTAAGAAAGCCTGGAAGGCTGTAACTACAGGCAAAAATTCCCTTAGAATACCCATCAGTTCTTCTCTTTCCTCAAAGTAAGTCAAGGTTGCAAAAGTCTCTCAGCAAAGCATGCCCTGAAAGGTACCAAATGCAGTGTACTTGCATAGCTATGATCCAAATACGGTGGTTTTTGCAAGCATCAGTGAGGATCTGGTAGCACACACCTGGTGTATACGTAACAGGATCCTTCAGTACTTTGGCTTTCATGGTAACCTGCATGAAAACAACAAGGGAAAGGACTATTAAAAAATTACATTGTTCAGGTTATTAAGAATTCATTAGCAGGTTGCTGCAAAACACCAACACTGAACATACATTAAATACTGCGAGGCTGATGTTCTTCTGTTGGCTTTGTTCATATAAAGATCCCAAACTGGTAAAAAGTAACTTTCTAGACTTTGTCCTTTCTAAAACATTCCTAGCTTATTAAAATAATGTAAGTGATGCTACACATTTCTATCAAGATAATACATCACAGATGATATTAATTTTTTTTCTTTAATTGTTAAACCCTAATTGTCTAACCTAAAAATACCACAAGGAGAGGGGGGAAAAAGGAAACAAATGAGTTATCTTCTATATATTAGTTTCTCAATACTGAACAAAAGAACCCACGTAGGTCCAGCTGATGAAGCATGCTAATGGACAGGCATTCAGTCCCAAATTAAATCTAACAGTCTGAACACCAAAGACCTGCGAAGACGCCTCCTACGTTCTGATATTTCAGGAAAAAGATTTATTACTGAGAATCCAAAGGATGGAGAGCTGCCTGTGTCAGCTTCTCCATGTATACCTAAATCGGTGTCCTGGGAGAAAAGTAACCAGATTTAACATTTTCATTTTTACTTAAGTAAGGAAACAAGCAGCCTTTCTCCCATCCAGAATAAGGAGCTTCCCCATCCCATATTTCTAGGCCTTACCATAGATAACAAAGATGACAGGCTTCATTTAAAATTAAGATCCTTTTAATCACTTAGATCTTTTGATAAAACACAGATGCTAGATCTGAAATTCAAGTACCACATAAAAGCATCTTAAAATGTAGTACTCAAAGAAACATACACACTTTTAAGTACTGAAAATGTTTTATGAAGGCCAGATTTTAATTTCAGGTTTTTTGAATATGAGGTCTTTGTGAAAAAGCCTGAAATCGAAATCAAGCAGTCTGAGCCACTCAATTAAAATGAAACCAGGCAACACAATGAATCAGAACCAATGCTACCTAGGATGGGTAACCTGTGTTTCCTGCTATTTGAATCTGGGACTACAGATGTTAACATCTGTTTAGTGTAAAGCACTTGGTAGCATGCTGCCCAGAGCAAAAATAACCTAAAAAAAAATTATATACAAAGTAAGTCAGAAATTCCTCTCTGTGGGATCATATTTACCCACAATATGAATCATTCAGGTCTTCAGAGCCACACCATAGACTCTGCTGTTTTAGCTAACTAATGTCTCTATGTGGAGCTGCACTGGAGAGCAACATGCCGGGGGCTGTACAGCTATTTGCTGGAATTAGAAAAATAAAATAAAAAGACTCAGGATTTTTGTTCTATATCAAGATTTGTGAGTACTTCAGTAGTTAAAATACTTTGGTACCATCTGCTTCTAGTCTAGTCTGGTTTTGGTTTCTCCCACCCACCTTTCTGCTCATGAAATTGCAGGACTTTGCTTTAAAAATAGGCAAGTGCTGGATCTCCTTAACTAAATGACAGCAAAACTTAACAAATTAAGCCTCATTTTCTGGGCTGATAAGTTTAATGAAAGTTGATGATTAAGTTTAAATGCAAACTCTGTGAACAAAAAAATAAATCCCAACTCCAATTAACCAAAATCTTTATCCAGAGGTAGACATCTGGCATACAGAACTCCGGTTTCTACTGTTGCAGTATGATAAAATTTTAACTGTTCAAAGAGAAATCATGGAACACTAATAAGAACAGATAATTCTAAGTAGCACTAACAGTTCTGTCTGGGATCTGCATGCTCTGGATGAACCAGGTCATGAGACCTGGATGAAGGGGCAGAGTGTGCCCTCAGCAAGGTTGCTGATGATGCCAAACTGGGAGGAGTGGCTGGTAGCCCAGAGGCTGCGCTGCCATTCAGCGAGACCTGGACAGGCCAGAGAGCTGGGCAGAGAGGAACCTCATATGGTTCAACAAAGGCAGGTGTAGGGTCCTGCACGTGGGGAGCAGTAACCCCACGCACCAGCGCAGGCTGGGG
>JAVJGJ010000047.1:70626504-70638690 GCA_035590215.1 Microhierax caerulescens | reverse complement strand
GGGAGCTCCACCTGAATGTGAGGAAGAACTCGTTTAGCTTGAGGGGGTGACAGAGCACTGGGACAGGCTGCCCAGGGAGGCTGTGGAGTTTCCTTCTCTGGAGATATTTAAAACCCACCTGGATGTGATCCTGTGCAAGCTGCTCTAGGTGAACCTGCTTTAGCAGGGGGCTGGACTAGATGATCTCCAGAGGTTCCTTCCAACTCTGACCATTCTGCGATTCTCCTTAAAACAGATGATCCACTAACAGAAATTACCTTCCTTGAAGAGCTTATAGTCTAAAATAATAAAAACTAAAATGTTTGTGCTCCATTTTCATTATTAGTAGAGTGTCTCTATAGGGCCTATGAAGGCTGAGTGGAAGGGAATCTATTCTTGCCTGCTGAACAGAATGGATCCTGAGTGCTGTCCTGCTATGCATCTCTTAAATAGAAACTATATTATATAAACTGGATTATAATAGATTACCTTGAAACGAGTGAGAACTTGTCATGCAAACAAGCAGCTGCTCCTTTAGAGCTCGCTGCAATGATGCAGTGGATGTGAATATGGCAAGGCATTATCTATCTATGTTCATGTATTCCAGAAAAAGAGTTTCTGTACCATTTTGCAATTTTTAAAATACTTCTTTCAAAGATTTACAGCTTACTCATAAGGCCAAGAAGACAGGAAAAAAGACAGAGATTCCCTTAAGAAAATAGAGCAGAACAAATTGCAAGCAAAGACAAGTATATCGAGCTGCTACCTCAACGCCCATGTTCAGTTGTCTCTACATTTAACTCTGACTTTTCAGAGATTGGCAATTACCATTTTATCCTTCAAACTGAGACTACACATGCAACAAACTTTGCACTGGAAGTGGTGCAAATCAATATGCTGGATTCAAGTTTCCTTTGCAAGACAGATGTTCCCAAATTAGGTTAGTGTCAGTATCCCATAATAAATACAAATTTTGCTGCATATTACATCTGATTAAATTAGAATCTAAACCAGCCCTCTCCACTAGAGCAGTGAAGGATTTTGGTTCATTCCTAGCTTCTAACGGTGTTTCACATTTCCCTGTACATGCAAAAAGTTCAGGAGTATCAGTCTTGCCACAGATTATCTTATTTTAGCTAACTTCAGCCATAGTTAACTTGTTGGACCCAAACATAGCATTTGTAGTAAGTTACTTCACTTATCACACCTAATACTTCCAATGCTTTCTCTTCTGAAGGTATTATGGCATCTGTCCACATTTTGATGGACTTTCAATTTAAACATTCAGCAGGTAAGCTGGAAATAACAACTGTGTGTATGGTTTAGATATTGAAAATGTACAATTTCAAACACTAAACAAGCACCTTCAGTTGACTTAAGTTTGACAAGTCATCAATCTTTTTACTTACTGCTTTACTATCATCATTCACAAGTTACATGAGAAGATTATTTGTCTATTATTCTCTCTTTTTTTTTTTGGTCAGCTTTCTTCTTCTTATGGATGTTTTTGAAAGTCCTTTTCCAGGTGCTATGTACAGTTCATGTCTACTGCAGCTCTTTGAACTGACTTCAGGTATCACTTATTTACACTTAAGATTTATTTGTCCATCAGCTTCAGCTGTCATTGCTGTTAAAGATGCTGACAGGGCAAGAATCATAACATGTCAGTATTAAACTACTAAGGATTATTAGGAATCCAACCTAAGAAATTGTATTTCAATTTCATCTGAGTTTACTCATTGCTCTTGCCACTCAAATTTGCAGACTCTTCTGTTGCCAGTTCCTCCATACTTTCTAATATCCTCAATACCAATTTAAATTCCCTCTCCTACGGTGGGTAGTGTTATCTACTAGCTAGTTCTTAACAGTGATTTTTTAAAAACAATCCCTGTTATGCAATGTAAGTTGCTCTGTTGCTTTCTCTACTCAGTTTCTTATAACTTGCTTATATTATTACTTTTTCCAAGTATGTTATCTGTTGTCTAATGAAATACTGTTATTCAAAGTATGAAGCAGTTGTAGAATCACTCTTCTAGTTATTATTGCTGATTGTTCCTGCATAATGCTTTAAAATTACAATTTTCATGTACATTAAATTATGAGTTTTATCATGACTGTGAAAAGTTGTGCTAAAAGCCTGCTGTTATTGACAAAAGCTTTCACTGGAGTATTAGCCAGTTCTTAAGTAATGCTGGGTTCTAGGGACACCTTAAATAACAAGGATCAAGACTGTGAAATTGATTTAAAACAGAAGAGGGCAGATCTCATATTCCTGCAAGTATTTGTACTGCTGAACAGACACGCTGCATTATTTTAGAGAAATCAGCTTTAAACATTTCTTTTTCCCTGCCCAAATAACACAGGCATCCCTGTAGTTCACCTGGGATAACACAAGTCACAAATGAAGTCAGGTAATCGCATGCACAGTGAAAAAGATTTTTTTAGATTGAGAAAGATGACCAAAAAACCCCAAAAGGTTGGATGCAAGCAATCAAATTGCTGAAGTAGAAATCAAACCATCTTACTGTGGGACCAAATAAAAAAATCCACATGAACAGTTTGCTTCTGAGAACTCCCTTCTGAATTCAGTTTCAATAGCTCTTCAGCTACAAAAAGATTTTATCGAAAGCAAGTTGGATTAGTGGGATGATTTTATGTGATGAAAGCCAGACAGAGCTGGTTTCCTCCTGTACTGCTGACAATTAGTCTGGATCACAAGACTAGTTGCTACTCAATGAGACACCTAGGAGTAAAAACATTCCTCATCGTGAACATCCAAATGTTAAATCTCTTGTTACCCTGGACACCTGCCACTTCTTTCAGATGGGACAATCGAAGCTTCAGAGATATACAGGAGAAAAAAAATAATTATTCAGAGTCAGCTTAAAAGACTCTCAGTAACACAGGCAAAAGCAAATTTTGTGATCGCATGAATGAGAGGCTATTTTCATCCTGCAGGGAAGGTAGGCATAAAAAAGCACAGAATTGTGAGAGACCTAGAGGGAAAACCCTGTAAAGTCAGGTACAGTGATCCTACTGATGCCAAACTGAGAGAAACAGCCCTTTTGCAAAAGCTGAAGAGCAATTCCCCATTCCCACAGCAGCAGCCAGCAACCCCTCACTTCAGCTGACCCCTCCAGCACTGTGACCTGCCCAGCTTCACAGGGCACATGCCCACAGGGCTCTGCAGCCTTTGCCATTTGCTGTCTCCTAGCAATTTTCTGTGGGCAACAATCTACCTTCCTTCTCTGAACAGGATACTATTTTGATTAGCATCGCACCAGATAATTACAGAAGTACAATCCTCTTGGTTTCCGACAACATTCTAAGAAAATAATGTGGGGTTTGTAGAGGAAGACATTGCCCATGTTGCTTGGCTTCCCAAATGGACATAACCATCTTGCAAGGAAGGATGACATGTTATTGTGCTACTGGAAACTGGGGGGGTCTGATAAAATTGTTTACTAATCTTAGGATCTTCCTGAGCAGAAGTTCTCTAAATATTTGCTAAAGCTGCCAGTTTCTCAGCATCAACTATCAGAAATCTGCTGTCCCAGTAGCAGTGTTCTGTTCATCTAGTTAGCTTCCTGCACACTCCATGTCTAGTTATGTCATGTAAAACCACCAAGATCTCTGGAATTACAGAAAAAAATAATGTGGAGACAGCCTGTGAGTAGTTGAGGCTAATAGGCAGCAATAAGGAACTGCTTGAATCTTTGAGGCTAATTTGAGTTATAATCACACTTTTCTCATAAAGGAAAGCCAGACACAGAAGAATTTTAATGCCTTTCTGGCTTTGTTGAAGTAGTAGGTTTTTGCAGCTCTAACCTTCCAGAATAGCACAGAATAAACTGCCAAATTTAAAGGTCTCCCCTGATACCCAAAATACTACTTGCTGCACTGAGTTTTCTTCCAATCTAGATCTAAATAGTTTTTTCATAGCATCCACAATTGTATCAAGAACTGTCTGACCGAAGTCAGACAACAATAATAACCTATTCCTCTATTTTCATGTGACAGACTCAACATTTGTTGCTTTATAAACTGCCTTGCTTTACATGCACTTAAAGGGCTGTTAAAATTGTCTGCCAGTTTTAACAGATTGGTGAAACTTCAAATATTGAAGCACCAAGCCAAATCGTTCTCAATTTTTGCAAGCATCCCAATCTGCAACTTACTAGAACTCTTGAAATGATGCATTTCAAATCAGAAGATGCACCTTTGTTTTAGAACTGCTTACAAAGTTTGCTTAGTAGATTGTTACCAACTTTCCCAAAACTATGTAACATAACTAGTCTTTATCCACTGTGTAAATGACATGTTGAATTTAATGCCAACACAGCAAATGCATATTTTCAGTACAACAGCTTTTATTCTTGAAAGAACTAAGAAACATGTTATGAATTTAATTGAATTTTCTTAGACCAACCAGCTGCAGCTGGCAACAGTACAGTTTTCTTACGGTTATGGACTTTGAAGCTGCGTGTGATTCTAAACTTTGCCACAGCAGATGGAGAAGAGGTAGCCTCCTCAACAGAAACACCCAAAACAACTGTGAGTTTAATTATGAGGCAGTTTAAGATGTGGCCTGCAAAAAAGGCAAACTTGGCCTAAATCACCAGATGCAGAACACTAGCCTCTCTCCAGTTTAAGTGCCCAAATAGCTAATTTAAAGCAGCAGCAGAATTACTTTTTTTTTTTCAGGACACAGAAAGAGGAAGAATTCAGCAACTAGAATTGTCTTGATGTTGGAAACCTCATACTATGCTTTTTTCTTTTTTTTTTTTTTTCTTTTGGTAGTTGAAATCCATGTTCAAGAGTCTTTAGCTCAATGCTGTGGGCGCTCACATAAGGTTGGGTCAAATGCCCACTGCAACAACTGCTTGGACATACTCTGTGACTGTTGATGCAAAATGCATCCTGAGTCAGAAGCTATGACTTCTTCAATGGAATTCAAACCCAGCTCACCAGGATGCATGTGAGACATTAATTCAAGCCACTCTAAAAAGTTGCAGCGTCACTGGCATGACCACCCCACAAGCCACCTATTTGAATTAAAATTTGGTGTCTTCTGTAAAAAACTTTCTCCTTTAACTGAAAAGAATGTGCTAATCATACTTTATGTGAAGGAAATCAATCCTTTTTGCATTTGGGTATACATTTGTCCTGCCCAATTCTGCAAGAACTGTAGGGGCAACTGTAGGACTGCAGAGAAGAAAACTTTGCACAATGAGGGAACTGTAAACAGCAACGACCTTTTCCTTCCCTTCAAGTATCAATAGAGACCTTCTGGTGTGTCTGTGGGATTAGCCAGGCGTTTCAAATATTTCACTCTCAGACTGAGGGACCTACATAAGATCTAAATCCCATCTTAGATATTCATAACCCCTTTCAGACCTCAATACAGAGCTAGGTCTTTAGACTTCAATAAGCAACTGCAAGAACTATTGATTACATAAATATATGCAAGCTGCTAGGGGTGAATCTTTCAGAATATCCACAACTGGATTGCACAGTAACTAAGTTAACACAGACATAGTATACAAAATGAAATGCAGAACAGACTTAGGAAAACAATCTCCAGAAGCCAAACACCTTATAAACTCATGAACTTTTACATATGCATTTCATATATACATGTTTCCTTGCTGGCAAGGTAATGAGCTCACGTTTGTCAAAAATAAGAAATCTCTTTTAGAATGGCATATAAAGTACAATGAGTATAAACTCACACAGTCAGACTTAAAAGGCTGAATCTGTTGCTTGGACATACAAGAGAGATCACAAAATAAGCACTCCCCCAAAACTTGTTTTTGGGTTTCATGATAATTCAGAATGTTTGCTCAAATATAGCCACCTGTCTATTGTTTTGCTGTCTACCTTGGTATTTTTCTATACAGGCAACAAATCCCAATCAGTCTGTTTTTGCAACACAAATGCATGATTAGTGACTGCAGGAGCAAACAGAATCAGTTTAAATCCTGTAAGACAAGTGAATGATATTACTTCACAAGTATGAAATCTGAGATCTCTTTGCCTTTAATTTAAAAAACCTGCACCTAATAATCACATTAAAGTCTGTTTGGCATGCCAGACAGCTTTTCCTTCCTCTGTTATTTTTACAATTTGAATGTCCTTTGTAGTTACTGAAATTAATTTATGCCTTTCAGCAAATATTTTTTTTATACTTTTTATCTATAAAGGTAGGCATCGTCAAGTACAATATACTTCTATAATTTCACATCTAAATGCTTTTTCTCAGTTTCTGAATTTAGCAAAAGCTGAAAATCATTACTATAAATCTTCATAAGGCTTAGCATTTGTCAAATCAAACAATGTCATTTTTGCAGAAATAGTAGTTTTGAAACTCCATTCCATTCATTATTTATATTATGTTATAGGGTGTTCATAGTGCTTAGGAAATTCAAACATAACTTTTTTATTTTGTTTTAAAAGGTCAATTATTTCCTTAAGTATTGGAGGACAGGAATGAGAACTAACCCTGGAGCAACAAGTTCAGCAAGGAAAATGGGTCAAAGAACAGATGTTTAGAGGATGACAGAAAGCAGTGGTACAGGTAACCAGGTCAGCAGGCAGGAATCCTGATTAGAGTTAACTGAACTCCATTTCCCTTTCATAATCAAAGTACTTGAAAATCTAATTTATAACACCAGCCAATTGCAATAAAAATGACTTTAGAAGCTGTGAAAGCTTTCAGTTGTAAAAGCAGTAAGATTTCATTATACTAAGCCAGCTGAAAATCATCTTTATGGGAAAAGATTGCTAAAGTCCCAATATGCACATATTAAAATGACAATTAGCAATTTAAATAATTAAACATACTGATAGAATGAGCACAACTTCACCTCATCTATTTTGGGTTGATTATTCATTGGCTGTTAAAAGATGTCTTAATGAAGAGAGACAAGATAAACATATCCTATATTGAACATGACAAAAGTTAAAGTAATAAGCCTTCTTACAGTATGTCTGCACCACAGTTGCAAGCTTAACCTAGCTCTGAGCTGAAAAGCATAGGAGTATGTTGCAAAGTTATTTATGCTGGTATCACATGAGGGAGCATAAATCGAACCAGTAGAGCTGAATGAGCTCAGGGGCACTACAGCATGGACACTGCTGTTTATTGTCGGATTTTGGCAGGCACTTCCCAGTGGCCCGCATCACATCATGTGGATGTGCTTGTTTGGATGGGGAATCTGTTAGACATATCCAGGATAATAGGCATTATAGTAAACATTAATTGTGCAGTGTTGTCAGAAATTACAATTAACAAATGCCTACAAATCCCCAATTTGAATAGTGGTGGGGAAAAAAAACTGAAATAACACTTTGTTAGGAATTACTGAACTTAAGAACAGCCAAACTAAGGTACATGCAGCGATTACTAACCAACTACGGTGACTATCTGGCTTTAATTTTACATTTCTTAAAACAAGTTCACACATGCTTCCAATTGTAGGGAAGGTTTTGTTTCCTCCCCCTTTCCTCCTAGATAGCTTGCACTTGCTAGTCTAATCACAGACCATATGAAGAGAAGGACCTAACCTCAGGCAGAATCACTACATTGATGTTTCTTGCAGGTATTTGTGTAACCTGTTCTCAAAGACCTGCAAATATGGAGACTCCACAGCAGCTTATTCCACTGCTTTATCACCTCCACTGTAATTCTTTGTGCCACGATGCCTAACTCTGTAGCCTGTGATAAAATTTGAGGTAATTACTTCTTGTCTTAGAAACTAATACAGTGCAAAGCCCCTTCCTCTTTACAGTTTTCTTTTCATGTAGTTGAATACTCACATCATCAGTTCCTATCTCCTTCCAGTTCAGCAACATGAATTCCTTCATAATCTTTCCTTGTAGGTCACACTTTAGAGACCTATTATTCTCATCTGGAATCTTTATCTTGAATCGTGTTTAAGTGCAACAGTGAAAACTAAACACAAACTAAGAACATAGATGGCAGGTTTACCATCCTCCTGTTTGTATACTCTCAGAAAGTTGCTTGCCTTTTTTACAACAGCTTGCTATTTTTGTTGATTTGTATCTAACTCATTATCTCTCCAAATCCCCATGCTCCTCCTGCCTTTTAACAGCCACTCCTAGCCAGTTTTTGGGCATCTTTTATTTGTGAACCTGATCACCACCACTCGGCTGTGTGTCCTGGCATATATTCTCTAATTTAACTTGACCCTATTTTTTTGCATCTTATTTTACCAATTTGCTCTGACCTTCTTGAATTCTACTCATCTTCCAGTATACTTTCAGTTCCTCTTAGCTTTGTAAGTTTTACATGTGCTTACCAGATTCCAGGGTATCAAAGTCATGTTCTAGCAAAATCATGGAAGAATTTTCCAAGATGAATAAATCTCTCTGAAAAGGAGTTAAACAATTTTTTTGGGCCTTCTTTGTATTAAATCAGTATAAAAAAAACAGTATTAAAGCTTCAAGCATTAGAAACCTTGCTTCATACTGTTCCAAAACTCATTAACATACTTGCAGGAGGAAAATTCAGGAATTTATTTAAAAACCTTTGAAGGAAACAAATCCACAAAACTAAGTTAAAACACCACCATGAAGCTGAAAAGGTCACAAGAACCAAGAACACTCTCCTCAGGTCACTACATCCTCCTTAAAAATTGCCAGCGGAAGTTAATATAGTTTGATGTAGGAATTTACTTTTTAAAAAAAGGAAGGAGTTAAGAGAATTATAAATGGAATTTCTTTGGGTTGGTCAGAGCGAGTGAATTTAAGTCTTCTGGTATATATGAATGGTTTCAGCTTATTCTTTAAAAAGTATGAAATATTTGGGACAGAATCAACAATGGATTAAAAAAAAGAGAGATCATTTTGGACTGGATTACTTTGAACTGTTTTTCTTAACACCTAACACCTGTTAACACCTACTATTAAAAAGGGGTTGAATGTTTAAAATCACAGAGAAACAAGCACACTGTACCTTGTCAATCCTTTCTACTACAGTTCTCTTAACTTTGAAAGGAAAACCAAGCCTTGCTGCTTTTGATACTTCACAGGAAAAGAAACAAGCAGGAAGTGGTCTCCAGTATTTAAAAAGTATTTCCCGTGTCACTGAAAATGTCAGAAAAACAAATTCAAATTTGTCCTTGAATGTTTTTCTTTTTTAAGATCTAGTGCATTTGCCATATAACACATACTTCAAATTCTCTCTGGCTTGACTAATGTTAAATAAGATATAAGCAAGGGATTCCCAAACCCTGCTACACAAGCTATCTCAAAACAGCACCTCATATACCAAAACTTATCTCCCTGAACCTTCCCCAGTGGAAACAAGGAATAGTTGTTTGCACAGCAAATGCTGCCTGCACATGCAAACACCTCTTTTCCTATGCACAATGTTTAACAAAACCAGAAGGTTTTTCTGCAGCTTTAGTGTAACCTTTCTTATTCAACTACAGTGATGCCCAAACAAAATCAGAATCCTTAGTGTAAATTTAGATGCTATTCTGTGTCAGCTTCAACAAATATAAAGCATAACCTGTACATCTTGTTCAATAGCTAAACAGATGTATCTGAAGTAGTTCCCAGTTTCAACATTTCTGATACTGATGCAGTAATGGTTTAAGATCCAGAGAAGTTTCCAGGAAGCTTTTGTTTAAGTATTTCTTCTTAAAACCTAATCACTGCAACTCTGTGCAATGCAATGACAAAAGCCACAGAAACTCCAGTAAGTAGTCTCTGTCAGGAAAGCTGATGCAACGTTATCAGCACTTAGAAATTTTTAGAGAAGTAAAACCTTGTGTGAGAACACTTAGAATAATCATACAGTCACTGGAAGTAAAAAGGATTACACTTAGACCTTTCTCCACACATAAAGATCCCTGAATATTCCTTTCTTTCATACAAGAAAATGACAGCTCTCAGAACATACAAGTTTTTCTCATTTCTCTTTCCAATTTACTGAAAAGAAGAGCATTTTGCTCAAGACTCCTCACATAACAGAAGACGCAAGCAAACTTTGTTTTTTCTTGCCAGTACTGGATGTGTGCAAGTATGGTCACCAAGGATATTATGCAAGGGATCCTTAATAGAGAATGTTTTTACACCTGTCTCAAGGAATAAAGCAGAAAATGTGTATAAAAGACAATCTTAAGATGGTGATAATTTTGTGATTGGTATACATGGAACCATTCTGGGTGTCTGTATTATCAGCATCAAGCAAATGAATCAGTTTTTCCAAAGCAATCTCAAAAGATCTTTCACATGCACACTGCATATTGCCAAGCCACGTGAAATATTTTTGCTGTTAATATCTGCTTAGTAAAATACAGCATCTTTTTAATAAAGTCACTCCACTTCAGTAGTATGAATACTTCAAGGAGTACGATAAACAACACTAAACAGAATAAACAAAAGAAGACTTAATTTCATTTGCATAGCAGGTTAGTACTTCTTGCTTTCATCCACTTATTTGCAAATAAAGTGTGTTGTTCTAAAATCATAAGAATGCAAATGGCTTGTTTTCTAGTATATGTAACAGAACTGTATAGATGCATTAAATCTTTCAAAGTAACTTCTAAACCTGTATTTTTGTGATTGTATTAACAGGGAAAAACCTCACCCTTAAGAAATACACAAATTGCCCAGAAGGCTATAATGGGTTACGCTGCACTCTATCCAGAGGCTTTGTTTCCCAGTATTTAAAATAAATCCAGAAATATAATAAATAAAGAACATCTAATCTCAAAATGTACATCAACAGATTTAAACATTATTCTCATTAACCCCTACAGAGCCTATAAAATAGGGTCAGCTGAAAGGGATTTCAAACAGTCCTCAGCAGACACTGTATCATGTTCTAGTGATCTATTGCTTGAAAATGAGAAGTTTTTTACAGCCTAGCCCCTAAGGATTTTAAGATCGTAACACTTAAAATCCGTAAGTACAAGTTTTCTTTGATATCTAGTACAATACTAAAAAATATGAATTAACAAGGATATTAATGATTTTACGGAATATCGTTATTAACCATGCTATAACCCAGAAAAAGGGACTGAAATAATATGTGTAACTTGTTTTAAACTTTCTAAAGATATTTTGGTTTAATTAATAGAAACCACCTGTCTAAACACCATTAGCTCATCTACATTTTTTAAGGACTGGCTTCAAACAGAAATACAATCTTTAACCAAGTCACACAAACATTCGCTTGCAGTGAAAGGAGGCTGCTACAAAACCCAAAGCACATTGTTTTTCTGTTATTGGGTTACAGTAGCTCAAATCTGTAAGCACCAGAATCCCCCATACAGCTGATCAGTTACAGCTGTTAATTGTGGAGGGAAAGACTAGCTGACATCTGCTTCTTGCATAGTTAGTTAATGGTTCACTTCCAGGTCCTAAAAGGATTGTAGCCTCTCTCAAAAGACAATGTCGGCCCCCATATACGTCTGCCTTCTACACTGCCTGTCTTGTTCTGCTTTGTCACTCTCTATACAATGCAAATCTGAGTGAACTCACATCTGCCACTGATCGACCCAATTCGTGAGCAATCTTTTCCCATCGACCTGGGGTCCCTCCTGGGAACTTAACCATACTTCTTGTCAGCTGGCCGAGGTCCTCCTCTGTCCATTCAGGTGCCTGTAAAACATTTGTAAAACATTCATTACACTGGGATATTGGACATATTTTTGTGAGCTAATAAGCTGAAAAGAAAATTTCTTTAAGCAAATTAATCAAATCATGCAAAACCCCCACAAAATTTAATAGCTTCAAGTATCTGGGTACCACCTCCCTGTGCTGTTGCTGGAAATGCATAAACAGAGACCAACACTAAAATGATAAAAATTTTTAACATTCAAAAAAGGCATTTTGTATATTACACACAGTGACCCATTTAATTTCTTTCAATATTTATACAACATATGTAACATTATAAAATGCAGTAAAGATAAAAAGCAACAACACTTTTATTAAAGGTTATGGAGTTACGCAGGGAGAAAATTAGAAGGGCTAATGCCCAACTAGAAATTAATCTGGCTACTGCTATAAGAGACAATAAAAGATGTTTCTATACATTAGCAACAAAATGAGGCCTAAGGAGATTCTCAATCCTTTATTGAATGCAGGGGGAAACACAGTGACAAAGGATGAGGAAAAGGCTGAGATAATTAATGCCTTCTTTGCCTCAGTCTTTAATAGTAAGAACCAGTT
>JAVJGJ010000047.1:70559315-70625452 GCA_035590215.1 Microhierax caerulescens | reverse complement strand
GAAACACTGTGGCCAGCAGGACCAGGGAAGTGATTGTCCCCTTGTACTCTGCCCTGGTGAGGCTGCACCTCGAATACCATGTTCAGTTTTGGGCCCTTCACTACAAGGCAGACATTGAGGTGCTGGAGTGTGTCCAGAGAAGGGTAATGAAGCTGGTTCTAGACCACAAGACTTAAGAGGAGTGGCTGAGGGAATGGGGACTCTTTAGCCTTGAGAAAGAGAGGCCTAGGGGAGACCTCGATCGCTCTCTACAACTACCTGGCAGGCAGCGGTAGGTCCCTTCTCCCAAGTAACAAGTGATAGGATGAGAGGAAACTGCCTCAAGTTACACCAGGGGAGATTTAGATTGGATATTAGAAAACATTTCTTCACTGAAAGGGTTGTCAAGCACTGGAACAGGCTGACCAGGGAGGTGGTTGAGTCACCATCCCTAGAGATATTCAGGAGACATGTAGTTAGCGCACTTCGGGGCACAGTTTAGTGGTGAACGTGGTAGTGCTGGATTAATGGTTGAACTCTATGATCTTAAAGGTCTTTTCCAACCTAAATGTTTCTATGATTAAATCACAGTTTAACATGCAAAATTTTAGACATTTATTTAATTGCATAATTTTTTTATTTTTAGCAGAGACAAAGGAAACGGCCTAATTTTTATATTTAAAAAAATATCTCTAACTAAACCACAACAGTCATTATAGCTTTTTGTCACTGTAATCATCCTATGTTTTAGCATTCTGGGATGACTGAGAAATGAAATCTGTTGATTCTAATATTCCATTAAGACTATTAAACACATACCCCTCAACACAGTTACGCCACAAAACAAAGCCCAATGCTCCTACCACCTAATAATGAAAAGATATACAAATGTTTTGCTCTAACTACATAAGACAATCTGTTAAAAATAACTGTCTTCATAATGACCAACTAAAAGTGAACACAGCGAGGAACACACAATTAGAGCAATTTAAGGGATGAAATTGCATTTGCCTCAGAAGGCAAGATGTGGTAACCATCTCTGACATTTGCAGCATCTTAGGCAATGACTGCAGAGCCAAATCTTTGTTACCATCAGTAGTTTGCCGTTTTATTTATTTTTAAGGAATTCTTTATGACATACCTCTTCTAATCACCATTTCCGATAATGAACGGGCACATATCAAGCAGTTTGCATTACAGAGCCATCAGCACAGAACAACAGTCAGAGGTGAGTGACCCCAGGGACCATCTCCACAACTACAGCAAAGCTTCTCCCTGACACTAATCCTGCCTGTCATTCTCCCACTGTGCTCTAACCACACTGACATCCGCCTGCTGCACTGCAAGCTTAACGGGGCCCTTCCTGACTTTTTACTGTCTCCCCCAATCAATGGTTCAAGCGTGCTCTTTTCACCATGTCCAAATGGCAGCTTCACTCATAATCAAAGTGCACTGCTCCTGTTAAAGGGCTTCCCGAAAGGCTCCACCATTTGCATTCATTTGCAAAGCAAACTACTTTTATTCACTTTGTTCTGCTATCAAGAGTGTTCCCTGAAGCAGATAAATTGGCATAAATACAACCTGCCACTTAAAAGACAGTAAATAATAGCCAATAGTAGCAAGGATTTTATCAATCGTCCTAGTTTGGATCCATGTTGTCCTTTATTCATTGTAGAAAGCCTCAGATATTCATATTCAGATAGTTTTTAATACAAGTATTAAATGAATTATCTATGATTCAAATGCAAGACATTTAAATAATGTGTATGTGAGAGATCTCGCACCTACATTACATGCATTATCATACAATTACACTCTGGCCTACAGAGAAATTATAAATACATAGAAAATTTCCACTTTGCACAACCACCTTATTATCATATTAAATATATTCCATATATTTATTATATTATACTCCATATATATATTAGGCTAAAGCAATTCTCAGATTTATAGACAAGACTTGGGGTACTTAATGTCCTACTTACAAAAATTTTCATAATTTAAATAATGAATTCTTCTACGATTTTGGTTAAAAGTTGTTTTTTTTTTCCAAAATTAAGTCAAATTTAGTATCTCAAAATTAGCCTTAATCTGCAGTTTACTGTAATTTTCTATTTAATTTATATTAAAACTGTGTGTTTGGGTTTTTTGTTTTTTTTTGTGGGGGGGGGGGAAGAGGGTGGTTGTTTTGTTTTTAAAGTAAATTCACAGCTATTTTCTCTTACCGTATCCAAAGCATATCTAAACAATTACACATGGAAATCAAGATTATCTTTTCAATGATGTACACATGTTGGAAGCTTTCTGGTAAGTTTTATTTTCAGACCTTTTTGGTAAGCTTTGATTTTCCTATGTGCTCACAACTCTATTAACTATCTATATCTATTACAGAACTCATAAGGTCATCTTCCTAGACAATGTATAAAACTACAATAATTTTGTAGAACTGTAGCTAATGACATAGCTAATTCACAGCACAAGAATTTGTTAGCTCCATTAAAATATCAACTTGTTCGTCTGATTTCAAGTTGACAATTTTAGAATGTAAAGATCTAAAACATTTATAAATTCAAAAAAATCTTTGAAAAAGCTTTTAGAAAACCCACTCTTGACCGCTAAAGCTGTAAAAGAGCTTTTGTGAATTTGTAATTCCTCAGCAACAGTTAATTGTGTCTTTAGATGCAACAGCGCCTACTGTGATCCAACTACTACAAGCAGCTATGAGGGTGGTCATGGTGTGAATGTATTCTCCCCGTTCTAATCCATAGCCAACTGTAACTGTGAGAGTCAAATGAATGCATAAACATACTGCTTTGTCACCTAAAACCATGTGTGTCCAATATTACGGAAACACTGGGCCAAAATTCATCTCTACAGTAAAGCAATGGAAGACACCACATGGTGAGGGGACAGTGTTGTTACTACACAAGCATTCACATTTTGCATCAAAAAAAGCCCCATTCTGGGATTAACTCCCCATACTGAATACAAAAATAAAACTATGGACTTATGGTCTACAGTCTTTAAAATGAAAATAAACTACAAGCGTAGACATAAAAAGTTCATAGCATTCCCATAAAGAATCATCCTTTAACATGGTTTATCATACATAGCTAGCAATATTGAAGGATTAGTTCACTCAAACCACTATGGACCTTCTATAGAAAAGAAATATGGATGTGGTTTATTGTTTAGCATCACTCTTACACATATGTGCATCTGTGCTTAGCAATTCCATACCACCTCTTTCAGCATGACAGTTTTAAACCATTAGGATTTTTTTTTTCAATGAGCAAATCTATTTTCAATTACATTTATAAAGTAAATTTTTAGACAACAAAGCATTTATTTTCAAGAAAAGAGTGACTTGTTTAGACCTGTTAACACTAGCAAGTATAAAACTACACACCATTTTATTGATATAATTGGGAAGTAGCTAGTATTTGAGAATTTATAAAGAAACTTCTAAAGTTATTTATATTCACTTGACAATATGAGATAATTGGATTTCTTAAGTTTAAAATTTAGCTTTAGACCATTTCTTCCTGTCATCTACATACTGTAGATTCAACTAAAATCACTGTTGTTTGGAAGTTCAGCTCATGTTTCCAATCTGGCTAGGACTTTGTGCTATGCTTCATCTAATTTTGGCAGTTCACTGATTTGAGCATATCCAGTCCATGATCTTGCAAATAAACCATGAGGCAACATCTACTTAAAAATACCTGTGCAAACATTTGTTGAACAAGGGTCCTAGTAAAATCCGACACAGTTTTGCAAATCAGGAAACATTTAACCTACAAGAAGGTGGTGTTTCTATGCAACAACATTAAGGTAAAAGTCTTTGAGATTTTGTTTCTTGCCCATAATGTCTTATTTTGCTCACAATATTCTTCTATGTTCTTGCAGTTTCTTGCTCTACCTATAAGTCTGAATTTAGTCTTGTTCTATCAAGTCTAATACACAGCTGGCATTGTGATCCAGCTGTTCCTGAACATTAAGGATCTGCTACAGTTCTTAAAGATCTCTTCTGAAGTTCTGGAGATCTGTTAAAGGGTATTAATGGTATGAACTCATACTCAAAGCCACATGTTCATACCACCCTTTGGTCTTCCAAAGCTCTTCCTCAAAATCCAGCTTCCGCTAGTATCATTTTTATTGAGCCACAAAACCAAAGACAGCTCTACTGTTTCAGAGCAATGGTCAAGGCAGGCCAGTATGCTCATCATTTGTGCTCAGGGAGTGCAGCTCCAGAAAACTTTACTACATACTTTGTGGTAACATGAAAGATTATGTTTATCATTCATCCTTTCCAGTCCCACTGCTGTGAGGAAACAGGGACCATACAAGAATAAAAGGAAGGCAAGCATACTGGTTACCTCTAATATTTTCCCAGACTACAATTATTTTCAGCTCAAGGAATTTCTCCTTGATAGATTTTATCTATTTAGTAACTTTCAATGAATCTGTCTTACAATGTTTTTTCCAGTCTCCCTTGAAACCATACACTTTCTGGATTTGCAACATTATCTTCACAATGAGTTGCACATATCTGCTACCCATTATACAAGGAATCACCTTATTTTGCCTGTTTTGAACCCAGCTCCTGCTAGCTTTGATAACACATAGCTTTTGGCTTTGAGTGGAAAACCAGAAAATAGTCTACATCTACTGACTTCCATGTCACTTACAACTTTGTTCAAAATATCCCTCTATAGTATACACACACACACACACAGAGCCCCTAAGTTGTCTCTTCCTGGCTAAAGAGTCCTAATCTGCTCAGCTGGTTTCTCACATAAAAGCTGTTTTATGCAGAATACGGCCCATGGTGCCTTTTTCTAAACCACCTGCAATTCCATTATAACCAACCTCTCCGAAATGAGGTACCCAACTGCACACAGCAGAATTAATCATAAGTTTATATAGTGGAATAAGTATTCTTCTGTATCGCTCTCTATTCCTTTCTTAACAATTTCTAACATTTGCATTGGGTTTTGGAATGATCCTGAGCTGATGTTTTCAATGAAGCCAGCACTGGTAATATTTAAAATCTCACACTCCAAGTATTAGAGTCAGCTCAGGGCTCAACATGTTGTGCAAGAAGTTAGGAGAGTCACCCACTAGATCAGCATTTTCATGATTTGGTATGTACATACTGGAAAATTTCCCTGGCATTGTATTGCTCGAGCAGTCAAACTCCTAAGTTCACTCTGCAGTTCTTCAGTATCTCTTCTCATGTTCACTCTTCCAAATAATATTATTGCTGATAAACTCTCTCACCTCAGGGCTTATCTTTTTACCATATTATCCTGTTCACTATGCTATATGAATATACTGAGCGGCACAATTCCTAGCAGAAACTCAGCCTAACTCCACTGCTAACCTTGCTCTACTGAAAGAGCTATTTATTTTTACCCTCCATTTCCCATCTTTTAACTAATTATTTATCTGGGGAAATATCCTTCCTCTTATCCCATGACTACTTTCTTTCCTTAAAAGCCTTTAAGGTTTGTTGAGCCCTTCCGGAAAATCAAGCAGACTTTATTAATCAGATCACCTTCTCCCTGCATTTATTTGTTAATTCTTCTACAAAGCCCAGAGGGTTTAAGGCAGGACTTTGCCTTACAGAAGCAATGTTCAGGACTCCATGCAGGTCATATTTACCTGGAGCTCATTAATTCTATCCTTTATTTCAGTTTTTGATAGTTTTCCCTAAAGAGACGTCAGATGCATAGGCCTGTAAAGGTCCCTGAATTCCACTGACAATAAATAAATGGAATGACACATTTGCCATTTCAGTCCTCAGGCACCCAAGAAAACAAGCAGTTAATTGAATTATTTAATCCCTAAATTTTCTTTGAACTCTTGGTTGCATATCCTCTGGCCCTAGTAAATGAAATAATCTTAAACAATATATTACATAAGTATGAAAGAACTAGAGAATTTTTCAAAGTAACTACATGTAAATATGAAGATATGAATAATTATCTTCACTTATATCATAAACTTGTCAAGATAACCTAACCATAATAATTTTTGTTTATACTATTCTTCACACAGGAATGCTTCCACCATTAAAATATTAAAAAATATACATAATGTAAATAGACAACAGCTCTTACAAAAGAGTAATAACCTAAGAACAAAAGCATGAGGTTTCTTCTGCCTCAGTATCAGGTCTTCTACTATGTGTAGCAACAAGCATTTTAAGGGCAGAGAGATTCTTTCCCTCACAGCTGTCCCCAGCCCAGATTAGGGATTTCCTAAGCATGAAGTTGAATCCATTCCTGTTACAAAGCTAGTGGTGAAGTTGTCTGCTCTCCTCATCCCAGTTTTACTCTTAATCAACATTATAAGCTGGCTTTCTACACACATTCAGTTTCTTAGTTCTCACCATACCCTGCTGCCTTTTCATTTGTCTGTCCAAAACATTTCTGCCCCACTCTACAGCTCTATATGTAACATAGAGAAGAAAGAGAAAAACCGCAACACCAAACCCACACTACCACTAGGCAAAATGTGGTTTATTTCATTTCTAAACACACAGTTGAAGGCAACTTTTCTGCAGTAGGAAAGTCCATAGGAAGAGATAGGACTCCTCAGGAGAGTAATTTCAGAGTGATGATTTCACAGACATTTCAATTAGTGCTGCCCTGAATAATTCGGCATCACCCCTTGCAATTTACCACACTACAGACCACTTCCAGTACTGAACAGATGCTTGAAAATATACATGAAACTCTCACAGTGACATTTTGTAATAACAAAAATGTATGTTTCCTGTTCTTTAACGAATTAATCTAAAGATCTTCCTTTTCATTGTATCATTACTTTGTATAAGAAGTCTGGCTGACAGAACCTGTCAAAAGATTTATAAAATCCAAGTACACCGTAAAGCTCAAATAATAAGGCTTTACTTTTCTTTAAATTCATGCTGACTTTTTACCATTATTTTTAAACTGGCACATCCAATAGGATCATTCATTTCACAATTTCAAAAAATTACCCAGTATGGAATTGATGCTAACCAGCCTGTACTTCCCAGAATTCTCAATGAAGCCCCAACATTGGTATCCTACTTCCATCTCCCATTTCAAGGTTCATTTAAATAATTCCTAAAATATTAACAGCAACATTAAATTGATTTAGTATTAGAGTTCTTTTTAGGTCAACTAATGGTGAAGACCATTGTTCTAAGCAATTTTTAATTTATCAACTTCAGATGAATGCTTCAATCTAAAACACTCCCTCCCCACTTGTCTTCAATACATGATGTCAAAAATTCCCTCAACTCCTTTTAGTCCTACCATCTTCTTGAAACTGCTTTATGTTTTGATCATCCACTACTTCAACAAAAACCTTGGCAATGTTCCTTTATTTTCTCTGAAAAAGGTAATATTTTTTTGTTCTTGGGCTGACCTTATTTTGGATTTACATTTGACTTACAAATCTTATGCTCTTTTGCATAAGCCTTTCCCTTTCTGAAGTTCTGCCCCCCCACCCCCACCCCCAATTAAGCAGCTCTCTTCACTTTTTATGTGAGACAAGGACAACTTAATTCTAGTGAAACAGGTATAGTTGAGATTCTTTCACTGGCTACCACATCAATTATTCCCAAACATATTCTTTTTAAGCTTCAAGCAGTTTATTAACCCATCCTAACGGCATGTCAACAGATGATTTTTAAACACAGAAAACCCCCAAACATAAATCTAAGTTTACTTTGAGAGTTTAAGCTTATTAGAAATGAAAAAGCAAGTATGTCTGTAGCTGTAAAATGTCAACATAACAGATCCCCTATGTTTTTGGGAAAGCAAAATCAGTTGCCATTATTCAGAAACATAAATATTTTTGTTTGTAAGTACATTCCACAGTTAATGCAGGTCAAAAAGGAATTATTATTCAGCTTTGTAATTCTGAAGCTGTGCACCTATATGTGTACATGTAAGTATTGCTGACTTCAGCAGGAAGCCCAAGTGAGTAACAGATTCCTCCTCCACCACCTTTGGCAGTATTACATGGTGCTGCCAGGCTATTCCTAGACTTGTAGTAAGCCATACCTTAAGACAGAAAAATTTGTGTTCTAATGGACAAAACACAGGGGGAGGAGGATGAGAAGTAAATATAAACTGAGTTAAGAACCAGCTACATGAATCAGTAAGACAATTTTTTGAAGTTATGACTACATTCAGGAAGTTGCAGATATTCTAACAATAGTAATCAATCATTTGAAAGAAAAGGTGGCAAACAGTGACTCAGAAAGGAAGCACTGGATGAACTATATACTCACAATATAATTGCTATTATACTACATTTGTTCCAGCATCTCTGGCTTTCACTTCTATTGACCTGTCCTATGTCTTCCTCCCAGACTGACCAGTCTTTTAGTAACCAGTATTTTCTCCCATGAAGACACCCGATAAATTAAAAAGGTCACTCTCCAAGTATCAGTCAATACCATTTCCAACTCTTGAGGAATTTCCACAGATATTCTTTATGTCTATTTTTTACCTTTTTTCATGTAAACCCCTAAATTACAAAAAGCTGTTCTGAGCTGATATTTTCTTCCCTTTCTTACTCATTGTTTATTCCTACTTCCAGAATTCAGAGCCAAGAGCAGTTTTTAATACTCTCTTTGAAAGTGTCCCAGTTCATAAAGAATCTGTAGGGGAAAGCAATGCTGAGCAGTAATTTTCAGGTTCTTGAACAAGCGCACCACCTCAAAAAGCATCTCTAAATTACTTTAATGAAAATATTTTCTTGTCAATAGAGCTGAAATTGCTCTAAAATAATGACTTGTTAATGACTAGTCATCAATATGATCATCTTATTAAAACTGTATCACCTGGAAAAACAGGAGACATAAAAAGAATGAAAACATTTCAGTATCTTATTGCAAAAATCTTTAGAAATATGACAGGAAATGTGAGAATTTTTTATCAGGTGTCTGTAGGCAGGTTTGGAAGGTGGAGTGGCCTCCCTGGAAGGAGGTGAGGGACTGCTCTGTGCTGGACACCGCCAGCTCCAGTTGGCTCCACCAGACCCACTGCTGGAGCCAACTGAGCCCACCAACCAAGCTGGTGGCACCTCTGGGGACACATATTTAAGAAAAGTCAAAGTGCTGCATGGCAGTGTGAGGAGCAAGGGAAAGTGAGAAACAGCCCTGCTGACACCAAGGTCAAAGGAGGGGGAAGAGGTGCTCCAGGCACCAAAACTGAAATTCTCCAGCAGTCTGTGGAAGAGACCGTGCTGGAGCAGATATCCATGCTGCAGCTAATGGAGGACCCAACACTGGAGTATGTGGATATGCCCTGAATAAAACATGACCTAGGAAGGACCCACACTGGAACAGGTTTATCCTGAAGGATTGCAGGTTGTGGAGGACCCACACTGGAGCAGGGAGAACTGTGAGAAGGAAGGAGCAAGCACTAAGGAACTGTTACAAACTGACCAAACCCCTCATACAACATTCCCTTCTATGCCACAGTGAGCAGGGAGGAGGTAAAGGAATTGGGAAAGGAGTGAAGTTGAGCCTTCAACTTCAAGGGGAGTGCGAGAAAGGTGTTTTAGGTTTTATCTTCATTTCTCACCATCTAACTCTATTTTAACTGGCAGTAAATAAGTTTTCCCCATGCAGAATCTGTTTTGTCTGTGACAGTAACTGATTACTTGATCTCCGTGTCTTGACCTATAAACCTTCTAATCTTATTTTCTCCTCCAGTCTTGTTGAGGAGAGGGAGTGAAAGAGTGGCTGGGTGGGCATGTGGCAGTCAGCCACAGTAAACCCACTTAGGAATTATGAAGTAAAAAAATTACAACACTCTGGTTTGTATTCAGGAGAAGTTTTGCAGAAGAATTCCTTGGCAATCTCCCCTCAAAACTACAGGAGTAGAAGATTGCCAATGTCTATGAATGCTGGTCATAGTTACAACAGCACAAATACAAAATTTAAAGTAAAGCTCTGCTAAAGCAATACAGTAGTCTACAAATTACTGCCACAAGAAATAAAAAAAAAAAAGTTATCTATTGGGTATAACAAAACAAATTATTTTGATTTCCTACACTAAACCAATGATAATTTTAGGTAGAAGCTATTTATTTCTAATCAAAAGTTACTCCCTAAAGTTTTCAAAAGTGCTGAAATCATTGTATTCACATTTTTTTCTTTTTTTGACTAGCTTATAAAAATCTTCCATGGGTATCTACTTTCTAAAGATGCTATTGTCATCTTTTGAAGAGCAGTATGTACTGGTTGCCTTCACTGAAATACTGAAGCCCTTTCATGATCACAAAGGTTCAAAGTCACCACAGATGAAAAAGACAATTCCATACCACATAGATAGAATAAGCATGTATGAAAAGGACACCAAACCAAGAACAAAGTTATTAGAGCCTAAATGTCCTCACTTAAAGTTACAGAATAATTACTTCCTACACAGTCCTCAAATAGTACCAGAAGCCTAAATTACCTAACAAACTTTCTACCCCTGCCTTTCTTTCACGGAGAGGTGTTTTGAAGAGTCATTTCTATTTCATTTTTTTTTAATCAGGAAGGTAAAACATAACTTATAATTGATGAATAAGATGTTTCTCTCCCATTACTTTCTTTCAGTCAATTTAAACTGACATTACCCTTGCATTCTTTGGGAAAGGAGTTAAAGTCAATGAGTAAATGCATACCATTTAACTGTACAAAATCCTGTGACTGAGGTTGGAAGGGACCTCTGCAGGTCATCTGGTCCAAGACTTTACTTAAGCAGGGCTACCCAGAGGTAGTTGCTGAGGACCATGACCAGACAGCTTTTGAATATCTATCTCCAAGAAGAGAGACTCACAACCTCCCTGTGCCAGAGTTCTGTCACTCTCCCAGTAACAAAAAAACCCAAAAAAACCCAACCCCCCCCAAAAAAAAAAACCAAAAAAGTGTTCCCTGATGTCTAGAGGGAAACTTGTATTTTTGCCCATTCTTGTCTCTTGAATCATGTTCTTGTATCCTGAATCACAAAGCCCTGTTAAAACAGTTAAATTTGGGTGAAGGTATAAATAATTTATAGGTTAGGAAATAATATAACAAAGATAAAAGTTTTTTCAAAGTTACACTTCTTAAAATTCTACATGGCTTGAGGGGGGGAAAAAACCCCTACAAAACCGCTATCGAAGTCAGTATAGAAATGCATGCAAAATCCCACAATTCCTCCATGCATTCACAACATATATGGAGGCACAGACTCCTGTAATCTGCTGTTGCACTTCTAGTAAATCTGAATTTTGTTTTCAGAGGTCATTCCTCCTATAATACAAGGGATGACATTTCAGGAGCTACAGTTCTCCTAGTACATTTCTCAGTACATACCTACTACATCATTTATTGCCATGCTTCTGCTAGCCCACTCATGTGAAACTGAAAATCCCAGAACAAGAAGTATGGTTTTTCCTTACATTATACTCTTCCTCCTGTCTTAAGCAGATCCACCAGCCATGCTGGCACTGCCGTATGGAAGACACTGAGTCATGAGGTTGGGACAGGAATTGAAAGACTGTTGATTGAAACTTGAAAGAAAAAAGACAACTTCTTCAGCAATGGTCTAATTAAAAGGTACTAAGAACCCTTCTTGGTAGTGAAACTGCTTTGTTGTCACCAAAATGAGGTATATTCAGCATCTAACCAAGGCACAGGTCACTGCAATACCTGATCTTGTTTAACAGGAAGAAACACAACTAGATGTCTTAAGGTTTACTCCAGCCCTAAGACATAAATTTTCATAAAATAGGACTGGACACCAGGAAAAAAAACATTATAAAATTCTGGTTCTTGAGGAAGATCAGCATATCTAAGAACTTTATGCATTTGGTAATACAAATGGAATGGCATTAAAGTGCATGATCATTTCAATTTATACATAAGCTAGAAGCTCATCAACTGGAAGTGATGTAGAGAGCCAGGTTTACTGGTAGAAGGCTAACTATAAACTTCAGTGTTATTCAGAGTTCAAAAAAGCAAAAGACACTACTAAATTGATAAAATAAATTCCTTCCAGAGACACAGAGGATCTAGCTTTAGAAAATAAAAAACCACCACAAACATGCTTTTTAGGCCAGGTTTGGTTTTGCTTAATCGAGAATGATTTTCTGATCCTGTTCACACCCCTACACCCAGTAACATGAATATAACAGACTCATCACAGAAGTGGAACATGAGCACTCAGGCGTTCATTTACCCTAAGTTCAGACTGCAAGTTAGAGAATGCTTCAAAGTGATTTTCAGCATACTGAAAGGACCTGTAGGGACTCTGGTTCAGAGGGGAAGAGAAAATCCCAATCCATTCTAATATGAGATTGTTCCACAGCAAGTTCTGTCCAGCAGCATTAACATAAAAATACCCTAACTAGTTATTTGCAACACACCTACTCAAATACCATTTTCTTTTTAAAAAAAGAAGTAGTAAGACACCTGTCTCTAGCAATACACACCTGAAAAAGGCTGCTGCTCTACAGTTAATGTTTTCACACTTCAGGTTTTACCACCAGGCTTTGATTCTAGATTGAACATGAAGATTTCTTTTCCTATAGCTGCTAACGTGACCAAATACATGCAGGAACATTTCAAATATTTGTCTGCATTACCATAGAGCAATCTGAATATTCCTCCTATGAAATAGCTAATTTGAATCATTTTTCATGGTTTTGAGAACTATGACATATTGTTATGGCTTTTTAAATTAAATTGTTCTGTCACATTTACATAAAACGCAGCTAATTTTGACTTTTTGTGTTTGTCATTACAGCAAACTATGGGAGGAAAAAGGTTACTTCTTGCTGGATTCACAAAATCAAATCTACTTTTCCATCACATAAGCCAGAGGAAAAATGTCACAATTAAATGGTTTATAAATATAACACTAAAATTACTATTTAAGTCAATGTAATTGAACAGAAATTAAAATGTAGCTTTTAATTGCGTATTACATCTTAAATGGTAGCACTTAGCAGAAAGTGTTAACTCATTTATTTTTTAATTGTTAGCTGCTTCAAGGCAATTGTTTTAATGCAGAAAAAAGTGAGAAGCTCTTCAGTAAATTTGATTGTAGGACACTCAGGCATGCAGATCAAATATACTATAGGTTGAATAGGTAATTAGATTTGGCCTGTGACACATTAATGTGAAGACAAATTCCCAAAGAAAGGGAATAAATGTTTTTCATTTAATTCTCTCTGAAAACACCACTCTATTTGGATTTTTAAATGCAGTTTGAAAAGTATTGCCATTTGATAGAGAACATGAAATTGCAAGCCTTCTAGAGTACACAGGTCAATTAATTCTTCAGGAAAAGAATTTTGTAACTTTCATAAACTTCAATAAATAAGTGCATAGGGTAGTAAGTCCTTAACAGATTGCAGGTGGCAACTTTTTTCATAATTACTTGATATATTAAAAATCTTTGGCCATGCTGTTAAACTCACTAGAGGAGATGAGTCCAAAGGCATGGCAGATACATTAAAATATACGATTAGTCCTTATTAGTAAGAAGTGGTTTTCCTTGCAAGGTTATTATCTGTCTCACAAAATACTAAGCAGAGTAAGCAAGTGTCAAATATTTAACAGCATTGGGCTGTTACATATTGGGCTGTATACTCTTCTTTAATCCGCTGCAGTATAATGTGGCATGTTATGGGTATTTTGAAAACATACGGTATTAAAAAGCATTCAGTACACTAAACCATTCTCAGTCTTACAGACTGTGTCACGATGAACAACATATTACTACACTGCTAATCCTGCTGACTGACTGCTCCGCAGTGCTATCCTCTTCTGTCTCATTTGTCCTTTGACCAGCCTTTCTGTCTTGCTTCCTGACACACTTTATCATAAGATAAGAGATCTTATCTCAATGACTTCTTGATTTGTGGGGGTTTTTTTTACCTTGGTCTGTTGCTGACAACCTGCTTCTCCTACCTTCATTCACCTTAAACAGCTTATCCAAAATGAGATGTGTGTGTGTTGTCCCTTGTCTACCTTCATAATACAGTTTCAGCCATCTCCATCAGAATTATTTCCGCACCATAGTTGTTGACTAAATAACATTCTTCCTTCCATATCACATGCAACCAAATTCTTTCACTGGCAATGCTGTCTTGCTTTGACAGTAATCAGTTATTCCCTAAAACAGCCTGGATATTCTGATCTCTTAATTTTTAACCATAATGCAGGAGGCACTCTGCATCCCCAAAATGCACAAACATACTTCACAATTACAGAGCAATTTACGTCTACCAGTGGTACTCAAATATTTCTTCTATACTAAGTATGGCTCATCAAGTTAGGTCAATCAGCATGTTAAAACCAAAGGAAAAAAGTCCAGCACTCTTCTTCAAATGGACAAGATGTCCCAAGATGATAAAATTCTGCTAAGCAGAATACCAAAACTTAAGAGTTTGGTTTCAATATACAAGTTCTCTTTGGTAGAAAGCAAAAATAGATAATAGTATCTAGTCTACAACCTAACAGATGTGTAAAAAATCCCATCAGTCTGATGTCCCCACTAGAACATGCCTTCAAGAATCAGAAACGATATGCATTTAGTACCCTAAACAGACTATCTGGAAAATGTCATGAACATGGCCCATATTAAACTAAATTTTCCGGTCTGTTTTCCAACATTCTAATGTCATGTAATAACATAGGGGGGTAAGTCTGAGTAGTTTTCATAAATTCATAAAACACAGATCTGTGATGCCCACCTCAAGCAACTGCACTTCCAAAAGAAACCCATACTTCAGAATGGTTAATTATCATGAAATAGTATATGTGTAATTGAAAATAAGGGCAACACTACTTAAACTGCTTAACATATAAACACTGAATCTACCTGTCAAATTTCCAAATATAACAAAGTCTGGGCTAATTAAAAGTCAATGTTACCCACTGCTTTTCTCACATGCACAGCTTTTCCTTTCCATATTTTGTGGCCATTTGAAAACATACATTAATGTAAATCTCTTCCTGTACTCACTTGCTCATTACTGGCCAAGTGTTCCAAAACAAGGACAGTAAAGAAAAAGCCGAAGGCAGTGAAATATTGCTGATGCTGATAGCTATCCAGTCAAAACCAGTGTAGTTAAAAACCAAACACACATACTTAGTAACTAAGATAGTAACTTAATACCTAGATTATCTGTTGACATTTTTTAATAGAGCTGTTCCAAGCCAGGTTTCCAATATGAATTACATGTACCATTTAGTTAATCGTAAAAATTGAAATATTGTGTTTTCTGTGTTCCCATGTGTGTGTTTTAACAAAATAACAAATCCAGAGAACTCTGGATGGTCAGAATGCTGATGTATCCTAATACAGTCTATGTAAAATATCTGATGCTATACACCTCAAACCTGCTACTTTTGTAAGCATATGCATGCTGTAAATGCACGCTTACTTTGTGAAACTCCAAAAGCTGCAGCAAAACACAAGTTCTTCCACAGTACTCAACTACAGCCAATGCAAGAAACTCCACTCCTTCACAATTTGCATCTCAAGGATAGTCACTGTACTTAAGAAATTCTGCCTCTTGGAAATTACGGGAAGTGCTATCACCAATATGACAAACCAACATCAACTGCAAGAGTGCTATCCTCTTTTTGCAGGTTTGGGTAAGTAATATATTATCTAGTAGCATTTTATAAAGAATGGTTCAGGCCAAGTAATTGGCATCCTGATTCAAAATGTACTCAACTTGAAATCTGGACACAACTCCTATTCACTTAAATGGAACACAATTGCACGCTCAAGTGTGCTGAGCCAAGGTTTTGAAGACAAAAGGTGATCTTTTCAAGACTGCATCCTCTGTGTGTGTCAAAAACTATACAGAAAATGGCTAAAAGCTAGACTGAGATTCTCTGAGAGTTCTTAAGTGGTAAAATGCCTATGTCAGTACTATTAAATCATTCCTCTGCAAGGCAGGATTATATTAAATCATTCCTTGGCAAGGCAGGATTACATATTTGTTTACTTGGAAAACAAAAGCTAAACATCTCACATTGTTCAGTATATATTTAGTTGCTCAAGTTTACCTTAGATTATAGTTTCTGGGCAATTACTATAAATAAATTTGACTAAACTGCACTATAGTCATGGGCTCAGGAAGAAAAGGAAAGCACCAGCACTGTGCATTGTGAAAGAAGATACTGTATTTTCTAATCGGTTTGTCTGGAAAATAAGATACAGAAACATCAATATTTATTTGCACTTATAAATTAATATAATTTATTTGAAGCTAATTTCATTCTCCAATTTAAAGATAGCTAAACTCATACCAAGAAAAGCAAATAACTATTTTGCAACAGTCCACACTTTCAAATTCATGCAAAAAAGCTGAAAAGAGCAGCAGTGAACTACACTACAGAAGTTGGTACCATAAACTGCAAATTCTTTCTGATCCCCAAGTTGTGGAACCTGTGCAAACCCCATTTCAGGGATATTTATCATCTTTGCCTCTCATTTATTGTAAAAATTCTGAGGATACACTGTTAATGCTAGACTGCTCCGTCTCATTCCTATTGGATGGGCAGGAGCAAATGGGGCAAGGTCACAGTGATTAACCAGATTTCATCTCTTCCTCCAGCTTCTACACTGTGTATGTGCAACTACAGTCTCTTCTACTTGTCATTTCGTAGCTGAGAGAAGTGACTGTTTTGGAAGGTGACAGGGAGGGAGCAGCACTGCCAAGGAAAATCAAGATTTCTACCACTTCCTAACCCCAACTAGGCTAAATCAGAGCAGTCCCATCAGATGTTTTTCTACATCTCTCCCAGGCTGAGAAGACTACAAACCCAGCGCAATGAAGACTAATAATTACAAAGACACTGCACAGCTTCTTGCAAATTTATGTAAAATGGGTATCAACTTCAGGACAGAAAAGACACTCCCAGTGACAAGAGTCACATTTCAACAGGGTTGACTAGGAAAGACTGAGTTCCTGTTTCTCCTCACAGGTATGACGTTTCTCTTATGTCAACCACCATGTCTTTCTGTGATGGACAACTATCATGTCAATCTCAGAAGTGAAACAGGACTCAAGACCTGAGGTAAATTAAGAAGTCCACCCTGAGTTAAAAAAGTTAATATAACAGAAGCTGTATAGCCCTAATTTGGACCCAGGCAGGTGTCTAAACAGAATTTGTAGTGCAGAAACAGAGCTACCTTTTAAAAATCCTGTGTGCTTGTCCACACAGATTAACACTTTGCACAATTACCTTGAGCTTTTGGGTAGTTTTCAGCTGGCAGGCTCAAAAAAGTTGAGGACTACAAACAGAAAACACACATGTATGCATAAAACTAGTCAGACTGAATTATGGCAGCAAGTCACATCAATCACTTCTGGAATACAGATTCAGCTGAAAAATTACTGAGAGCTAGAATTTGACACCACAGCATCTATAGCATGATGTTGAAATCAGCATATTATTATTGTCTGTACAAGACAAGAACTGATGCTACTATATTTAACTGGACAGAAAGTTTAAAAACTCAATCAAGATCAGGAAGTATCAGGCAAATGTCAACTGCATTGCCTTAATTCAATACATATGCATGGCTGGTCTGTTTTTTAAAAACTAGCGTGTAAGTGTTTACATAACATACTGTTACTATCTTCAGAAAACATCCTTAGGGGAATATATATTTTGGTTGTTTGTTTCCTTTGCAACTTAGGCTGAATTTTGGTTGTGCTGTGAAACATACTGTTTCCAAAAATCTTTTTCCCTGGGTGTCATATCAAATCATTTATCTATACAATTTAGATGCTTTTTAATATTCTCCTTAAAGGATCATAGCATGACATTCCTGCTTGCAAAGATCACAACACCTCTCCACCCAAACTAGTTCTAGCCAGCCTGAGCACAGTACATTTGAAAGCAGAATATTATTGAATTACATATTCTATAAACACACCATTATTTCTCTTTCTCTAAATTCAAGAACAAATAAAGATATAAAGCTTTCTATGCTTTGTTAACCTATCCAACCTAACCAACAGGTTCAAAACAGAAAGGCAGAAAAATTCCGCATTCTTAAATAGCAGTAGTTCAGTTAGTGTTTATTCAGTCTTTATATATTTCTGACCTATTTAGACAGAAGTCTATAACCCTTGGTTCAATGCTTACTACTGACATCTGTCCCGGTCATAACAACTATTTTCTCTGAATCCATCACTATGGGAATTTATTTTCTTAATTTTGTATTTACAAATACAATTTGTTCTTTGATGTGTATCTGCCATAACACTGAAAACACCAGCTTGAGATGCTAGTTGAAGAATAATCAACACCTTTAACTTTATTCTTACTTAAGAAAAACTGAGGATTAAACCCACTATGTTTAATATGGCGGATGAAATAGGATTTCTGACCCTAATGATTTGATATTCACAGGTCAAAAGCAGAGAGGTCTTATTCCAGATTTAAACATGTGGGTCATCCTCCCCAAGGAAAACTCAAGAATTAAAAATAATATTTTTTTAAAATTACGTTTATTCTCTCATTAAACCTATTAAAATATTTAAGCCTCTATGGACTTTACTTTGGATTTGAACGTCCTAAGTCATTAGGCTGACTGACTTGGTGGCTAACAAAGAGGAAGAGAAAGGGGAACGGAATTACTATTATGTACACATGGGACAAAAACATTACACAAACATTTTAGAATAATCAAGGGGCCTGTCCACTTTTTTGACAAATCGAGTCCTGTTCCCTGCTTCACAAACACAGTATGTGACAAAAACGTTCCTTCTCTACACTGTCCCACTGTTATCATCAATATTTGATCAGTATCATTCTGCTGCATAGGAAAAAAAAAAGTGTACATTGTTCTGTTCCTGCTCACCAACCTCAGGCAGGAGCTCAAGTATATTATATAGGTAGACTTAAACACCTATTTAAAAAAGTATGTGTATAGGACAAAACTAGCTTTTTCACTAACACTAACGTAAATATGATAACTTAGGAGTTACCTATAGGACACAAACTGTAGAGTTACTTTAAAATGCAAACCCCAATATTCTACTCTGGCTAAGCCCGCACCATTTGCAGTGATTCAAAGCATATTAAACCATAGTAAAGCCTGAAGTCTTATGGACTTACTTTCAGTAGCACTCTAATGCAGGTATTTTTTTTTTCTTTCTTTTTTTCTTTTTTTAATTGCGGTATCTTTTCAGTGTCACTACATTGCTTAAGAGTCTGGTAATAGAATACTGACATTTTCACCTCAGGGTTACTAAATTCAATATGGCCCAGATCAATAGTGACTCAAAGTCATCACCATCTGATGAGAGTTTGGAGCTCAGGTTAAAATGTATTATGAGCTTAGACTAGCTTCTAGTGAACAGCTTCATAACTGACACTAACAGGTATGGTTGCTGGCAGTCTCAATATAGTGTCTTAAATTCAATGGGCACACAGAGTGATTTACTTTCTCGAGCTGAGAGAGTCTACAGCAATCCCTCTGGGTCTGGGTCAAGGCACGCTAGCAGGACGCTATAGGGAACCTCAGACTGCTAGTTGCTTACTTGTACCTGTCCCAGGAATAAAAAAGCATTAGAATACAGACACGTTTTTCAGATACCGTATTCGTTTCACTGTTCAGAAGATTAAGTTATTTCAAAGTCAGGTAACCTCAGGTAGCACACTAAAAGAGTAACCCTTCCCCTCAAAGACCAATTTATTAAAACATCTGGTTTACACAGCACCTTAATCCTGCTAAGATACAAACTGCTTGCTTAAGGAATTAACATTTTTTAAAAGCCTGGAAACTGCATTCAGGTAATCCATCATATGACATCTGATTAGAACAAGCACCATGTTATTTGCTACTAAAGAAAAAGCATACTCAGATTTCAAAGTAGCACAGATGTGGGAAGATTCAAGGCAGAAGAGAGCAGGTGGCAGCTAGCTGGCAATTATGAAATGTGCCAGATTATAAAATTACTGATATTTAATTGTCAAAACTATACTCTTTAAACTAGAAAAATAATAATTTAACATTTGTGTAGCATTTTGCCTTTTAATGTTATAAAGCAGAGACCTCCTTTGTACATTTAAAGTTATTTCATATTGTTGTTCCACAGATAGCTTTCAAATAAAACCTCCTTTGTGATTAAAAAGCTCACTTGGTTATCAATATCCTATCTATGAAGGAGAGTGCTTTGATGGACCAAGCTGATAAAACATAAAAATGGCATTTTAACAAGAAAAAGTGTTCAGTACAAGATGACCACTGCCTACAGGTTCAAAAATTGGAAAAAATGCTAACTGTGCTTCTAGCATCTACCAATAAATTGTGTAAAAAACATTGTGTAAAAGCTTATGTATACTTTTGTTTCATGGCATTTTTGATACTCCTAATTTAAGGGTAATGTAAAGTGTAGCAAGTGCAGGAGATAAATGTTATCTAAGCTTTCCAAGCTTTGAGCACAAAAATAGTTTTTACTACTCCTGCTTTAGTAAAATCAAGCCAGGTGCTCCTGCAATATCAAAAATACCCAAATGCCAAGCAGTGCCGCAGGATAACATGAAAAACAAAAATAATGAGAAACATCATTTTCTACCCATACATCTGGTCCAGCTGGAAGGGATCAGGCACTGTCTTTCTCCACCTTTATCTCCCCTTTACAGAGCAAGCAAATATCAAAAGGTCAAAAGTATTCACCCCTCGCTGAGGTAGAACTTGGAACCCTATCTTCAGAGACAAACGAGTCAAATCATTATATGGAATGAAGAGGAGATTCCAGTGGGCAGAGATGAGGAATCTGTAAACCAAAAGGAATTATAATCCTGGTCCCACTGAAGACAATGATAAATCTCCCATTGACTTCTCAAGGGCCAAGATTTTTGTGTAACATCGTTCACATAAACACTGAGCTTTCATGAAAACAATGTATGTTACAAATCATGTAAAATCAAATCAGAACAAAGAATATGAGAGAAATCCCACTGAGAGAGAAATTACTTGGCAATGATTCATCAACAGAATCATTCCAGAAACAGTAAATACATATATATTCTTGCATGAATACTTGCAGCAAGGAGAGAACAAGATCAGATGTAACAAAACACGTCCTCCAGTAAGTTGCTTTTTTCTTCCAGCTCCACATAATAGGTTGCCAAACAGGAAAGTAGAGGGTTAAATGGCTACAAAGTAATGCAACAGTGGCTTAACAATGTATGCAGGCCACAAAACCTAAAGGAACTCCATGGTAATATACCCTCTAAATTTCCCTTACTTCCTAACAAACATACACAGAACGCTTCTTCCAGTCGATTTTTGGTGACAGATAAAGAAGAAAAAATAATTAAAAAATCAGAAGCTCAAGCTAAGTAAATCAAGATACGTATCTCCTCTTAACAACCTGGAAGATCTGGTCTGGGAGTACAAACATGGTGACAGAACAAAAATAATCTTAGAAATAAAACTTTTTCAGTGCTTGCTTTGAAGCAGTGTATTAACAGCATGACAATGAGCTTTTAGTAATTCCTCTAAGCTTCACAGTCATATGCAGTTTGCATCAAAAGTGTTAAACAGTGCTATATGAATATGCAATTTTGTGCTAGGTAAGTATATTATTTCCTATATTGAAAATAAATACTCGAGAGATGTATTACTTAATTTCCATCCTCTCAAATACAATTGAGTCTGCTCACGCTATTTTCAACAGATGGAGTTGAAGAACAGGATAGATGGTCAAATAAAGGTTTCACAAATTGGCTAGGCAACACGCTCCAGTTACACATCTCTCCCTGCATGTCTTCCCAGATCTGAATTTAAACATCCTGGCTGCAAGCTAAATTTGATATTTCTTTCTCTGCAAATTTATGAAAGGTAGTAAGCAATGATAAATGATTATAATTTTACCTAAAACAGCCTGGAATGGACTGGAAAAAATGACGCATCCAGTTACTCCCCCAACAGCTCCCCTCTTCTGGTCTAAACCTCCATCTATTTAACTTCTCATAAATACGATTTTCTAAATTTTTATTGCTGATCTAGTCTGTTAATTTTTCTTTATTTCTGAAAAATGCAACAATCAAAACTATACAAAAAGTTCTAAAGGTGGTCAAATCACCACAGAGAAATGCGTAAGAATTACCTCTCAGTACTGTAATACTGAATATTATCTGAGTCTTCCAATAGCTCACCTTCTTTTAAAATTCAGTTCTAAGTAGAGGCTAACAACATGGCAAGGCAAGCCCCTCACAGACATAAACTTAGTGTGTTTCAAACTAAGACAGAAGAACAACGGCTGTGCTTTAAGCACATTTTGAGCCAGCTATGCAAGTTTACCACCAAAAAACCCCAAAACCCCCAAAACCAGAAAACACTCCTCTTTTTACATGCCTTGGTAGATCATTTTATCTCGCCTAAGGAGGAAGCTGTTCTCTTCTCTATAGTTTGTTCCTTATCTACTTCAATACTTAAACCCTATGGAAACAGTAATCAACAGTACATTACTAGCTTCCATATTATATTCACACACCAGACAGAAAAAAACTCAAATGTTTCTAAGTAACTATCAATAAAAGTTAGTAGACCAATACAAGACACACACTGGTACTACAAATTGGGTTTTATATTATTTTCCATGTACTTCTATATTGCTGTTATTTTATTTTGAACTGACAGTTTGCTCACTTAGTAGGGTGACAGTTGCATGTATTTTTTTCCTTTTTAAGAAAGGACAATGTCTGCTTTTCAGTACAGATGATACTTTTGGGGTAAGGTCTACCCTACAAAGTCTTCTGAATTTGGTATTAAAATTTTATCTCCCCACTAGAGATAGCAATTTTCATTTCCAAGCAATTTTCATTACCCTTTACTTTCAAGATCTTCAATAAACACTGAAGTAAATTATTTGTTTTCTTCCGAAGTTATCCCCAGATCATGATTAATCTTAATTCCAGCCTCTCTGCCCAAGTCCTCCTGACCTGTTTCTTAACATCAACATTGATCTTTTCCTTGTATTCAGTTATAGTATCCAACAGCTTAACTTTTGACAGGCTGCACTTTATTCCTACACCTCCTGACTTATTAGACACATTGAAAAGATCAACAATAACATGTCTTTCTAGGCTACAAAAAGTGTTTTTCTTTTTTTGGAAGCCCAGCGCACTGGTCTCTGAAACCACCAATTCTAAATCAATCAAACCCTTGACAGAAACACAAATAACCTTTTTTCTTTACAAATACAGAAATCCAGTTATTGTCAATAATTAGTAGTATTTATTTTACGAAGAAAATTGTCATTTTATTTTTCTGCAGGGCCAAAGGCACACTCTTGCACCACAAAAAATGTAGAGCTCTTATGTAAGGTTAATGAAACAATGTTGAGTCAGACTTCTGAAAGCCATTATCTTCTCCATGTTGATAAATCTACTTTACAGAGCTATTTAGTCTATGATGTTACTCCCTAGACTAATACCTGTCACAAAAATATCCACATTCCTGTTGCAGATGGAACAATAAAAATCCAAATTTTTCTTTTATTTAGGTTTGATGCATCTAAATTCATAACCTTAGACTTTCAAATTCACTCTTCCGAAGAGTGCAAATGTACTCTTCCAAACTGGAAGAAACATCAGTAAACAGCTTACAGGACTGTAGCCCATGAACCATTAAACCACCTTTAAAAAAAAAGTCCCCCAAAATGAAAGGAACCAAGGTATTCAAATATCATCATGTACTAAAAAAAATAAAATAAAAATAAAAAATCATCACAGGGGCTGACTTCAACCTAATAATTGAATACAATCTAAATTTTTATCAAATTGGGCATTCTGCTTGGTACAACACTTCCAAACCACTAGTCCAGTCCATAGGTTACTTGTACCTCCTAAAGTACAAATGTTGACAGTGCAAAGAGGTTCATGAACAATATTAAATTAATTGTAATCATCAACACTTGGGATATCAACACCAGGGACAGGAATTCCTCTTTTTTATTTCTGAACAGATGATATGATAACATACTACTTTATCAAGGTACTTTTATCTTACCATACAGATAACTACTCTCAAGATGGGTAGGCTGTACATAGTCCACATCCCTGAGCTATCATTAAAGAAAGGGGGGAAAAAAAACCAAAAGCTTTCTCATGAGTGAAGCATGACAATCCCAAGAAACAGTCTGACGGCAAAATGATTTATGAAAGAGTAACTTTTTCCTAAGACCAACAGAAATGAGAGGTGAATGTTACACAGCACTTTATTGCATGTCTGTGCAAGACGAAGAGGGAGGTAGAAAAGGGATGCTGTCCCAGTTTGAATCTGTGATGTGCAGTGGAGGAAAAAACCCCCACTTTCTAAAACAAAGAATGTATCAAATGACAGGAACAATTCACTTGTGGTACAACCATTTTCCCAGTGAGCTTATTACAAATCATATAACACAAATATCCTCATGTTGACATACAAATGGCTCCTACAAACTACTAGAGCCAGTAACATATATTCTCTATTTCTTTGTACAGTTTAGGAATGTGTTTCTCTCCACTACTGTATTAAATGTCGATGTTGCATAGCTGTAACATATTAGCTGTCAGGGAAGGGAAGCACACCTCTTTTTTCAGGGCAAACACTCTGCCCAGACAGTATACTTGCAAATTGCCTGCTTGTCCCTAAAATGTTAACGCTATTCCTAACAGAATATAATGCAAAAAACGAACTAATTTGAAGTGATGAGATACAATACTGTACCTCCAGGTGTAAGTGTAGAAAACCAAGTTACTTACCTTTTAATAACAGTTCTTTAATGTTTTAAGTTCTGCAACTCCTGTTTCTTAAAGGATGAACCTGCAACTTGTTCTCTTAGTATGTCTCTGAAGACACAATTTCTATATATTCTGTGCAGGAGATGCAAAATTATGTCTGGAATAGGCCCAGTCTTACTCAGTTCCTTCATTTTCACAGAAATCCAAAGAAAGACTCAATTTCCAGAGGTAAAGGTGAATTTGAGGATCCAGATGTAAACAAACATACATCTTTTCTCCTTTAGTAATTTGCCCACACAGCCTAGCGAGCAAAGATGGTTCACAGATATGTAACTAACAGGAATCCAACACACAGACACCTCTTAAGGTAAACAAAGCAATGACTATATATATGCTCTTTACTAGCATGTAACTCACTTACAGAATTAAGGACCCAAGTTCTTACTTTCTTTAAGGGTGTGAAAATATGCTCCAGTGTTCAAGGACTCAGTGTCAATCAATCCTTTACATAGAAGTTAAAAGCTAAGAATATTTGCAGAACGGATTTGCTATGGAAATGTAAAAGTAAACATAATACTTTTGTCTATCTGTATTATTTAGTACATCTGTAACAGCAAGACAAAATTGACAACTGGGAAGTCATGAAGCTTAGGAATCCAATAGTGGTAGATAATTAAACAGGTTATGCAAAATTCAAGCTAATTTAGAAAAAACAAATCAATTCTGGCTAAAAATGTGAGGGATTATTTTTCACAAGCTTGAAAACAATTAAGGAGTAAGCAAATCTGAAGCACAGAGGAATCAAACAGTTTCAAGATGAAACTATACCTTTTCAAGCCAGTATATTTTAGTAAAATTTAGCAGAAGGTAATTCTACTAACTGCCACTAAGAACCCTTGCCTCTAAGTAGAAAAAGCCTTAACAATAGGCCTAAGTAGAATTGTTTGGACTTTTCCATAAGTCAGATGAGATGCACAAAGTACATAAACAGCTCCATAATCAAAAGATACTACTGGATATTAAAAAGTGAAGGTTTCTTCTTTCTTTTTATTTTGGGTTATTTTTCTTTTTTAAATAGAGAATCTATTCTTGCAAGCAAAATGATATTAACTGCAATTAAGAGAAACAATCAAGCCTCATATAACTTGACAGCATGATGTCCTCCTAATTTCTAGTGAACAAGAACAGTATTTATATTAAAAACCATAGAGGGCTTTCATATATTTTAATCAATGACATCCTACTATAACAACCCTTCAAGTATCATTACACAAATTACATTGAACATCAATATAATCTTTCCCATTATGCCTCTGCCTGACAATTAATACTTCTCTGGACTTCAATGGTATATGAATATTATGGTGGTGTACATACAATATTACATTTGTCTCTGAGTAGCAAGCAAATGAATCGGCATTTAAAATCTGTAACAACATGAAAAGATTTTGAACTTACCTTCTTTTTCTGCATTCTGTTCCTGCCTCCCAACCAATCATCCATCTGTTCCTCAATCTCTTCAATTGAAGTCCCATGATCATACGACGGTATATAGGTACGTGACTCCAGAACTGTGTATACAGGGAATTCTGATTTTGGTTTCTTGACTTTAGGTTTCTTCTCCTCTATACAAAAGTAAAAAAAAAACAAACAAACAAAAAAAACAAACAAAAAAGTAATGCTACTAATACTGCAGAGAAGTATAATTCAGAAGCAGGCTTAGCTCCTCAACTCTTAATGCTATATTCAAATTTCCACTGAGAAAGAGGCTTCAATTTCTTTGTTAAAAAGATAATTCAGAGTTTTGCATAATAATTTTATTTATGAAAAGCAAATAGCAATGCACCCACTTAGCCCCTCTTCTATCTGAGCTACGCCTTTAACGGTGAAATGAGGAGCCCCACCAAATCACAGTTATTTCTTGTTACTGCTACACCAACTTGCAATTAAGATTAGTATAGGCAAAAGCATAAGGAGCTATTAAAAGATTTTGAAAGTCCAGTGGCTTCAAAGAAGCTGGCAAAGGTAGAAAGGTGAGTTTTAGACAATTTTGTATTACTTTATGGTCAGCTGTGCTGTGTAAAAGCCTCTGAGTAAACAGATACTTCTCTATTCTCCTATTTCTGCAACTATAAATAGCTCTGTTCTAGCACTTACACGCTTTGGTAGATTTAAATGTTGGACCTCATTGCTCAAACTGATCACCGTTTTCTGCTCTCTGGCACTCAAATGGTATTAAATGGGAGCAGCAAACTTAGGGGACAGGAAGGAGGGACAACCACCACCTAAATCCCAGCAGCTGAAAACCTATCTGCTACATATGATGATCTCAAAAGGAAGATTAAAGGTTGACTGAAAATTGCCAGATCTTTAGGAAAGACAAGAGTATAAAGATCAGAAAAAGAAGCATGAACACTCAGAAAGCATCCAGAAACTTCAGGTATGCCAAGGCACACTCTTGGGTTTTCCTCATTGTTTAAAAAAATACACTGTATGCAAAATAACTGGATGCTCCTAAATTGAAAGAGCTGATCTAACAGCTGGCTGCAGCCAATAAAGGAAAGTTCTACTCTGCCTCCACCTTTCCACTCTCCACTGTGTATGTGCTCCTGTCTCTTCTATTTGTGCTTCAACAGTCATCCATCCACTTAGCAAATTAATTCAATTCACTAATCTAATAGAAAATTACTCCTTTACACTCAAATGAAAAAACCAAACCAACCCCCAAATCATTTAAAGGTTGTGGACAAACAAAAGGAGAATGACACCTCTCAGCGGCACATCAGCTTATCTGCCTTTGCAACCATGTCCTAATACTCTTCTGAGAATCAGAGGAGAAATGCCTGTTTTTCATGAAAACCTTGTTGAAAAAAAAATCCTAAAAGAGGACAGAGGGACTGTTCCCTACAGACTCTTGATGCAGAATTCCCTTTCCTAACAGTATACATGCAGGAACAGCAGTGTGACAAGACTCACAGACTTGACAAACTCTAAGGAACCGAATATTTAAGAAAGCAGTAAATGAAGACTGCTTCATGGCACCTTTCAGAAGTCCAACAAGAAAAGGAAATTCATACAGATCTTGTAAGTTAACAGAATAACTAACACTCCTTTAAACTTTTAAATGTACATTGTTCAGAGACCCGTTTTTGTGAAAAATCTCTACCTTTGCTTATAATTGTCAAATTGTCTCAATAATGAAATATTAAGTGAAAACTTGTATTTGGAATTTTTTTTTAGCATCCTTCTACAAGTATGCCCAGTAAATACAATGAAATAACATATACTCCCAAAAAAACCAAAACTAAAAGAAAGCCCCAAAGTGTTAGCCAGCAGTTCTCATTGTTCCGATGTTACTAAAGACAATACTGCTGCAAAATTATTTTTGTTTGCTTTGTAAGGTAATCTTTATAATCAATTCACATATATTAATCATTATCTCATTTTTCTCCAAAGCTGCCATATGGTAATAGCTTCTGGAGTCTGAGCTAAGATTTGCAGGGATAAGTAACAATGGCTTCACCAGCTATTTACTGCAAACACATATACTGGCAAAAATATTCTAGGAAGTTACCTTAAATAACAATTTCCACTACTGTAGTTCAGTCCTGCAAAACAATCAAGCACACTGCATGTGTTCACTTGGAATGCACTAACAGTGCAGATATACCAAGACTGCTGGATTTTCCTTTATCTTGCACACTGTCAGCTACTGTTTGCTAATTCTCCCTCTCAAAATATGCTAACAGTCAAAGCATGAATGCATCTACCATTTAAACAATGAGAGCCTAGCCTGCAGATACGTCACCTAGGCTCTTTCTGTTGTTTTAGAAATAATTCTCTAAAAGTATGTCCAGAAGACACCGCACCCACTTTAAAATGAGGTATCAAAGAAAGTATCTAGGCTTTCTTCAAACGTTTAAGTGACAGGGGAAGACCTAACACAGAAAGACACCCTGCTGTTTGCTGAGTATCCAAGGCACAAAATAATCCCACCTAGAGAAGATGGCAGTACAACCTCAAACAGGCACTCAATCAGAATTAAAAATACTTGTCTCTGTCTCCCACAGATATACAACAAGATGTAGGAGTTCAACATATCCCTTACATACCACAATGGCTCACACACTGAATTAAAAAAAAAAAAAAAAAAAAAAAAATTAAGTCACAGCACCATTTGCACTGGACTCCCAATAACCCATTGAGAATGGTTTCACCTCAGAACTTTCCAAAGCCACTTTTTAGAACAGGAAAGCACATAAAAGTGGTTTAACAGTAACATCATATAGGATTTTAGATAGAGGAAGTTGAGAAGTTATGTTCCAAGGTAATGATATATACTGTGAAGCCTCAACTTAAGGCAGCCAAGCACTGTTGTTGCTCTTCCAGGTGAAGATGGAGAAAGCAAACCAGATCACAAACTATCTCACCCAAACAACAGAAGTCCACAGCAGACACCCAGGAAGAAGACCTCTCTTTCATGTAATCTTTTCATTACCAGCAATTCAACTGGCAACCCAAAAGACATTTACGACCTGACCTGGTACCTTCCCCCAAAGAAAGTAAGGTCCAGGTTTTCCAAACAGTAGATGATGCCCAGACAGCTGCATTCTACATCTGCTAAGGCTTGACAGACCGCCAGGAAGCTGGTGTTGCTGCCACCACCACAACCTAAAGCAAGGATGTGTTTGATCGTGCTGACAGCAGCGAAAACTGCAGCTGTGATTTAGAGTTTAGAAACACAAATGTTCCCCTTAATACTTAAGTGTCATCTTCTAATGGTGATGGGTTTAGATGATATGGCCATCCACTATAACACAACAGGCTTTTAAAATGCATTTTTCTCCTCCAGTCTCAAATATTATTCTAACATTGTTGTGTATAAACCTAAGTGAAATGCAGGGAAAAACATGCAGAAAAAGATTTCAGACATTCTTTCCAGTTCTGTGACAGCCTACTCACTGTCCGCTGGAGCCCCCATGAGACCACTATGCCCTAAGCAAGCACCAATATCCAGCAGACCGTAACTATGACCAGACTTACTGGTGCTCATAAAACTAAATGCAGTGGAGAGAAACAGTCTTGGAGAAACCAGAGGCTGACTTCAAGCTCAACAGGGTAAATTAGTAGCTTACAATAAGTACTATTTTCTGTGATTTGGCAATTAAAATACATCATGTTCCCAGTGTAGTAACTTTTCTAGTTTATTGAATAAAATAGAAAACCACCCAGGCAACAGGAGAAAGTAAGTAAACGGATAATTCAAGATTGTAAGCACTATGAAAACTGTTTGATGTCTACCACTCCAAAGTAAAATGTTTAGTCTTTTACATGATTTATGACTTTTACAGAGTTCTAGTCCTTCTGTAGCAGAAGAAATTTTGTAATTTACTGACTTCCCACTGCAAAGATACTTATTTTCTATGAATATTTTCTACCTTTAGAACTATCAATGATAGTTCTTTACCAAAGACTAAATCTGACTGTGTATTTAACAACAAAGTTAAAAAAAAGAGTTAAAAAATTTGTCCCCTATGTTTGAGCTGCATATAAACATATGCATCACTGGGATGCCTAGACTTTAGCAGGTAACAATTAGCAAACTCTCTTAAAGTACAGTACTTCACATTCCTGAAGGTCTCCAATACTATTCCCGTACTGACTATACATTTTACTATTTTATGGTGCCATGGTCCAGGTTTTGAAGTTTGATGAATTACTTGCACATAATCACATCCTTTGACCTTCCTTGTTAGTCTTCCACCTTGTTACTACATTAATTTTATCAATTATATTATTAATAGTATCTGGCTAATGGTTATTTCCTTTAAGATATATCAGCTGTCATTTTTAGAAGGTAAGTAATCAACATTTTGGATCAAGTGCCATGTAACAAAACAGCTGTGTTTTCTTCCATATTAAGTACGAAGTCCATATTTTAAAAGTATTCAGAAAAGTATATATTGATTTTACCTGTTGACATAAACATACAGAATTCAGAGAATTTTTCACAGAAGAAAAAAACACTTCACATAGAAAGAAACAAAGCAAAAACAAGTGCAGAACTGCTGCCAAGGAAGTATGACACATCAAGCTGGAGCTCCCTCTCTGCAAGGCTCTTAAGCTTTAACTTTAAGCATGAACAAGGCTTCACAGAATTCACAGAAAATACAGTAAAAAAAAAAAAGGGACAAACTATTCAATATCAATGCAAATATAGGCAAACACTCCTGTTTAAAAAAAAAATGTAATTTCTGTATTCATAATAAAATCAATGGGATTATATGAATGTATCATGAGTTGGAGATAGATATATACATCTGCTGTACTGTGACCTTTGAGCAAATTAACAAAAAAAACATGCTCAGTGATAAGTGTATCCTCAACTACAAACTGTAGTTTGTATCCTCACAAACTGTAGGGTTTTCATCTTTTTCTCTGAGTATCTACCCTTGCCAAAACTTTCAATTCTTCCAAAATACCTCATCCCCATAATATAATAGGGTTAGAAATAAACCTCCAATATTTGAGAGCTAATCTGCCTTCAACAAACATATAATGAAATGCCTCTTTCAAATGAGCCTCATAACACTATAAATTAGCAGAGTATTTTCCATAAAATCTGAAGCAAATTTTGTAAGGAGAGGTATCATATAGCCTAGTTGAAACTGGAAAAAGCACATGAGCTTGCAAGTGCAAAATCCTTTCAGCAGGCCTGCCAAAACAATCAGTGAAACAGATGATACTTCGTTTGCCATAATTAGGCTTCAGAGGTAACAATTAAGTGATCAGAACAAACACACCCACATCAACCAAAAAAGCAAGCATTATATGAATTATTTTTTTCCTGAGCCTGCCTATCAGCAAATCATTACTGAACAGGCATGCGAACACTGCATTTTGGCAGGGATTAATACTAAACACAATTATCCAAGATATTTGTCAATTATTTGGAAGTAAACATAAAGTCGCCTTCAGCATAGTGCTTCACTACATAAATTTGGTCACAGTGATTTACAGTGAAAAGTGTAGGAAGTAGTAGGAACGTGGACTGGCTGGTAGTGTGGGACCAGTCAAATCAAAAGCATTTTTGAAAATTATACAATTAAGGACCTTATGCCATGTCTGCACCTATGAGGGAGTGTATGCAGGGAACCTTTGATGTACAAGCCTGCAGTTATCGTAGACAAGCGATCAGAATAATGAGAACTATGGTAATCTGTGATTCTGTAAAAAAAACAGTAATATACATAATCATATATATATCTATATATAAGATCAGATTACAAACATTAGAGCACCATATACAAATCCAGTGCCCAATACTTAACAGCTATATTGGAAAACTCGAGTACAGAAGATCCACAGAAATTAAGGGCTAAAGAAATACTTTATGTAAAGAAAACCAGTAGATAAATAAAACCTTTTCTTAAGCACATAAAAATGCTAAATAATGACCAACCGAAAGCTAAAGCTAGAGAAATCCATAGTGAAATTAAGATACAACTAACAGTAAAATTAATTGTCTGAACAAGCCATCTCAAGGTTTTCTGATCAATATTATATCTTACATAAGATGCTGACAGCTGAAGTGCATCACTGGTAAAAGTCAAACAAGACAAGTTATGAGAATCAGTATTTTTCACTGATTTTTGCCTGTAAGGGTCTGAAATAAACATCATACTAAATGATCTAGTGATGTCTTTTATCCCTAGGTTTCATGAAACAATACACAAAGCTACCCAAGCAGCATGCTGTATTCCAAGCTGTCTGGAAAGGGAGAACCACCAAGCCTAACCAAACTTGATCAAATGTATTAAAGGGTTCACTAGAGCTCTGGATGTTTCACAGCAGGTATTCAGGTAAGACATGCCTTACTATAAAGCCCTACACAGAGACAGAAACATCACTGTAGATACCATCATAAAGCCCTAATACAGAAAGAAGGCTAGTCGTGCAGCTATAGGGCTAGTAACTTTGTAGTTCAGTTAAAGCTTGAATGTTGCGCGTGAGGCAAAAAACAAAAGAGCTAAGTACTACTCAACATGGTATACAACTAGAAACAAAATAGTTTCTTGCCATGGATTGTTCTAGATGCTTTGTACATAAGGGCAAGAATTCTGGATCTGCAATGCAAACGTGTCTGGTAACTGAGATATCAGCGAAGAGTTCTCCTGCAATATCTAGCAGGTGCTATTTCTTTGAAAAGGTGTATTTAAAAAAATAAATTTAAGTCTTTACATTCAAAGTCTGGGAAAACAAACATAAGAACATAAACTAAGAGAACTACCAAAGCTAAATATAAAGAAAGAAAAATAGATGCGTCTCCTCCAAAAAAATGCATGTGGTTGAAAGAGGACCAGCAGAACTGCTGGAATTTGTCTTGGTAACTACTCAAACCTTGCCATTTAAGTTTAAAAGCTGGTAGTCATCTGTCCCGACAATGCATGCCTAAGCCTTTGCAGTGTAGTGATTACTAAGTTCAGTATATTACATCCCACGGCCATGAAGAACAGGGCTATCTATTGTTACAGAATCATTCCCTGATGCAGGGATTATACATGTGTGACACTACAGTGAGAGGTTAATAGAAACTTTATTCATTAAAGCACTTTCATTTTAGAATATTTTTTTTTTTGTCCTAGTATCTAAATGTGGAAAGAGCATCAGAAAATGTAAGGCAAACCATTTCTATTTTTGTACATAAACCATCCAGTTATCCATATTTCCACACAAAACCACATGCCCTAGAAACATAAGGTCTGTATTGTGAGTTGCTACATTTTTGTGAGATAAATTTGTTATATTTTACTAAGGGAGTAATGACAGTTTTGAACGGATTAAAAAATGATACAAAACACTGTAAAAGGGCCAGAAAAATAAATCAAAATTGTGCATAAATACTCTTTACCAAACATAGCACTTTACAAAACAGTATTGAGATGTCGTTAATGTCCTCTCTTTCCTACTTTGCAAATTATATTTTCCTCCTCCAGTACCTTTTCTGGTTTTAGTTCAAGCTGCCTACAGAATACTGCACCATTTCAGCAGAAAAGCAGGTAGACATGGGGGTAAACTAGCAATTAAGTAATGAAAAAACAAACACTGTAAAACAGTTATTGCTAATCTGCATGAGATCCATCTATCTAATTGAATAAATATAACTGCCATTATGAACTTGAATTCCATGGATGGTCTCTAAAATTAACAAGAAAGGAGGCAAACAAAATGCCCATTTGGTGATTTACAACCTTTCTATGCTAATTACGAAGTGACAATGCAGAACAATATAACGAAATAAACAAATTTAACAGATGCTTTGCATGCAAGCTTCAGTACAAAATTATGTAACTTTTTGCTTATAGATACATAGATGCATCTCTTGTTCTTCTCCTTGGAGTCATTTCTTTTCGAAAAAGGTAACTGACAGCTCATTTGGCTGCCCAGCAACAGCACTGCTATGGCTGACCAAATTAATTGTGTGCCAAATTTCAAACACCGCTAATTACAGGTGGTGACTCTCAATCCTTCCTCTTGCTCCCTGCCAGCAAGCCTACCGAGGGAGGGCAGGATGCCAACTGGCCCCTGCTCTCACAAGTGACGTTGGGTCACCTAGCAAACATGAGGGTCACACTCCAATGTCACACCCAGCAGCACGACAGGGGACAGGATGGTGCTTCTGTGAAAGGCCAGGGATGACATGGAGGGGGAAGCACGCCAAACCCGCACCTCTCACGTGTGGGCACCACTACTGGAGGCAATCAAAAAAAGTGACTCTTACATTGACACCTGGCAGAGGAGAAATACTGAAAAGTTCACACATGGTCTTTGAGTGAAGCACAGGAATGTGCACATACAATTTTAATATTTTTGTACTTTCACTTGCCCTGCTACTTTCAAAAACAAGTCCTTTTAAAACAGTAGTTCACAGATTTCAATGAAGAACATATGTCAGCTATTCTGAACAACAGCAATATGTTACTATCTGACAATTTAACAAGTTTGTAATAACCCAAGACCCTTTTCAAGGGCTCATGTTGTGGTAGGTATCTCAAACATAATAGCAGGCCTCCCTAACAAGCATTAAATGCATTATTTTGCTAGATTTGGCCTGGGTCCACGATTCTCACTGAGCTACTGAATGTTACCCATTTTCTCAAAACAGATTCAGCTACAGATAAGTTGGGAATTATTGCTGAAACTGGATCTCTTTGCTGATCTTACAAAATTAAACTATTTTGCAAATATAAATAATGAAGCTGTATTTTAAGTGCCTAAAAGCTTATGCATACTCAAAGCTAGTAAATTATTATAGGACACTCAATGCACTTGTCAGAATAAAGGAACTTAAAAGCATGCACTTAAGTACAGTAAATAAAGCAAGCACACACATACGGACAGACAAAAAAACTTTTAAAATTGTCTTCAGAAAAGGGTAGGCTTAACTACTGTCAAAAGCAAATAACTGAAAGAAGAAAAGTCACCTGTAATTATTCTGAATACTTTATTAAGGGAAATGCTAATTGCATTCTCTGGTCTTATAAAAGACTGTAAAGATTTTAAAGCCTTTATTTCAACAATAGCATGAATCCACCTCCAAAGTCTGCATCCATGCTTTTGGAAATTCAAATTACATTCAATTTTTATCACAAAAGTCAACTCAATATGCACAAAAGAATTATTAAACATAATTTTTAAAAAGTATTTGCAAAGAGAATACAAGAATGCTCAAAATTCAAAAAGTCACTTCCGAAAACGTATACTTCAAGATCTATACATTTGAGATCTCCCTCTCCTGTAAAGTGACGTTTCTAACAAAGTAAGCTTTTGTATATTGTTACAATATAACTATCACCTGAGTTTTATGCTTCTACAGGAATAAGCCCACAGCCTACTGCATAATTAGTCAGAAAATTAAAAGCTTATTTAAATTTAACAGCTGCACAGAAATATATAAAACATTTATTTTAGAAGATTATGAAAATGTTTGTTCGTATATATCCTGTGTAGTAGGTATATCATATTACATCTTTATTAAGACAGTGGTAAAAACTCACTCTGAAGTGTCTCAAGTTCAGCCTTAGCCAGGGCATCTTCTTTCGCCTTCATTTTTGTTTCTTTATATTCTATATATAATTGTCTGGCATCCTTTAAGAAAATGTTGCAATGGCATTAGCATCCTTATACAAGCAAGTTATTGCAATGGCTCTGTTTTAAATTCTCAGTTAACTTCACAAAAGAAATTTAACACACATTTGTTTATTTGAGTTATAACAATCTTCAGTATTGAAAGTATTTGTTTATAATGTAGAATTTTTGCATAATAAAGGTTCAAAGTAATAGCATTGATATTGTATACTATGATGATCAATGAGAACCTGAAAAGCAAAATGGTTAGAAAAAACATTTCTGATCACTACCTACAGCTTTGTAAGAGGCCAAGTACCCACTCTGCTCACATTAGCAATCTTGAAGTTCAAGGAAGAAAAGTTTTTAGTTAGAATAGTGTGTGCAGGGACAAAGGCACAATTGCTAGACAGCAGCCATTTTAGTGTGAACTCATTATGGTAACACTAACTGCATGTTCCAAAATACTAATTTGGTTTGGTGGTTTTGATTTTGGGAATGGGGGGGTGGGGTTGTTTGTTGTTGTTGTGTTTTGTTTTTTTTTTAATCACCTTCTACATTGCTACTAAAAGTGTTGAATATATTTTTTCTCCAAGGATTAGATTAGGTTCTAATTTGAAATCTATTTGGCAAATTTACACATAAAACTAGAAGTCCTGTCACAAATCTCACAATTTCCAAATTCTGATTTCCAAAATCTGATTAATTAGTAATTATAGATTTGCACTGAAAGCTTTCCCATATGAACAACCAGACTACTGAAGTAAGAGGTATGGAGATTTTTCTTACTCTCATTTACCAGTTTGAGATTTGTATACTCATTCAAAAACAATGAATCTGAAAAGTCAAAATAGACAAAACATTATTTACCATTTCCAAACATGCAGAAATTCTAATGTATTAATTCTAGTATTAGAGAAACCTAATTTTAGTACTTTATAGCCAAAAATATTTTTATTCTTGTTATTACATTAATAGTCCCATGTTTTACATATAAAGGGTTATTTCAATTTAAATGTAGCACGTATTGCAAAACACCAGTAAATATTTTTAGAATTTCAATTAACACCATAAATTTGAACAAAACCTGGTCTCGTTAAAAATGACATAAGGCATTTTAATAAATTTTTAAAATAAAAACTGAGTTAATTAGTCATTATTGCTGCCTCTAATGATAAAGGTCATCCAAACCCATTGCTTCCTGAAAAGATACTATGACACAACAGTTCTTTGTGTTACACTGACATCTACCCCTTCAAAGATACTTGAGGGAGGTGGGAAAAAACAGGACAGAATCAAAATCCAGCTCTAAGCAGAACTTCATAGTGTTTTGGAGATGTCTCACCAGTACAAGTCAGCGTGCCTGTGGAACTCTGACAAATTCCCAGAAAAGACCAGTAAGGTTTCATCTCCTTCTAAAATACCTCCTCTTGCTCTCTATTTGTCTTAACATTTGGGTATGGGAAATGGGAAGTTACATTTCTCTGCCAGGTTTACACAGATCACTGTGCACAGAATTTGAAGACTTAACATAACTTTTTGCTGCTGGAACATAACAGATGAGAGCATCTCACATGCTTACAGTTTCGGTTTTACAGATGGGGAAAAGGGAGTTTTGGTGGTTTTATTAGAACTGGGGCTAAAAAATGCCATGTGTAGGTGGTACAGGAGGACTATCATTAACAGCAGATATGAAGACTTTCAGGAAACATTCAGTTCCTACGTTAAAACACTGAATTACAAAATTAGGATCAGCACTAATTAAGACAACTAAGGTTGTCTTTTTGGTTTACCTGAAATATTAATTCCCTATCACTTACGGAAACTTCTCTTGTACTCTCCAGTTTTGGACCATTTGCATTGTTAAGAAGCAGAAACAGCCATAAATGTAATGGTTAACTTCAGCTATAAGTTTGAAATATTTGGGTTGCCTGGCATACACAGACATATTGACATCAAAAAAATGCTTTTGTTTAAGGCTATGATTTCAAATTGGTTACAATTAACTAGCATTTAAATTTAACCCATTTGACACTGAAAGCCAATATTTGATGCTAAATTCTGGTGTAAAAATCCATTATTGCTTGTGGGATCTCCAGACAGCTGGCACTAGGGGGTAACTGTCAATCTCTCCAGCACGTCAATCATGGAACAATTGGAAATGTGGCTCAGAAGAAAATGAGACACAATAGCTGAACAACAAAGAAAACTAGTCAGAAGCACATAAATGAAATGTAGTAGTATTGTTGCTTTACAGATATAAAATGGATTATCACTGCAAATGGAGTAATATGCAGGTAACAAAGGCAACATTACTCTTTTATCTTATTAATGGCAGTTTATTATGGCTAACACCATAATCACAAAAAAGGGGAGACTGCACATTTTGAAGCACACAAAAATGTATACATATAAAACAAAGAAAAAAAAAACTAATCAACATGGATTTTGAAGACTTGAAAACCAAATCCTTCCCACAAAAGCGTAAGAAACAGCTCTACAGGTCACAAAGAGAAATTAAAAGACGTACCTGAGCAAAGATTTTAGCCACAGACACAAACTACATGGGTATTAGACCTTGTAAGTTAAAATGAAAAACCACTGAAAAACAGTTTAAAAAAAGGAAGTTCTTTGAATAAAACTTCTTGCCCTAACATAACTAAGCACATTTCAATTCACATCATTAGTTTTCAACAGTATCAGTCTAAAGAGGAATATTCATTTTTAAGCATATTCAGTTTCAGTAGTAACAAGTATTTCAAAACAGATTTATGTTCAGAATTTTTACTTTTTCAAAGTGATAAATTTAAGCAGTCATTTTGCCTAGATTCAAAAATTTTAGGGCCCTAAAAACATTGGCAATATAGATACAAGCTCCTCCAATCTGGTGATCCTTTCCAAAGATGCAGTAATGATTTCTCTTTTAGAGGATCTTTCCCCAAACAGCTTAACGTATGTGAAACACCAAAATTTTATATCTGATGTACACTTCACCTTCAATAGGTGATAAACATAAGAAAAAGCAACATTTTTGTCCTTCTGGAGGTGGAAAGGACAGAGAAAAGACACACAAAGCTTGGAACTGCTCTAACTAGAAGCTCTAGCTTACCTAATCAGAAATACTTTGTTCTCATTTACAGGAGTTTGAGAAGTTGTCAAAAAAACAGAACATCAGCACAAATACATTACTTATCTACACCATCAAAGCAGTAATATGCATGTAGTTAAGCAAAAAGAATAATCAAGAGGGTTAATATATGCTGGTTTATTATACTATGATTTCAAATATACACTTCCTGAAAAGGAACAGAACAACAAAAGAAGTGTATTAGAAATGCAGAATTCTGCTATTATGTATTTCTAAATTATATTTCAGCTGTAAAGTATAGGAAGTTCCTATGATTACCCTCATATTTAACCAAAATTCTCAGAAAGTGTTGTGGAAGGGAAGAAAAAAATAATAAAAATCGACAAACAACTTATTTTCAATATTTTAAGCACAAATAAGAACCAAGAATACTGAAAAAATTCTTGTATTTCAGTTCCTTTTTATATAAGTATTATCTCATGTCAATAAATTTGAGATTGCCAAGACAAAGCTACACTTGAGTTACACAGAAATACATAATCTTGATACTGGACTTTTAAGGTTGCTTTTCTTTTCTTTGTTTGGGAGTTTGGTTGGGGGTTTGGTTGGGAGTTTTGGGGGTTTGTTTTATTTGTTTGTTGTTTTCAAATCAACGGATACAGTATTTAAACTGTATTAATTTTGGAACTAAAAACTTCAGTTCTGAGCAAGACTGTCACTCTGGCCTCTCCTTGAATTCTGGGGAGGGTGATGAGGTTTTGTTGATTTGTTTGCTTTGTGGTTTGCTTTTTCCCTCCTCTCCAGTTAATCCTCCTGACTTTCTGGACTACCACAAGAAGACTAGAGATTAGGAGAAATAAGACAAACATTGGAAACAACTTGCTGTATTGACCATATGTGAATCTTCATGACAGATTTTGTAATAGAATCAGCTTCACATTTTAGTTCTCTGGGTGAGGGACTAATTCAAACAACTGTAAATTCTGAGGGGATGCATTTTAACTGGAAACTTTCCCGCAAGCATACTTCAAATCAGTACATTGAAAATAATTGTCTGTGCATTAATTCTTATTAAATCAATCTACAGACTTAGAGAAATACTGGTATGAAGTTCATGAACTAATTTTTTGGTCTTTTGAGTACAGGTTCTTCTACAATTTGTACAAAAAAAACCAAAGAGAAAAAAAAGTAGTCAAATTTACAGCAACATCCAACCTTCAATTTGCTGTTTCTATGCAATAAAAACACCAGCCATTATACCGCAGCGAAAACACTCTTTTGGATGGGTTTATAAACTAGCATTACCAACATGTTATGCCAAGAAATAATGGAAAAAAATAAGAAGAGTTAAATGGTGTATTTCTCTTTGGCATTTTTACATGTTTACTCAAAGGCAAAATAGTAAATAAATAGGAATTGCATTATTTCCTCCTTTATAATCAGAAAATCATGCTCTGACCTTGGAATAATACCAGGTGTGGCCAAGCTTTCCAGCTGTGTGTAGCCAAACCAAGGATGCACTGGGTGATCAGCAGCAGGCTGTGCTACAGCAGCATCTGCTGGGTGTTCCACATCCACAGTGGCGAAACGAAGGCAGCCAGAAGGGGGAACTGAGGCCAACACTGCAAGGCCTCCTTGGGACCCATTCACCCCTGTGAAACCTCATACCACAACAGAACAGTACCACTAATTGAGAGCCAGTATCGCCTTGTGTACAAGCGCTGCTCTTGAAGCTACACTCCTCTAACACATGTGCTGGGATATGCAGAGTACATACAGTAAGTGATTTAAAGGAGCAGAACAAAATTGGGTGCCACAGAACAGCAGGCAATTAAAGGCAACTTTTAGTGTCTTATCTGTATTTAAAACTTTTACTATGCAGCAAAGCACATTTTTGTCTCCACAGCCTCAGACAGCACCCTGTTAGACATAAATTATTTTTGCTCACTTGCATACACCCAGAACACTTGTTTTACCATCTACTCTCCTCTGACCTGCTTCTAAGCTTCTAATTGACCTCAGGGTCAAGAGCTGCATCCCTACTTTCGTTCTCCCAGCAGCTGCGAAATAGCAAGAAACAGAGCAAATGGGCAATCACTTGTGCCACACGTCCTGCAACTGCTTGCTTCCTGCAACTTGTATCAACATTGGTGCTGTACAGTAAGTTGGAACACGTCAAAACCCCGTAAAGCCGGGAATTAAGGAGATATTTAACCTTACTGACTTTAGTAATTACCTTCAAAAAAATCTTTTAAGGTATACATTATTAAATGTAACAAATTTTATTTTAATCTCACATGATGATTTTATATAGTCATATGTGAAAACAAAAACAACCCACATAAATGTTTGCTGACCTAATCAAATCTCGCTTAAAAGCTAACTTTGCCAAAGGAGATGCCCTGCTGGCAAAGCCTCTTGAGTTTAATAACACATTGCCAATCCATTTAAGGCCAAAGCTGAACCATCTCCAAACAGGTGCTGAAATGTAATCATGGATTAAAAGAAAACCTGACGAAAAAATGCCAAGAAATTAAACACCTCTGGGTCACTAGTTTGAATCTATTCCAGGCTACTAAATCAGCTACAGTAATTACCATCTGGTAGTCTACATAAAAATAAATTACTGGCTTTTTTGTTTTAATTCACTTTGTGCTACACTAAGGTCTTTATAAACGAAAGTTTCAATTGTAATTGAAAGCTTTGTTGATAATCTCACTAGGTTATACCCATTGCAATTACATATTGAGCTTGAACTGCCTTCTCATTATTGGCGAGCCACCAGAAGTTCTTCCAGCATTTCACTGCTAGGGTGTATGCACTACACCTACACTATTATAGATAGGAGGTAATAGAAAACTATTTAAGAATCTATTTCTGTCTGAACCAAACAAAACCACTTTCTGCTTCATTACAGTCATGCCAAAAGCAGACTTACAATTTAACTAATAAAAAATATTTCCTAGTGCTGACTGGCATTAATGAAGTTAGTGTAAAAATAAAGACATTCATTGCTAAGCTTCACTGCACCAAGGTGGAGGAAAAGTAGTTGACAGGAACACTAACACTCCTACCTTCAGTTTTCTAAAGGAAATATTTTGTGAAAAATATTTAACAACAATTTTAAAGACAGACCACTTTTCTTCAGTTGTATGTCTGCACGTCCAAAGAAAAAACTCTTTAGTCAGCTGTTCTGGGAATAAACTACTATTTATAGATGACTGTTCTCCCACAAATAAAAAGTATACTTAACACAACTGTCTACTCTGTATTACATTCACCATTTGAACTGAAATTCTTGCACAGTATATTCAGCTGGTTTATTTCTCTTTAAGAACAATTTTCAGTCCCAATAAACATTTTAATTTAGTTCTGTTGCTTTTTTTCTCTCCTTCTTCTTCTTCTTTTATTTTTTAAAAATACATAGCCTTCTTCCAGGTCATTCTCCCGAAGGAGTAAACTATAAACGACCTTAGAAACAATTTGCATTCTTTTTCTATCTTTTTATTGAGCCTACATTGTAAGAATTAAACTTGGTAATAGTCAAGTGTAATTTACACTCCAATTAACATTTCTCTCACACCACAGATATTTGATTTATGATACATTTTATGTATTCTCTTCTCTTTGCTTCTTCAAACAAGCTTAAAGATGTTGTTTTCACCCCCAAATTTAACTAAACTAAATGTGTGGATATAAAACCTACGTAGTCTCTCTCAAAATACAACTGACAATTTAAACAGTTTAAAAAATATGTATCTTTTTTTTAGTTTCTCTCATCTTCCTCTCATCCATTTTTCTTCCAGTTTCTTGACACAAAATGTAGACTACGATAAAATGGCAGAGGCCATCAGAAGGGCATGCAAACAAAGCACTTTTCTTCAGTAAAGACCCACCTTAATTATTTTAAGTGCCTCCTTCTGAAATCTGACATTTTGAAGGAGGAAGGGAAGTAGAAGAAAGACACTCAATTGGATAAATGAAAGCCAGGCACGGACAGAAGCTCAACCTGAATCCTCAGACAGAGCTGTTCTAAGTAGAATATTCACATTAACTAATGGGGGGGGAAATGGATGCTAGGTAAAAGGAATCAGTGCAAGATCTGTCAAAAAGTTTAAATTGACATCTCCTTATGGTTTTTGTTTGGTTGGGTTTTTTTGTTGTTGCTGGTTTGGTGGGGTTTTTTGTTGTTTATTTGTTTGGGTTGGTTTGGGGATTTTTAATAGTTTCCTTTGAGGAAGAACTTGTGTACAGAGGCAGGCAGTTTTGTTTTCTTAATTTGAAGAAGCAGTTCAGCTATTTTACTGACAGGGCTTTGAAAAAACTCAGTGGCAGAAGCAACATTTAATTAAAAGTATTGCTAATTCTCACCCCTTTCTGTCCCAAATGGGGTTCATTTACACATGGACTGCATTTTTAGAAGTTAATCTACAATTGCATTAGTTGCAGATGAGTAACAGCCAACTTTGAAAATAATTTGTTGGCTCTTAAATGGCTGAATAAATCATTTAGATTAACTCAATAAACAACTAAAATCTGTAGCAGCCATCCTTATGTCAACCATTGTAACACCTTGTTAAATAATTTGCATGTCTAACTAGCACATGTAACACTACTCAGTATCTGTTGGAGTCTTTATCTTCTAGATAAGCTGCCCTAGTGGTTCTGCTTACACTAAAAGCATTTAAATAAAATCTTGAGCCAATGTCAGTGTTTTATCAAAGAGAAAAGTACTAATATTCAAAACAGGATCTCTGTTACCAGTGTATAATCATGGAAGTACAGCTACCTTTTTGCTGTATGTTGGTAATTACAATTAAGGCAGAACATGCTAAAACCTTAAATACAACTCAAAAAGAGCCCAAAGATGTGTGTATCTGGCTAGCTACCACATACAAGGTAGCTTTTGCACTGCCATTTCAGAAAACATCTCCAACATGAGGTCACTGCTGCTCTTACACTCTTCAGAAGTAGTAGATACTTCAAGTATTGCTAAATAATAAGCTATAGTAATTTATTTCAGTTACCTGAAGATTACTTGTATTTTTATTGCATTTTAACTTACATAATCAGCAGGTCATCTTAACACCATAAAGCGTGGAGTTATGCAGTAGTGCAATTTGGGGCAATTTACTCTAGAACCCCATCATACTCATTTCCTCCATGCTCAAAGCCTTTTTGTTCTGAACTCCTCTGCATCATGCTTCCCCTGCCACCAAATCCCTGCTTCCTGGTTCCATTTTCCATGAGTTGCTAGATAAATTAATAGTAGTGGGGGAAAAAAAGCTAACTGATTTAAAAACCACAGCAAGAGGAATTGGCTAGGTGTCTACAAAATGCAGAACACCATTATTTGTTGTATTCACCTTTTCTGCATATTCTGGCAGACATAGGAACTTCTTTTTGAACTGCAAATCAGAAGCCTGTTACACTGGCTTCTTAACATACTATTTTAAAATTGTAAAAGTGAGAAAATGACTGCTTAGAATGATTCATTAATTTTACTATATTCTGTAGTATTTTTAATATTAGGCAAGTAAGGCAAAAGGGAAGGTACTATAAATATGAAGGAAGCTTCAAAAATGCAGCAACAGCAACTGCTGAACTTAATTCTTTTCCATCTGATCCTCAATGAGGGATGAACATCAAAGTTTAATTTGGACACAACAGTTATTTTAATTAAACACCATAATTTTTGCTTTAAAAACTTGCAAAAAGAAAGTTTCTTTAATAAAATAGACACACAGTTCTGAGAAAACTTTTAAAAGAGGAAGAGATACTAACTTTTGCATTTCTTTGTAGGAAAAGTTTAAGGCTATAAAAACAGACACTGAAGAGCCAGACTAGTAAAACTTATAAATGCAATAAGTGCATTAGGAATTTATGAATTATGTCTTTTTCCAGCTTGACACAAGACAGAAACTGAACATTGATGCTATTTATATGTCAGAATTAATACTCAGTATTTCTGTAAACTGAAGTAAAATCCACCTTGCATTCCCTGATCCATATGCATTAGCTGTGACAAGGGTATTAAAAACAAATGAGTGTATACAAGGGAAATGAAAAGAAAGAGCAAGTGATATTAAAAAGTTACTGTGATAACTGATCTGTCAATACTTTCACTGGCTGAATATCAGCTACATTTTCAAATTTATAGAATCAGACTTAAAGAATACAACTGTGGGCAAGTCTGCCCACTTAAGCTTATAAATCATAACCATGTTTTTGTTACTTTACCTTAGTAATATCAGGTATCAATTTATGTCATTATTGAGTAACTTTAAAAAAGCTCACTTAATTAGAAAAAGTAATTTTACTGTTCCCTCAAATTTAAATTACATTAATATTTTTTATGAAAGTACAGCATTTGCCTATTTGCAATAAAAATACTTTTGTTAACAAATCGCTTACAAGACATTGCTATTCTAAGTAGATGAATATGTATCACCCCTCTTCCATAATTTTTTATTCTAGTTTTTGCCTAATTGGAACTGCTACTGAATTCCCTAGCACATTAAGATTAATATAAATTTAAAATAGGTTCATATTTTGACGAATTTATGGTATTAAATTTGCCTCCAAATATACAGTATTTGCTTAAGCAAAAAATATCACTACTATTACCTGGAATAGCTGAGGTAAAGCTTTCACAGTGAGACAGAACCATATTCCCAGCTTGCATGGAAGTAAGTCATGCCACTGTGGTTTGTCCAGTACTCTGCAGTCAAATAAAATGATAAGTTTTTCATTACTGCCACACAACCTCAAAGTCAGAACTTTCCCATTATCCTTTAAGATGATTAGCACTTGTCAACTCCTATAAAACTGTGTAACTGCATAATGTTAAAGAAACCTTAAAAATATATAACAGCTAACTTCTAATCATCCCTGTATTTTAATCTCTTAAAAAGGGCTTTTCTTGAAGAAAATAAAATTGTAAGCCACATAATCACTTGGGTTTCAAAAAAACCCACAAGCCAAGCCTCAACCAAGTGTTCACAAGTGCTGACAACCAGATATAAAGACTGCAGCATAAACAAAACAATACTCAAAAATTAATGTCATTTGCAGTTCACTGGAGCATTACTCACCAATGTCATCAGGAAAGACGACAGGCAGAATGGTCTCTGATCTCCATCCTGCATTGATCCAGTTCATGCCCCTACTGTGTGAACTATTTAAACCCTTTATTTCTTTCTATGAATCAATAGAAGAAATGGTGGTATCTTTTGGAGTAACCTGAAAGTCACTGTTTCCCTATGTGTTTCTTCACAAACAATGGTGTTAGAAGCCTTTATCAACACACTTGTTTTTAAGTTAATCAGATAAAAAGCATTTAATCAGACAAGCATTAAAAACCCATGAAAATTCCTTGCTTGGTATGGTACAAACTAAAGCTTAAATAAATTGAAATTTGTTAATTGTAATCAAAGGCAAAAATCTTCAAAGATAGAAGCTGTAAAATCTTCTAAAATCAACTTGTAGAAATAATACTCTTCTGTAAGCCAGATATGATCAATTCAGCCTTTAACTTTCAATTATTGTTGATATGCTGAATAAGTAACAAATTTACAAATCAAAATCTGAAAACACATCTACACTGGCACACTTTATATCAGCAGTGGCTGTTACTACAAAGACAGGGTTTTTGCTCATAAAATATTTCAAAGCTGTAAGAAGAAAATAATAGAACTAAACCGCTAGCTGATAAAATGTTTTAAAATGCAGAAAATTAAGAGTTCCTTCCCACCTTTCATTTTTGTCTAGAGCAGCAAGTTTGGCTTCATCTGTACTCCTGCCACCTGTTTTTTTCTTCTTCTCCCTCTTTTTTCTGCTAAGCAGTTCATCCTTGATGTAGAAAAAAACCCACTACAGTTACAGGTTATCATTAACATGTAAACCACAAATGTTACTGGGACTCTTCTATGAAGGGTAAACAGTAGAGTAGCATTTATGCAAATGTATCTAGAGGTCCTACATGATTAAGTAAAATGATCTATCTTAACAATAACTGTTGCCATGGTATCCAGTCTTTAAACACACATGAAGTCCAGTTCTGTCACTCATGTGTATCTCCATAGCAATCAAAGTTTTCTAAGAGGAGGAAAGCATTCAACTTGCCTCCTTTCTCATTCACCAACTTCAATAATGCAGTGGAAAATAAAAAAAAAAGTAAATAGATGCTAATGTATGAATATTTTTTTAAGTTATCCTTAGGTTTCTTTCTAGTCTAGTAAGTCCAATAGATTTTTATATGGTAAAAAATAATCAAATAATAATGTGGTTTATACTACTTATCAATGCCTATCCTGTTAACAAAAACCCCAAACAAAAAAAGCATTTCGCTAAGAACAAAGACAAAACAAGTATGACTTTTAAATGAATAAAACCTGATTATTTTTAAACAACATTTAGGAAAACTGTAGACATGACTATAGTAGCATATGATTCTGCATCAAAAGACAAGAGGTTTTATTCCTCTTCTTCCTTTCAGTTAAAACCCAAAAGAACTATCTCTTGCTTTTATTACGAATTGTAGAAATTTTAAGTAGTTTTTAAGATTACTATTTCTGATACGTTGAATATCTTATTCTGTAATTATCATCATTTAAAATATAATCCTTTTAAAATATGAATAATTCACATTCAAAACAGGGGAAGTGGTAGAGATCCCCGTTATATGCAAACTCCTGCAGGAAATTCAATACTAATAATTGAAGCAAGTTTGATTTATCACCAATACTTACCAGCTGTTTTTCCAGGTAGATTGACCAAACCACAGCATAATGACCCACTGTGAGTATAATGAACAAGAGTAATGCCAGCTCAGCATTGCTCATTTTTCTCACCCGCCGGTAGTAGAATACAGGCTGTCGCCAATCTGGTAGTCCATTGATCAGAATATCATCATACCTACAGTAGCAAATATAACAGGCTTTCATGGAGAGCTAAAAATGATGTAAGCCAAACCATCCAATTATAAAAACAAAACAAATTATAATCCACAGCCCACTTGAGTAACACACACACACAAAAGATAAATTTAGAAAAATTTTTTTTTCATCACTCCCCCTTCCCCCCTCCCTTTTTTTTTTTTTTTAATAGAGCAATGCCTTGTTTTGTCAGCTGCTAGGCTTGCATCTGGAAACAAACAGCATCCAGAACCAAACACTGGGGAAACATATCTAGACTTTTTTTTTTTTTTTTTTTTTGGGGGGGTGGGAAGAGTAATTTGATTGCTCTTGCAACACCACAAACACACACACACCCCAGTTCATTCACTTCTGAAATAACAGATTTCTACAAATGTAGATGTCATCTACCTGCCAAGTAATCAGTGGGCAGGTATCGATGATAGAAGTACATAACCAACTACAAACTACTAAATAGGTAACAAAGAACAGAAAGTCTCAGACACTAGAAATCTTTTTTTCTATTACAAATTAAAAGCACAATTGTGGGGGGAGGGGAGAGGTATCTTTGCTGTTGTTTTGTCCTTTTGTAGCACAATATCTGTTAGGTAAAAACAGTGCCAGACTTAACATCCATTCTGTGTCAGATACGAATTTAAGTTAAAGGCTTAATTTTGATTTTAGAAAACAAGGTTCACTATAGCTAGATGATTTTGATTTTCTATTTGAAAAGCTGTCTCCAAAATCAATCTATTTTAAAACTGTTTCATTTTACTACCACTGCTGACTGTACAGAAACCATTTTATGACAATTTGCCAGTTCTTCTTCACACAAATGTCTTAATATATCTTAGTATTACTGGAGTCTTATTTGCAGTATGCTCTAATCAATTTAAAAATAAACAAACCACAGATATGCAAAACAGGTTTTTCTATTCGTTAACTCTTCAAAGTTTCAAACACAAATCTCGGCAGTAAACTCAAAAACCTGTATGTTCAAGATGCACAACCTGTTAATCTTAAATTGAACACGACTCATTACATATTCTAATCACACCATTTCCAGAATTAAATCTGCACTGAAAGGCCTAATTTGGTGCAACACATTGACCAAAATATTTTAATTAAAAATATTCTGAGTTAGTCGCAGGCCTAATTACAGGAATAGAAATAGGGCCTATATTGTCATGCAGGTCAGTAGAACTCAGTAGTAGGTTTTTCTCAAGTAAATTGACCGATCCAGGAATAATAGCGCAGCTGCTAAACTGCCAGTCTTGACATGTAAATCAATTTAAATGCAACAACTGCACTAGCTACTTTGATAGTTATTAAATTGATACCTTGGAGATGCACTAAAAAAAAAATCCACAGTCAAATTCATTTTTTTTAAAGCAGAAAAAGCAGCAATAGTTTTCAATTAAAAAAAAAAAATCTATTCTAATTCAGCATATCTAGAAAAGCTGACCTGATAAAACATTTGTTCACGTTGGTACTGTTATTTCTATGCAAAAGATTTAACACCTCAGGATTTTGCAGTGTTCTGAATGCTATCAGAAGTAAAATTCCTATTGCAAAATTGTATCTTCCATCACAATCATGAGAATACTAAGATTAATATCCACTATTGTAAAATTTGAAGTAATAACTTTTTTCTTTTCCCAGCAAGTCAGAACGAATTCACTACCAATGCCTTACACAAACTCTGTTCAGAAAAATGGCTTTAATTATTTCAAAATTAAAACTTCTACTTAGCTTTTTGTTTAAGTAGAGATAATAATGCATTTGCTAAACATTTTATTGTTAGAATACAAGAAAACATTTTAGAAACAAAACCATTTTTAAAACAAATCAAGTTTTTTAACAAGACTTCAGAAGAGATGCCTTTCCTTTGAAAAGAAAGAATCTTTATTAATTCTACTACAAATTTATTAGGCATTTGCCTTTCTTATACGCTAAGGCTTGTTAATTGATGTACTGAAAACGTGGCTATTGGCTAAATAAGGTCCATATATGCTAATGGTAACAATATAGTAATATGTAAAACAAGATTACAAACCAACATTTGGCAACCATATTCTATTATAAATTATCTGTTAAGAAAAAATAAATTAAGACAGCAGAGTCTCTTTCCTTAAACACTTTAAACAGCACTCTGTATTTACCAGGCTATGTCCGCTGTTCTGAACAACAGTCTCCAAGGATTAAGTCTCAGAATCAATGCTCTATTGATTTTACTATCAATGAGCATTATGGCTCACACGACTGGCCATTTTAAGGGAAGATAGCTTCTATTATAACCCACTTTTTAGAAAATATACTGTTAAAAGATAAATCACTGCTTTCAATAGTAATTAAGCTCTGCATTTGAAAAATAAAGATATCAGTGCTTTTTAGGTTTTCAACTGGAAAATGATCCTACTGAATTTCAGAAGTTTCTATTAATTTTTAAATCTTGCCTTCCAAATTTAGTATTTGGTTTAATTAAAAGCAAGTTTCTCATTAAAGAATTTCTTTATAGAAACCTGTATTAACTATGAAAGATAGTCCATCTGCATCAAGAACTATGTTCAAAATTTAATTACAAATCATTCTTCTTTTGGCAAACTATATTAATTTTTACTCTAAGTATAAAAAAAACACAATGAAAAGGAAAAAAACTCTGTAGTATTTTTCTTCACAGGCATATGTACACAGAATTCAGCAAATCTTTGCATGAGTATTCTGCCAGTTGTGTCTGAAATGTAGCAGTCAGCAAGCTACAAAACCCCCAAAGCACCAGTACAGAAACAAAAAGACCAAAACCAACAAAAAATCCCCATTTATAACTTAAATTGAATCTTTATTTTAAAACTCAGGATTCTACAGAAGACTTGTTAGTCTTGTACTAAAAAGTAACCAATTGCAAGATTATTAAAATTTCATTTGTCTGTAAAGTTTCATGGAATAGTTTTTAGAGCTTTTTGTAGAATCAATTACATTGCAAGAAAAAAGAATTCATTAACTGTAGTAGCTAATTACAGTATCATCTATTTTAACAGAATTATAATTTACTTTTCCCTTTGAAGAGAGCCACTGCATTTCATATTTCAAATTATTTCAGAAATCTGATATAGTTTATATTCTATAACCTTGAATTAATGAGATCTATTCTGAACTACAGGAAGACTGCACTGGCGCTTTTTTATTTTGGTGGCCTTTTTTCCTCAAGCTGTCAAAGACATTCAGTGCAACATCAGCCAGAACAATTTATACCTATGAATACAGACATTTAATTATAATGAGAGCTAAGATAAACACCTTTCTTGCTCTAAACAAGTATATCTTGATTCCTTTACAAATGCTTCCTGTAATCAAGCCTACATTGTTACAGAGGATAGGCCTGGTAGGTAAAAAAAAGCTCCTTAAAATGGTAACAAACAATGAAATTAAAATATAAGATTTTTGCCTAATTACAAGTGTGTAAAACTATCTGATTATTTTTAATTTATGAAAAAAGTAATGGATAAAAAAATTTATCATCTTCAAGTAGATTTACCAACAAATGCCCTGAAGTAAAGCATATTTCAGGAAACGCGCTTGTCTCTACATATGTCTTATAGATAAACCTTCCTGTAGAATTTCAAATGTTCTGTAGTATGGATACGAAATATAAAGTACAAATAAATATAAAGTATAAATAAAATAATAATGCTTAATAAATAAATTATGATCTGCTGCATGTATGTTTAATTTGATACTAAACAATGCATGTATGTTTAATGTCAGAATGTTAGAATGTTTTGTTTAAGTATCAAAGTGTGTAAGAGAAAAGTACTAAAAGTAACATTACTATATTCTGCGGTACTACTAAGAAAATTACTATGTTCACAATAACTATATAACTTTATCAAAAAAACAAACCACATTTGAATTATAAAGCCCTTTATTATAATTGTCAGTAGAGGAACCATCGTATTTTAAGAAAGGCTTCTGCCTTCAGATAAAGTAAAAATTCACTGGTAAATAGAAAAATACAAATGTTTCAGAAAAATAATTACATATAGCTGGCGAACAGATCTGCGTTTTTAGAATGCTGTTTCTGTACACACACACAAAAACACACACCTCTGACAACCACCAAGCCTTGGAGGAAGGGTGTAATCAGACCCAGTTTTATAGTTTCCAAGTTAGTTTATCAGTCATACATGCAGGACCTTACTCCTGCCTTTACTGGTTCCACTCTCTGTATGCATACCAGCACCAATGCTGGATTACACCACTTCTGAGATGAACTGAGAGGCAGGTACAGCTGCCTTCACTGTACAGAAGCACAAGACTGCAGCTCACTCTTCTTGAGGTGGTGTAACACCATGTCCCAAACCATTTAGATGTCCAGTTGTAAAGCGATTCCCAGCTGAACTGCCAGAATTCCTCACCTACTAATTTGTAAGAAATGGAACTAATTTCCCTCTCATCCCATCAGGTATTTGAGTTACTTCAGCACTAAAAACTACCACACTGCCAAGGGAAAAGAAAAAAATCCAACAAACTCTGGCAGAAAGCCCGAGTTAGAATAGACCCAAATAAGTGTCTATGAGATCAGGATAAACCTGAGTTGGTAAGCCCTGACAGACATAGTGCATAGGCATAACAGTAAACTTTGAGCCTCTTCCACAACGACCATCACCTCACAAAATGCATAGTTAAACACCAACATCTGAAGTAGGAAGGTCCCAAAAAGCAACAACTTTCACCTTTCCTTTGCTTTACAGTTGCAAGAAACCCATGAGTCCTTTACAGTAGAAACAATATTACAGGGGAAGCAACTCCTAGCACGCTTACTTAGGACTTGTTTTAAGGACATGCTACAACAATGCCTTACAAGATACAGGACAGATCACCCTACTTAAAGCTCAGCTGATAGTTTATCATTAGACTGTGTAATAAATCTTGATAAAGGTTTTCTCAAAGCAATGAGACCATATAGCTCTGCTACTCTACATGTTATTTCTAAACTCTGCATGTTACTACCAGAAAATTATCTGAAGGTAAACACTATTTAAGCCACTACATTTATATTTAATCAACTACAAAAGCAATATCAACCGTATGTCCACACTGTGCAAGAAAAATACATTGTCTCTGTACCAAATAAGTTATTGACAATTAAATCAATCTAAGCTTGAACAATCTACTGGTGCTTTAACTTCTCATTTGTAATCACTGTGCTGCATTAACAGTATTCTCACAAAGAACTTGGCTAAGTTAGTCACAATTGTAATGTATTCAAAGCTTAAAAATACAGGGTTTTTACAAGCTACTGCATCACAGTTCCATGCAAAAAGCTGCTGTTAGAGCTGTGAGGAAATTCCTAGAAGTTCCATGCTGGAACTAAATTCCAGAGAGGCAGTATCACAAAGTATATGTAAACAATGCTATAAACAAAAAGGTGGGAAAATTTTGGGGATCACTTTAAGTGGTCTGAAATGATTTAACTTTAAAAACAAACCAAACAAAAAACAACTTTCCTTGAGTAGAACTTCACAATGAAATTCTCTTGTGAGAGGTGAAATAAAAAAAATACATACAAATTTCCAGAAGTACTTCTATGAAGTAAATTTTCACCACACTTAAAGAGAGGATTATCAAAAAGTAGATAATCTGTACTACAAAACCTGGACTCTTGCCAAGACATCTACAAAGCCAAAAACCCTTCAAGAAATGTCTTGTAAAGCCCTGTTTAAAGACTTGTAAGATGAAAGTTGATTTACTAAAACTCCAACCCAAAAGCAAAACTTTCAAAGTCCCAGTTTTCTAGGACATTAGTTTTCATTAGTTTAAATGGCCATCTGCTTAAAAGGGAAAAAAAATGCAAAGTAAGTCTTCCAGAAAGCAGATTAGCCCCACATTTTCAGTTCTTAATACTATCCCTCTTCAGGTACTGGCAGACTTGCTCCTGAAGCAACAGGATAACAATAATTTATTAAAAAAATTATGCTATGTATATATTAGAGTTTACAGTATTATAGATAATACATCTGAAAGAAGCAGCAGCAATGAACTAAGCAACAGAAAATAATGTTGAAGACAACATACTCTGGAAATAATCCCCAAATATCATGCAACAAACCTTTTATTGATAGAGATACGGCTGACAGTTGAATCAGTGGCCTGTATTTTCAACCACAGCTTTAATAAAACTCCAAGTGATGTAACTGTTAAGTGCTAAAAAAATTGCTCAATATAACAACTAGCTTTTAAAGTCTTTCAAATACTAGTTTTAAAGGAGAAAAAACAGTCTATCACACAGAAATACACACCAGCTTCACCCGCATACATTTGATTAACAGCTGCATAGGAATTATAAATTTACATGACATAAAAAATTATCTGAAGAGTTACAATTAAGTCAAATAAGACTTCAATATATCACTGGCATGAATGCTTTATTTAAGAACCTGTGCAAATTAACTCACCTCTGCCTCCTTTCTTCATCCTTTAAAACCTCATAGATGGCCACCAACTAAAACAAAAACAGAAGAAAACCCAAAGGACTTTAAGATTGAGTTCATAAAGTTTGAATAGTAGTATCATATTTTACATTTGCCAGCTAATGGCCTTTGCCAGTTTTCACTTTCCCCCTACAACACTAAGCAGCAAACTCAATATGCAAAAAAGTGACACTCATATACAGCAGAGATACAGATACAAACAAGCAACTCCTACAAGACTTTTTCCCCTCTTCATATCTGTCAAACTAAGCCTTGTCTCAATTACACCTTACAAATAAAAGGTATAATTTGTTTCATCCTAAAGATCTTACTTAAATTAAATAGCCTATATTTAGTCCCCAGAAGTGTATTTTCAACGGTAGAGCTAATTACAATAGACTTATGGTTTCACTTCGTAAAGATTCAAAAGGTGCAGATTAAAAAAGGGAAATACATTATTTAAATTAAATTATGCCTATATATGACTTGCATGGGGAACTGAGTAGAGGTTCTTCCCTACTACTTTTGAAAATACTATTTATAGTCTTACATAAAGTGTAAAACACATTTCCCTTCTAAAAGTGTAAGTATTTTGTTCATATTATTTTTAATATACTGATAAATACTAAATCAGAGTTATTCAACAAGTTAATTCTGAAAAAAGTGTACTTGTTTTTAACCTAGATACATCAGGAAAAATGCAAGTCAATGTTCAACTGAAGTAATTTCAAAGGTGTACCACTGTACTTGAAGTACCATCATCATAAAAATTTCCGATTCTATTTTCCCTGGAAACTTTTATTGCCACACATTGCACTTACTTGCCTAAACTGCGTTTCTGCATTTTCATCTTTATTCTTGTCTGGGTGTAAAATTAGTGAAAGTTTTCGATACGCTTTCCGAATGTCTGCAGATGAAGCATCCTGAAAAAGGAAAACAAAGCAAACTGTCAGAAACTAATTCCCAGAACCTTAAGATGTGAAGACAGCCAACCAAGTGCAGAAACTAAGGCAACATAATTTGAGACTTTTAACAACAAAACCACGCAACTAGCCTATCCTAAATAACTGAACAGCCTTTCAGTCCAATTCATCTTTCATTTTACCTTCCTTCCTTACAATGGTATTTGCCAGAACTTCCACACACTTTCTTGCTTAAAAACTAACCCAGGTACCTTCTGTACCATTTAAAAGTTCAAATAAAAACTGAAAATTATTGCACCTGCATATCTTTAAGACAGAGATCATTTCAGCAAATTATCATGCTCAATTTCCCAAACTCAGGATTTGCTATGAACTCTTCCCTTATTAATATTTACATGAAATTCACCACTAATAGGACTTCCATTCAACTGCAGCTTCACCATGTCTAAAGCATTGTATTTTTCTAAAGTAGCTTCAAATTGCAGCCTTGAAGCTATACTGTAGCACTGACATCAATCTATACCTTAATCATTATAAGAATTGCACACATTTTGGGAGAAAAAATAAAACTCAGAATGTAAAATGCATCAACGATGTACCAATTTAGCTGCACAATGCACAAATTTCTGAATTAATGACTGCTATTTAGTACATGCTATAATGATATCCAGAAATGGAAGATTTCAAGAGTTGTATTATATAGTACATGTGTGTTAGACTCGCCAAAAGATCCACAAAGCATCACATTTAAACCGAACTATTTGCATGCTATTACTAAATATGTCCAAGGCAACATTTTAGAAATCAACTGTTTATCTGACAGTTTTTATTTCTTGATTTTATATAACTGTTCCCCAGTATATGCTTTCTCACAAAATTACGGTGTCAATAGGGATTAAAAACCACCAAACCCCAGATCCAAAATAGCTTTGAGAGGAATAGAGCTGAAATAAGATAATAATTAATACAATACTGTAATTAGTCTGTCGGGCTTTTTATTACAAATCATTATTTTAATTTTAAATTTTTCAATTTTATAACATAAGGCTATAATAATACTGTATACAAGTTTGGGCCAGGAGTGAATATTAGAGAAAGACTGAAGGAAGAGAAGGGGAAAAGAATAAAACAGGAGAAAACGCAGAATTTGAGATAATTTTAAAGCTGAATTTTATTTTAAAGAAGCTGGTATTATCCCCTAATGCAAGACCAAAGTTTCCATAGTCTCTTGTCTGGCAAAGGACGGTGCTTTTCTTACTCACAGGAAGATTTCTCCTTTAATTCTTAATTTTTCCAACAGCTACTTTAAGGCATGTGCACACCAAAGCAGAATTCCTCTGATTAAGTATTAGCTTGCTTCCAGTTTGATTACTGTCAGCGAGTTGTTTCATACTGCCATTGTTTTATAGGTTTATTTTTAACTCTTGGTTAAGGGGAAGGAAGAGACAGTGACTAAATAGTTATCCTAAGCACAAAGAACCATTAAATTCTTGAGATGCAGACTTAAGAGAATTACATGAAATAAATGTGAAGATGTAACATAAATAAATCTTTTAAAAATTAGGGACTAAGAACATGATAACCTCAAGGAATTAGTATGTCCGGAACATGTAGTTAGGATAAACCACAACTTATTCCTTCTCTACTACACATTTAGACGTACTTGTATTATTTCTGGAACATTCCTGATAAACTGTTAAAAATCTGATGAAAGCATATTAAAGAGTTTTCTCACAGTATTCTTCCAATGACTTCAAACAAACAAGCAAACCAAAAGAGTGTTTTCAGTTGTATCCAAACAATTTAAACTTTAGTTTTATTTGGGAGCAGCATGATTATTTGTGTAAAAGATCAGGACAAAAGGTAGTTTATCTTAAGTTTCATGCTTAAGCAAAGCAACAGATCTCAAGTCAACTCTGAAAGAATAAAGTTGCTTAAATATTTGTGTTGCTTCACCTTGAGAACTTGAAACAAAAAATTATAAATTTACAAAAACAGACTGACTGTCTTAGTTACCAGATATATAATTTTGACATTGTTTTGTTTCGCCTCATCTACCAACCCAGTCAGCCATTTCAAAAACAACGTGGGCTTGTCTTCAAAACAAAATTTAATATTTTAACACTATATAGCAAATAAAAAAAATCAGGATATAGTTTACTGGCCATATTTTTAGCTAAACCATGGAAGTGATCTTCGTGAACATATTAGCTAATTGTAATTAAGCTCCTAAAAGGCTGAAAAGGGGTCAATAATACCAATAAGTAATTAAATATGGAATGATGCTGTGATTTAATTACAGTTGGTCCATATAAATTTCTAAAGCGACAGTAAGTCTGCCTGCTAACTGATTCTTTACAATACCATCAAACACAACACAGGAAAACGTATGTTCCGAACATTTTGTTAATTAATACTACCTATAGGTAATGCTGGGCACCTTCAGGCAAGGTTCTAGATCCTCTATGAGCTGCCCTGAAAAACAAGTGGTTGGTTTTTCAGAAAAACCTCTCATCACTACAGAAATTCCTAGCAGAGTGTGACATTAATTAAGCTACAAGGAACAACTATTTACAAAGTAATAAAGAAATACTTATCATACTGAAGTCTGCTATTCTGAGACTTTCATTTATAGTTAACTGACTCTTGTTGGTCACCTGCAGTAATATTCTCACAAAGACTGGGCAACAAAACACTGAGTTAAGAGTCAGTGTTTTCTACAGACCAAGATATTATTTTACATATTAGGGTAGAAGTCCAAAGATTAGGGAAAGAAAGCCACAACCACTCTAAGGTTTTGTTTAAAGAAAATGCTCAGAAGACATGTTTGGTGGCTTCATTTACAATTCAGAAATCTCAAGTTACATCTAAGGAAGGAAAACTAAAATCTGTATATGCATAAAAGTTAACAGCAGAAGGAGCTGGTAATGTTATAGACAGCTAGTGCATTCAGTGATTCTCCAACAGTGTGCTTCAGGTTAGCAAGTTTTGCCACCAATTAAAGGAAACGAGCCTGTCACACAGTCTCCCTCATGTGGATATAAACATCAAAAGCATCACCCTATTTCTTGCTGTTATTTTCAAAGCAATATTGTCCCACCATACTTCCCATTTCCAGTTAACAGATCTTACAAGCTGAGAACTACTCTCACTGCAACAGCACATGCTTCCACCTGCAGCATCTAAGTCCACTTCCATGTAAGTCACCACCATTCAGGAGGAAAAAAGGCAATACTCCATCACATATATTTTGAAAAAGCAAAATATAATATAAGCACTAACAATAAAAATGCAAAATGAATGCTTTAAGCTAAAATTAAAACTGCTCAACTGTCAGCTGTGTAGCTGGATAGTAGACAAGTCAATGGAGGAAAAGGTGTTTTGTGCCAGAATTGGTTCTCAGAAATACCAAACTGCAAGTTGGGTATGCCACAGTTTGGCTTCTTATGCATGCAATTATGCAAGTATTCACATGGGAAATTTTTAATTGCTAACACTTTATTGAACCAGAAGCATCCATGTGTCTAGTTACATGACCTCTAGGTAGAAGTTACACTTTTTCACATTCTCTCTTACACTACAAACAAATATTTTAGCACAAAAAGTTACCATTTGAAGGAATCAACAGTATGTCAAAAATTAAACACATCTCAAAGTAGTCTGTTGGAATTTTTATTTTTTGTCTAAAGAGTGACACACATCAGGTTCCCAGGATGGGGGAGAAGAAGAAACATTCTTCTCACTATTTATGTCATTTACTTTTGGCAGCATGTTCAATTCAGACAATGAAAAACACATTACTAAGTTTTATTTTACTTAGCATCATTTTCATATTCTCTAGTATTACCAAGAATAGTTGTATCATTCAACTACAAATACATAAGCAGAAACAAAGAAAGGATTTCACAACACAAAAAAATATTCTAAAAAGGCATTTGGATTTCATTTCTTTTAAATTAAATTCTTTTTGAAAATGCACACATTCGGATCTGGTGTCCCCCTCCGTCTATACAAATTCAGACCCCCACCTACAGAGTTCAGTTCCACATTTACAATAAATAGAAAAACTGGTGTAATACAGTACAAGTATATTATTCCATTGCCTTCCATTCCTAATGCAACTATGATTACTAATGAATCTAAAAAAAAAAAAAAAAAAAAAAAAGGTGCCTCATCGTGGTCCCAATAAAATTCTTGGTGAACACACAGCATATCAGATATTGCCATAGGCAAACAGTGATTAGGTCAAGGGGAAAAAATAATCAATGTCTACATAGTTTTCACTTACCAACATATACAATTCAAAACCCGAATTGTTCCCTTGAGTGCAATGCAGTTATACAACAAGACTTAGTTACTTACAATTTAGCAACTGCTTCTAACACAGTAAATGTGCTCAATTCATCTTGGGTTTTAAATATGCCTGCCAATGTCTTCAAATAGGTGGCATTATCTTTATTAGCAATGGGAAGGCACATGGTCCAGAGGACCAAGTGTACGGACAGAATCATGTTCTATTCACTTGCAGTTTGTCCAATCACTTGTTAATGAGCGAACAGAGAACAACAATATCAGTACATCTATTCCACTGCATTGCTGCTGAGTAACTGTAGGATTTTCCACAGTGGTGCCATTGAAGCTATACAGCAACCAAACTGACAAATGTACCGAGCACAAACTGCCCGTGTTTCAAAGTGTGAACCTTATACCTGTAAATAACCTCACTGCATGCAGGCCTTCATGATGCCTTTTTCAGCCTTCCCAAACTATAAATCAAACTTATGGAACTCTTGGGTTTCGGTTTGGGGTTTTTTTTTATTCAAGAACAGTTCAAATGTATATGTTTTCTTCAACAAAATATTCTGCTCAGAATTTTATTGCGCAAGTCACTACTTTCCTTTTGGTAACCATCAAGTATACAGGTTGAAGAAAAACAGTAGAAAAAAAGAAACAAAAAGCAAAGCTTTGTAAATTCACAATCAGTTATTTTTCTTCCATGCTTTGAACCTGCAGGATGCACAGACTGTCCCACAAAAATTCATAAAACAAGCTGGGGCAGATAACTGGGAAAAAAGCTACAACTGTCTCTTAAATATTGTGGCAACAGTGTTACCTGGCTGTTTTCATGCAAAGTCCACAGAAAACTAATATCTGTAAGTGTCAAGCGACCAAATAAACATGACTGTAGGCCAAAATTTAAACGTCCACAGTCTCATCCTTTCAGCACACCAAGGAACACAGTGTGACCCCTCCTTAACTGTCTCATTCTCATACAGGGACAGAACAGCAACCACTATTGCTCCACAACCCTTCCCCTTCTCTAGACAATTCTTAGGTCAGAACCTATATTGCTGTGATTTTTCTTCCAACTCCATTCTCACCCCCACTTTGATTCAGCATAGGCTGACACATATCTCTTCAATCTGCTTGAAGGCCACACTGACTCTGAAAGTTTACCACCAAAACCATGTAATTCAATGGCTTGCATTCGTACCAGACTTTGTACCTTTCCTTTTTAAAACGAAAACAAAACAAAAAAACCACCTTAAAAAACAAAGCAAGACTTCTGAAATAAAAACATTTCCCACCATCAGTATCAATAGCCTTGAATGTCACAACACATCTTCTATGCACAGTCACAAGCATCCCTTGTTTCCTCAACCAACTTTTCAGAAAGTAGTTTCCCTTTTTTTTTAAAAAAAAAAAAAAGGTAAAAAAATAAAAGAAATCAACCCTGCATGCTGTTTCTACCACACAAAAATTGGTCAGTAGCACTAGGAGGAAAAACAACTATTACCTAAAGCAGAGATATCCATCTCTAACGTGACTGTTCCTCTAACAGCAGCAACAGCACAAGATGAATCTTCATCCATATCAAACTGGATTAAAAAAACACTCCCGAATTTGCTTCACATGCATCCACTGCAACCTGGTCCTAATTTAAGCTCCCACGACCAAATTAGTTCCAAAAAGTACACCTGAGTTTGCCAAGTTTGCACTTGGAAAAACATCTATGAGGGAAATAGTCTTGTAGCAAATTCCAGAGGTGGGAAGGACCTGCTGGCAATCCTGAAGAATATAACTCTAGGAAAGAAAAACAAGTATCTCCCAGAAGACCAAGCATTATCTGCGAACTTTTATAGTTAACAGATACCAGCTGAGATTTGGTTTAAATTTCTTGCTGCATAACCTTTGTTCAATTCACCCTTTATTTTTACTGAACTTTTTTCTAAGACACTCATCTTTTCCAAGGATGTAAAATGAGTTAAACTAAAATTTGCTGCTTCTCTACAGATGAATACTACAAGCATACCCAGGCAGCAGGAGAGATCTGTTCTGCTGCAAACCAAGCCATGTGTCTCAACATTCCATTGATTTAAACTGAATAACAGCACAGCAGGGAAATATGTAAGAACTAAATATAACACTAAAAAGATGTTTTAATGCTTTTTTATGTTGCTAAGTTTTAAAGCAATTCATGAAATGAAAATGAATACAAACCAGCACAATGTATTCCTGTGAGCTTCTGATAACTGGCACAATCCCTTCACTGGCATGTTTGTTTCCAGGGGAGTGTGTCAAATGAAAGAAGACTCTGTTTTCAGCCCATCGTGCCAAATGAATGAAAATTCTGCTGCCTCATGCTTGAGAAACCAAAAAAGTGTTCTCCTCAGCACATGTGCACAATTACACAGGCTTAGGTTTTCTTGACCCATTTGAACAGCAGTATTTATATGTAATTTTTTTGGTCTGTTCAAGCTATTTTAGCCTTTTACCTTTTTACTTAGATTTCCAGAAAGTGATTACTTAGGAAAAATAAGATTGCCCAAGAGAACACTGACATGTATAGCTTTTGATTTAATAGAAGCATTGTCTCTGAGATGCAGAGAACACTCACCAACTTGCAACATTTTTAGAATCACTCTTCAAATTCAAATTGGAGCAAAGCTATCAAACAACAACTGAGGACATTATTCAAGCCAATACTGACTAATCTGAAATCTTGCCTACTGTTATATCTTATTTCCATTTAGTTTTTCATTTTGGTAGTTCAAAAGGAAAGAATGAGTAGGTATCCTTTTTTTTCATGTGTTTTTCCAGGAACAATATTATGTATTTATTTTTATTCCATTTTATAAAATACATTTATTGTTTACATTTATATTATTTATGTTATATATATCCTTATAACATAGATAGTTGTATATATTTATATATACACCCATGTGTATTCCCTTAGAGGCTAAAGAAAGTTGTTGCTTGCATCAGAGATTTCCAGTCTACAGCTCTCAGATAAAAATATTAACTACAAAATTCCTGATCCTGCAACATACTCACAAGAACTAAATAGGTACAAAGAAAGACCGCTGCTTTTACCGTCCAGGTTGGCAGGGAAAGCAAAATGTTATGTCTCCTGCAGTGCATTTCTTGCTCAATGCCTTTGCCCCTGCATAGCACAGCCCACTGATTTACAAGAGAGGTGACACTATACCCAAGGACAGCTGAAAGCAGTCCACACTCACCACTGTGGAGATAAAATGGTGAAGATTTTGAGGTGTTGGATCTAACAAGTTCCAACCCTTCCTACAAGGTAACGCCCAAAATATGCTGCTACTGGATTGCTTATATAGTTTTCTTGCTACATTTCAGCTTCAGTATGTTTCCGACTTCTTCCCAGAGGATAAGGGATTAAAGGAAGATAGAGAATAAGCAAGGACACATCCATACCAGGCCTTAACCTCCTCCTCCTCTTGCTTATCCTGTTCTCATTACACCCTTCCATCAGAACTGACATTATTGACTCATACGCTCCTACACACCTAGCCTGTCTTTTCAAATACCTGCTTCCCAGACCTCAATTTAAATTCTTTTTGAGGTAGATTACTAATGACCACAGATTTAGGTCTTAAAACCAAAGGCAAAAATAAATTTATAAATAAATGTTTCAAATAAAAAAAAACCACCTGCCTGGGCTAGTAACCGCTGAATTCCTGTGTCACCTGAACTGTTGTTACTTTTGTGACTGCATCTTTAAGTGACTTTTAAGATCTAAATTTTTTCATATTTTTGAAAGGTGTTTGTTACCATTCCTTCTGATGTCCAAAAAATGAGGAAAGAGCACACAAGAGAGAGGATATAGGATGTATGTCTGAAAAGAAAATATTATAACGCCATACAAGAAACCAACAGAGAACAATTCTCTCCAACACAGAAAATTTTCAAAAAATCTATCCATTATCTTATGCATCAACACAACATTTACATGGTAATTCCCACAGGCATCAACTTTCAGAATAAACATTAACTATTTATTATCAACTTCCGCAGCTCTATCAGCAGTGAAGGATATAAATCTGTATGCCCATACACCCACACACATCCATCATGTATATTTTCAGACACACACAGATGTTAATGTAAAACCACATGTAAACAAGCATGCACACCCAGCAGTTCTTAATGTTTATACAGTGCTCTAATTAATATTTGTGATTGTTTCTCAACTTCACAAAGTATTTTAAGAACGTTGTTAAATAAAAGCTATTACATAAGCTTGGAACGTTTCTAAAGCACAACTTTTTTTTAAACAATGACAAAAACATGCAGCTTCTCTTGCAGGTACAAAATAAACTGGAAAGAAAGTCATACCTTGGCTAGTTATAGAATCTAACTGTCAAAAATAAACAGGTGTATCAAAAGGGATTTTATGAGGTCCGTCCCAGGTCCACTGATACTCAGTATTTTAACCAGCAAGTGGAATTACAAAATCACTATTAAACTGGTAGTTACACTAACCTGGGAAAATCTACAAAGATGCTGTCAAAGCGAACTATAATTTTAAAAGATCCAGACAAACTGGGGAGTTGCTTTAAAAAAAGATGACATTTCTTAAGTGAAAGACTAATGGTCAGAATTCATCAACTACCGAAACACAGGACAGAAAAAAGCAGTTAGGCAGCAACGATCAGTGAATCACAAGCTGAGCATGAGTCAGTGACATGATGCTGTGTTTCTGTGCAGCACAGCCCACCATGACACAAGCAGTATGGCAACGAGCAACCGTGCCATTTCACACAGCAATTTTAAGATCTCAGCAGACTGCTGCATCCAGTTCAACCAACATGGTTAAAGAAAGCTATAAGCCTGTTCAGAAGATAAAGCAAACATCTGAATAATAAGGGATGTAGGGGAAAAATAAATAGTGACTTGTTCAGAGAAACTGAAAGAACAAGAGTGACTTAAGCCTAAAGGAAAGGCAGCTGACACAAGGAAGTAACATCTTCAAACATGTAAAAGGTAGATGTAAAGAAAAATGGAGTAACTGCCTTGTCTGATCTACTAGAGCTATGCAGCAACAGTCAGATAAAAGCACAGGAAGATTCAAGTTAGGTACCAGGAAAATCACCTACAAGCATTGCTAGCATATTACTGGAACAGACTGCTGAAGTCTTCTTTACAAGCAGGTCTTGCATAAATTTATCAGACATGCCTTAGATTTAACCAGTTCTGTCACAGCAGGTTAACTAGTAGGTCACTAACAGTCCTGTGTTTTAGAATTATTTAATCAATTTAATGATTATTCTGAAAAATATTCCAACTGGATTTATTGCAATCTGTTTACGCAGTTTAAAAGGTCCTGGTTGAAAGTATTCTTGTCACAGTGAAGATGGCAGATGCTCATGCTGGAAAAGAAAGAGTCAATGAGATTTTCACAAAACCTAAAAGAGCTTCCAAAGGAGTGGCAAGTATCAAGAGGCAGCAGGAAATACTTCTTTGCTAGGAAATACTTCTTTGCTATGAAGTCCCATGGGGCCCTGCTTCATGACTTGAACCGCTAGGCACTAGGCTAATTTTTCCTGTTACAGAGCAGTTACTCTGAACTACTAAGTCACCCTGTAGTAGATTATCACTAGCCATCCACATAATTTGAGTTTCGAATACTTTTTCCATCTATTGTCAGCTTTAGCCTTGAAAAATAATACAGAACAGATAGAATGTCAGATGAAAATAAGTACTAAACTGAACAAAAGCAAGTAGGAATTTCTACAAATATCATTAAAACTTTTTTTAAATTAAACTATTCCTTTTAAAATGTTCTGTATTTGGTTTATTGTAAATACATACTGAATTCCTGCAATAAAAATACAAATGAGGATATTGTAGAGCTATTGTAGTAAAGTATATCCAGGCACAGCAGTTATAATTTCCTCATTTGTGAAAGAAAGCAGGAGTAACCTCTCTTAAAATCATACCTATATTTATTATAGGTTTACAATAAACGTATGTATTTAATATATTTTATATTTGCTTCCATTCTTCTTTTCCTATGGTTTACCTAGCTTCTGTACCATCCCACAACATTTCTGAAGGACTAATTTTGTAGAAGTAATGTTAGTTTTCATAGTTTAAGGACACTTAAAAATAGCCCTGTGCACAGAACTTCAGCTTTGAGATCTAGGTATATCAGACTCTGCTGTCTTTCATTTGCTTGTTTGTCCTTCCAGAGCCTGGAAGAAGACATGAAGCATTTACTGAAATCAAGAAGTTTTTCACCTCACTGCTACAAAATCCACATTGTTCAGTTTGGATAAATCCTGAATACCTTTCTCCAGAAAATAGCCATAGTTAAATGAAAGGCAGAAAGGTGTAACAAAAAAAAAAAAAAAAAAATCATCTCATCTGAGGCAGTTAGATTTTCCATGAAAATCATTAGAAGAATATTACTCTCCTCCTCCCTCAAGGAGAAACTGTTCCACCCCTTATTTTTGGCATACAGAACAGAAAATGTCTACAAATCTTGAGATCTTAAAAAAACAAGGGGGGGGGGGGTGGGAGACGACTTTGGGGGGGGGGGTTTGAGCTTCAAACCCGACGGAT
>JAVJGJ010000047.1:70539931-70559215 GCA_035590215.1 Microhierax caerulescens | reverse complement strand
CCCCCCCCCCCCCCCCCCCCCCCCCCCCCCCCCCCCCCCCCCCCCCCCCCCTGAGCTTCAAACCCGACTGATCAGAAGTGGCAAAATGCTGCATATTTTTAACCAAAGATGCTTAATTATAGACCATGTTAGGGTAACTTTGAGATTATATAGCACAATAATACCTCTGAAATCCCTAAAATACATTTACAAATCTGTATTAATTTATTCAAACTGTATTTCTAGTGTTTTTCAAATGCATTTCTTTAAACAGCTAGATTTATAAAGAATTACCAGAAGCATTTGTCAAATTCCTTCCTTTTATATTTAGAATACTTTCTACTGAACTAGTTAAGATTTAGCCCTACCCATCATGTAGGAGAGTCGCATAATGATCCCTTTATACTCATTAACTACCATTTTAATGAGCTATTACTACCTCGGGATTCAGAAGACCTCAGGGAGGTTGTAACATGCCACTACCTATATAGTAATTCACTGCTGAGTTAGTACATAGCCTCCTTGAAAGGATATAGTGATGCCCTCCATCACTCTGTAGCACAGCTGCCAGCATCAGCAAAATTTCTGTAAGACGCATCTTGGCCTAAAACTTAAACATCTCAGTTAAAACTCCAATAAGTTTAACAGATTACCTATTACTACAGCCCACCACTTTGCTAAAAGTTATTACACTCCTAACAAAGTGAGCTGAAAGCACAAGCATTGCCTGACCACCTCAACTCATAGGTTGATGGCATAAAATACGGCACATCTGATAAAGGGCCAGGGCAGAAGGCAGGGGTCACTAACATCCCAAAAGACTATTTGCAAAATCTGCAGTCTATATGAGCCACAAATTAGGCAGCCGATGTTCAGAGATACCTGCATAAATAAAGTTTAGCATTAGGAACCATCAACTAAAGTTCACAATGAAAATTAATTTATAAGCAACTGAAAGCTAAATAAAATTAAATTTTAAAAATCATGCCCATATTAAAAAAAGTCACATATATGCAATGACTTGTGGTGGAACTGACTTGAAGACCACCCTTCCTATTCACTACAGTTTTGTATGGAAACATCACTACAAATGCTTATCTGACATTGTCCAGTGAGAATGAGTCCCATAATGCTTAAGGAAGATAATCACCTCAAGATTTATGGCAGTTGTGGGCAGATACTTTTACACACAGTGGCATGCTGTTACCTGAACTGCCCTCTACATTTTTCAAAACAAATTGTTTGAACTGGACCACGTAGGCCCAAGTGAGAGGGAGAAAGACCACTTCCCTGCTTTTCATAAAGCCATTCCCTGCAATCAGTTACTGCTCTTCTCATTCACTACTACCTTGAAGACATTGTCTGTATCAGGAAAGGAAGGTACTGATTCATTCTGACCTATCAACTGCCTCCCTCTTGGCCCGCAAGAGCCAGAAGAAGAGCAGAAGACAGACTACCCAAACTGGGACATCCTCAGAACAGGCTGTTGTATGGAAGCAGCCTAGGGAACAGCTGGTAGAGGCAGCATGTGCCAAGCTTCTGCTCTCACAACATCCACAGCAAGGCTGCAGCTGAACCAGATGCTCTGAAAACCCAGACATGTCTAGAAGAGACAGAGGGCAGGTGGAAAAGCTGAGAAGATGAGTGATAAGTAAACACTTCTCCCGATTTTTAAGCATCCTTCAGTTAGGTGAGTGCAACACCCAACAATGTCCTCACTACAAAACATGGTGGGTATCAAGCACATGCATACATGCCTGTTGAGTTATTTTTATGTCTGTATAAGAAGAGAAGCAAAAACCAAGCCTTTTTTGCTGGGAAGCTAAATAGCCTGTCACCATCAAAGGGCTGAGAGGCACAAAATAGTAGTTGTTACCCAATATTCCCTCTGAAGTCACAGGTGAAACAGATTGGGGAAATGCTCCCTGCTCCTGAAAGAAAACTAACTAAAGGGGCAATCAGTTTTTCAGCCACTGATACTAAAAGGCAGCAGTTGTATGGAGCATATTTACCTCCCAATGTCTCTCATCCACCCATAGAGACTTGTTCTCAAGCCGTAACAGCAGAGTTGGAACTGGACAGCTGAAAAGAGATCTCTTGCTTCCTCCATCCCCCTTCTCATTTCCCCACCATCGCAAGCGTAAGCAGCAAATAAAAGGAGTTTTCTTTGACGCCCGTATTTTAAAGGACAGCTCCTCAGTCTGGAAGCAGTACAGAAAGCAATAGCCAACTGCAGGAACTACAAAACTGTGTGAGCAGAGCTGGTAGCAAGACAAGCACTGCAAAAGGGAGAAGGACCAAAATACAGGTGAAAAGTATGCCTTTTTCTATGCCTGTAAAAAAGAATCAGCAGCTGAGTGAGCAGTAATAAAATCTTGGCACAGGTTATACATCCCATTAGCTATGGTACCAGAAATCTGGTTTAGCCAACTGACTGCAGAAGACAGTGGCTATTACAAATTCATTTACTTGCCTCTCAACATGGGATTACAGGATTATCAGCATCAAAGATAATAGTGAAAGTCAGAAGATAAAACTGTGGTCCTACTGCCTTCAAGTAGAAACACTGACAATGTAGGATATTTCAAATGCAAAAGCTACATGAAAAGCTTTGTGATCACGGGGCTTAAATGAAGCAAAGATAAATCCTAATGTGGGTTCTCCCCCAAGTTTTCAAGTTATAAAGTCAAGACTACAAGAAAGATCAACTGACAAGCAAGAATGTTATCTAGTAGGTAACTTTTGACACAGGTGAAGAGGAAAAGACTGAAACTGCAAGTCCACAAGATACTACATGGAAAAAAGCATTCTATTACTGACAGATATAATAGGCCAAAGCCACATTTCCCTCTGTTCCATAACCCCAGCCATGAAATCCAATCCAAGAAATGGAAGAGTATTCCATCAGATGCAGTTTCTTCCTCTCATAGCTTGTCTTTTTTGGAAAAGAAAAAAACCAAACACAAAAACAGTGGTGGAAGAAATAATGCAAAACTGTTTTGAGGGGGGATTGGGGAGACACCAGTCACAGTAAGTATCATTGGACAAAATAAAAGAAATACTTACTGCAGGGTGAAGAAACTGAGGAAGCAAGAAGCAAGGCAGAAAGGGACTAAAATTAGTCCATTTCTTCATCTAACTCCCCTCTTCCAATTAGCCCCACACAAATCCTGAGCCAACTTTAGGCAGATGCCAGCAGTGGAAGCTGTATACCCTGTGGCAATGTCGACAAAGAGCACACTGTTGGCAAACAGACCAAAAGCAGAAAATTTTTGAGTCAAGTTCTATTTTTGTTCTTTGAATTGAGAGAAGATGGTACCTTTTTTTTTTTTTTTTACAGTGGCAAGAGAAGCTGTTGTTAAAAAATAATTAGATTGTCAAAATAGAAGATTGGAGTTTAATTAAATCTAAAATATAAGCTTACAGTTTAAAATTCAAGGGATAACAGAAATATGATAAAGCTAATACATGCTACAGACAATAATAAGTATTCTAAACAGGTAAAGGAGATTTGGAAAGAGCTCAGTGGTTCTCTGAAAAGGAACTACAATCTGTCGTCGTTATTCCTGCCACTCTGTCTTTATGCAACATACAGAAGATGACTGCTTACCCAGTGAGCAGCTATTCAGTATTTTTCTCTACACATTTGTTCATGTGTGGCCTCATCTGCTCTCAGCTGCATGCTGTTCAAACACGTTTGGAAGCTGTGGTTATTTGTTTTGAAGCCCACCACAATGGCATCAGAGTTCATCAATAATATTATTCACCATTGTAATATCTTAAGAGACAAGCGTGTATTACTTTCCTTTTTTTATAGATTGCAAAATGAGACACAGATTAAGGTAAAATCTTCAGTAATCTCAGGTGCTAATTTTATCTCAGACATGATTTTTCCAAGTGCTCAGTATCAAACAACATTCCACACATTCAGGGCACAGACTTTAATCGACTTCAGCTGCAGCTGCAAACCCTCAGCATTTCTGCATATAAGCCCCTAGTATCTCAAATTATGCAACCAGAATTGCAGAGCACTCAAATCAATTAGTCACCACTTGGGAAAAGTTTCATTTAAACGACTTGCCTAGCATCACATAGGAATTCTGTGGCAGAGGGAGGAACAGAATCCAATCCTCAAGGGCGCTTTTCATCTGACTAGCTTACCCATGAAACCATTTTTTTTTTCCATGCAATCTTCTCCCCCACTCTCTACATACCCTCAACATCTACAGGTTAAACAGTTTTTACAGACAACAGTCTCTTTCAGTACATAAGCCTGAAGCTGCACTGGGGCCAGATCTCTCCCTGAGCCTGAATAAGTAAAGACCCTGTAGAATATCATGTAGTGAATTAAAAATCATCACAATGAACAAGCACAAAGAAACCAAATTAAGATTTGAGACATTCTGAAAACTGACATTCCCTAATTTTACAGTATGCAGTCCTGGAAATTTGTTACTAGTCTTTAAAAGCAGTATTAAGGTACATGGCTGTTGTACAAAAAGAGAAAGATGTAGATTCAAAAAGGAAAAACGTATTTGCATAAGCAACGCAGACTTGCTTTATAATACCAACTCATAAGCAGTGCTTTTTTCCACCCCTTCAAATAAACCCCAGCTCTCTGAAGAATCATTTTTATTCTAACAGGCTCTGCTAAATTGCAGAACAATCTGGCTAGTTATCAACTTGCCTATTTCAAATTACAAATCTTAACATAAACAAAATGGATTATTCCTTAAAACAATAAAAAAGTGTAACATTTCTGAGAGATGCGCCGTAGTAGACTGATATCTGCACAGAACTGAAAACCAACATATACTATGTCATTTTAGGAGAGCTGGGAGAAATCAGTAAGCCAAGCGCATCAATTAGGAAGGGGCAGGAGACTGCATGTATTAGAAGCAGATGAGCCCAGATCTAGACCGACAGTTCTGAAACACAGTGTCCAGGCAACTGATGATTCTGTTACAGGAAAGTGTACTTTTTGTCTCAAAAGACCCCGAAGTATTTACCAAGCACTTTCTGCAAGGCATACGCAGTTTTATCACCTAAGACAAAGCACAAGGCCTTGCAAAATCTCTCAAGTATAATGAAAGTAATGAGCTTCTAAAAATAATGGCAGCCACATGAGAAACTGTCTAAGGGGTTTAATTACCAATTCTGTTATAGTACAACAAAGTTCTTCCTTAATAATACAGTAGAACTTCACTACACGTAAGGGTACTCCAGAAGCACAAATGGAGATGTCTACTTTCAGGCCACCAATGACTGCAACCATTTTTAATCCAAATTACTTGGAATCTTGTTGAAATATAATTTGTGAGGCACATTTTCAGAAGTCATAAATAATCCAGAACTGTTTTGCTTATGTGAACAGCATTGTTAGTATTTAACAATACAAGACATACTTGCAATACTTCCATATCACCTCCATCTCATTTCATCACCACATTCAATGTAAAACATTTGACTAACAATTAAAAAGCGTTATATACCCTGAAAGACAAACTCCACCAAGCTGAATAAACACGAATAATCCAAGTATTTTCTTTAAAAAAAGGAAAATAAAAAAAGAATCTAAGTATCTGTAGTCATATTTTTGAAAAAAATATTTCATGTATTTTATATTTACTATAGTTTTCCTGCGCTATGTAAGAATAAAAGAAGAACTTCAAATATAGAACTGTACTATTCCCACATGGGGCAATCAAAATTTGCATACAATTAAAACAACATCGTTTTAAAGACCAAAATTCCCACTCAGCAAGTTTCCAGGCATCCTAAGATTTATGCATGTATTTATATGGGAATCAAATATGACTGCTATCTAAACACTGTTAGAATTATGCTCCCAAATAAATGGACAGGCAAACTAAGCTTTTATTCAATAATATTTATAGATCTGGAGTCAAGACTTAAATATCTATGAACTGAAAAATTACAGACTTTACAAGCAACTTTACATATGGAAAATAGTTTATCTGACCCAAGAAAACCTTTCTGTTTATATTTATCTAGAGCTGCATGAAAGAGTCTTGTTTATAAAGGATTCCTAGCATAGCAAGTGTTCCTTGAAAAACTGGTGAGGAAAATTCCTATAATTATCTTAATTTAGTCAGACTTTACACAGAACACATAGGTTATAACCTATATGCGTACATACTTTATGTAATGTTCTTCACCTGAAAGACCTTAACAAAATTTTGTAAAGTCTTCACTACCACGCTCCTATTTTCAGCTAATGTTACATAAGACCATGTGGGGACCTAGGGCACAAAAGTAACTCCCAAAAAATGAGGAAATGACAAAAGGAAAACAGGATATTGTCCATCAAAATACAACTATAATTAGTTTCTATATTTCTGTATCAATATTTGTACCAAAAAAGTGAAAAGAAAAATATTTTTAGAAGACAGCAAGTTATTTGCTCAGTTAATTATTACTAGCAGGAGGCACAAATAAAACCAGACACAAAAAGTAAAAAAGCTTTAATGATAAAACAACAAAGAAGGAAATTTTGGCTTTGCCTTCTTTAATGAATGAGTCTCCAGAAATCTTTAATTGGGTCAGAAATTTGATTGAATATTGACTATGGGCACACAAACAAAAAAACTTGCTGCTCACTGCATTAATGAATTGCAACACAATTTAATTAAAATTCTAAAAGGCTCTCTTAGGGCAAAATAAAACAAAACCATGAAGAGTTAATTCTATGAACTATTTTCAGTTCTTTATACTTATTCTGCTCTCACTCAACTCATTACAAGAAATGCTAATCATTAAACTTCTATATGGTCAATCAGTTTTATCAGGTTTTTCTCCTATGATTCTAATAAAATAAAATTGTTCAATATATCTCTCCACAGAAGGGAAACTTCTGATTATATTCACTAATTCACTAGTTTTAATTAGTAGATCTCTTCCATCACTATTAAAAAGTAAGCTATGGTAAAAGTTAACTCCACAATAGTATCAAGTCTTAGTTCTGGTAGGGCATTTTTACTTTTAAATGACAAAGTTCAGCATTGCCTATAGATACAAAATTAATTCTTTGTTCAAGACACGTCAGTAGCAAATCCAGGAATATTCAAGGAAATTTATTCCATATATTGGTTGCTAATTTGTGTAATTTTATGCCTTTTCCAAGGACTCACTTGTTCCTTCAACCCAAACAGGAAGCAATCGTTTGAGATTTGCTCAGCAATGATAAACAAACATGCCATTAACTTTTTTTTTTTAATGCCAAAGAACCTCAAAGTTTTAATGATAAAGCTAATATAAAGATATAACTAAGAGAAAATTTCAGGGAATAAACTACCAAGTGTTTGCATTATGAAAGAAAAAAGACAAAGGATTTTTAAAAGATAACTATAAATTTGCCAACTTTAACAGAGATGAAACCTACAAACTGAGACCTTTTCTATTATCTGCAACTTTTAACCAGACAAGGAGAAATAAAAATAATACATAGCTTCTGGAGAATTGCTACTACTGCACTGATTAATATAGAAAATATTTACTACAAACGAGTTACCCTCCAGGAAGTGCAAAAGCTCCATTATACCCACATCCTTTGGGGTTTTTTCTTCCCCTTTTATAAGAAGTGATTTCTTGAACACAAGATTTAACAATTATATGCAGTCATATAACATAAATCCCTGAATAAATTGCCTGTGAGCTAGATAAGTTTATGTCATCTCCAGTTTAAAAAAAAAAAAAAAAAATCACCAAAAGATTTTTCTTTTTAAGTTATATTTGCTAAAATTCTTGACAATCAACTAGAAGAATAAATTTTTAGTTTGCACAAATACATGTGTTCTTCCCACACCTGATTTTTGGCAATTATGCTGTTGAGCCTTGGCAAGCAAGCAGAGCAAGATCAACACTAACTTCCTGAAACAAACTGATTGCACATTCCAAACGCTATAATAATTTTCTTTGTATCTTTCAAATTTCAAATTCCCCTAAATCAAATAGTAGCAGGAAAAGCTTGCGCTAGGTTCTCTTGAAACTGTATTACACCAAAGCAGCTGAGATCCTTCCACTCACGTTAAAATAAATGCAGCCAACCCGTATCACATAATGAAGTAAAATTTCATCATTTTCTAACAAATTTTACCCAAAACAGCATTGAAAAGAAACTCATTTCAGTATCGTTTTATGCCACATGATGAACTAATGCCATACATGAAGAGATGCTATAATCTCACAAGGGCTTTTCCAGCAAATGAGTCTCCACTGGCTGCAACAATCATTCTTAATACCATGCTATCTTCACCTCTAGAACTAGAATAATGGTCCCAGTGCTTAAGATATTTAATAATTATGCAAACTTATAATTTGTTTTATCAATATTTTTCTAAAATTAGTAACAGGCTATATTATGTATGCATTTTTAACAAACCAGTTCAATCAAACTGCTTGCTGTCATCTGCATGGATGTTTTTGATACTCATTCAAAATCACTTACATGTCAAAGACATTGCTTGAAATTGAAACCTTTACTAATGCCAAGATTTGACCCAGGATCCAAAATAAATCTGCATGTACAGACCCTTGTACCTACACAAAGCACCAATTACTTCAAATAAGGTTTTGTCTGTGCACTAGAGTCCACCCATGTGGAGCCAATTACTATAGCAGGGCCATTATATGGTTCATTTCCCCATACCAGCTTGGCAAGAGGTGTACATGGGTGTGGGAAGTGCAAAAGAACCTTCACTAATAAAGTGTCTCAAACACACATCCATGCATTGTAATATTTAATGCTACAACAAACGCTTCTTCACTGGAACTAGACCATGCAAAATAGTAAATACTACAGGGCAGTTTCCAATTTGAATGGTATTTTTCAACTTTCTCTTTTTGGTCCACCAGCAAAATCCAATTACCTTCATATAAAAAATAAAAAGCTTGAATAATTACGCTGATCCTTCATCTACATCACACATTTCTAACAATACCTGAGAATTCCTAAGAATGTGAAGAGTCTATAGGATTTGAACAGAAGGTGCGAGAAAAATGTCAGAATTGCATGCTTTTCAAGAAGTATAGTATGTTTATAATAGCAGAAGCACTGATATTACTTATTGATTATGTCTGCTATCATTCCATTCCTGAATGGGAAAGTTGTTTGAAATAATTATTATAAATAGGAGCAAACCACTTGAGTATAAAAATCTCTCCCCCATTGGAAGTACTGAAGCTCCATCTAGAGGCTTTTCTTCCTCTACTGTCATTTGTGGTATATGTAATATCACCTAGAAATGTGAACAATATTAAATGTCAGAGGCTTCCTTTGTACCTCCTCTTTTGTTATTCATAATGGGTTCTTGCCCTGAACCTTTGCCTGGCAACACTAGCTCCTTCACTGCCATCAAGTGGTAAGAAACCAAAACTGAACTTAAAAATGTAAAATCTCAATAATCGGATTAAATGATCAGTATAGCAGACAACTGTAAATACCGAATACTGAAAAATCTTTATGGTTCTTTTCACTGAAGTTCTGGTATATCTACTCCAGAGCACTATGAAGCATCACACAAATTCAGCAATGGTTTCAAATCTCTTTTTGTAAAGTTCATTTTTACTTCAAGTTGCACAGAATAAAAATCTACATTCATATTCCCCAGCATTGTATTTAGAACAAAAAGGCATCTCAATAAAAGAATTTTTAAGCAATAATTTATGTAACACTTAACACTTCAAAAATATTGAATTTGGCAATTAGGAGGAATTCCATAACATACTCAGAAGGAACAGCACAAATATCTCCTCAGAGTTCGTGTTGCCTGTTGGCAGCATCTCAAAACAAAGGGTGAAACAGCAGCCCACCTCTTCAGCAGTGTCTAATGCAGCAAGTATGCAACTATGTCAGTCTCCCCCTTTGTGCTCCACAGCTGTAATCAACTGTGGACATTTGTTATGTCAGGCAAAGTCTTAATGCTCTATAATCAAAAGTGAACTATGGGGAAACAAGCACACAACACACCAAAAAAATGGGAGGTTTGTCTAGATCAAATAAATAGGAAAAAGAACTAATAAAGTAACAGCAGAATGGAGCCAGGCTGCAAGACCTTGATTACTTCAATTTCAACCCTTTGAGTGACTTCTGGTACAACTACTCCACACAGCTGCCCATCACTCCCACATATAATGCTTCTAATTATGCAATTCCCACAAGGTCTTCACCATGACTAGGAACACCTAAAATAAACCTCTTAACATACATGCAGTGGAACTGCATTAAGTGCTTCTATCTGTTCTTCTACACAGACAATCTTATTTCACTATACTTTCTCTTCAGCAGTTACTCCATGTTATTTGATCCATGGCACAAGATAAAACTACAAAGACTTCTTGCTCTTGTCCTGCTAGACAGAGCAGTGACTAGCCCCTGCAACAGAGCTTAAGAATTCAACTTCTGTTACAGAAATTTAAAAACGAGAAAAGGAATAGTTATCCTAGAATCACAGAATGGTTTGGGTTGGGAGGGACCTTAAAGATCATGTAGTTCCAACCTCCCCACCAAGAGCAGGGACACCTTCCACTACACCAGGTAGCTCAAAGCTGTATCCAACCTGGCCTCAGATTAAAGTGAACAGTAAAAAAAAAATATTCTTTACACCAGAGATACTTTATGCCTTATCAATTCTTCACTGGTAAGGAAATAACTATTTCTATCAAATCCTGTGTCTACCAGTCTGCAGATTAAGTCTGCACTGTGTAAGTACTGGGTGGCCACCTACCTGCTTCTAACTGAGCAGAGCCAGCTCTCTGCTGAAAGGCAGGCTCACACAAAGCAGTCTGTTAAAACTTTGCCATTGGGAAAGCAACCTCCAGACAGCCAAAATTTTCCAGCTGGAAAAGGTCTGAAAGATCTGACTTCTGTGTTTGCTTGGCCCTGGAACCCAGCCTGCTTGTCCAAAGACACATCATTTCTAGACCAGCAATTTTCAAACAGTTGTAAAAAATCTTTCTTCAAAATCATCACTGGTGTAACACCTACATATTGAAACCAAGACCACATGAAATATGTGTTCAAGAATGACTGGAGAAAGCCACAAATAATAGAAGTATATATTACAAAACTTAGGACAATTATTTCTTCTGCAACACTGGGAAAGGAAGAATAGAACTGATACTAATACGCAGAAGTAAATATGGATCTTCAGAAATGACACGTCGAAGAGACCAAAAATTGAACAGAAAGGGCCTAGAAATCAGTGAATAAGCAGAGGAAAAAAAAACCAAACCAATCCACACAACCACACCACTAACTATAGTATGTGAGGATTAAAAAAAAAGACGACAAGAATAAATAAAGGAATATACAGAGTGAATGTAACATGCAGCTTTAAGCTCAAGGCAACACTGCCTGTTGCTTGGCAATTCAATCTCGACATCCAACTGAAAAAAACAAACCAATTTTAGACAGTCATTTTAGTTATGGAAAGCATAGGGATTAGACAAAGAGGATGTTCCTGAAGTAATTGAAGTGTAAGTTAACCAGGGTGCATACAGCCACTTTAGCTCCTGAGCTGAAAGGATTGAATTTATGATGAGCAGTGAAAGCCACAGTAAAATTCAATGGCAGCAGGAATACATCTAAAAACAAACCAACCAACCACACAATGAAGACAAAAGATAACGTCCAAGATTAAGAGTCACAAACAGAAGTAGAAGACTTTGGAGATTACAAAAAAAAAAAAAAACCAAAAAACACCAAAACACAAACCACAACCACTTTTGTTTTTCTTGCCAAACATGATTACATGTAGTTCAACCTGACTGCAAACCTCTCAAAAGAATGTACTGAATATACTGATATGAAAACATAACCAGAGAAATGGTGCTTTAAAAGTTGCACATATCCCTCTACAGTATCCACGATTGATAACCATAGTTCTTAATGAGGGTACAAAAAAAGGAAAGAGAGGAATCAGAAGACAAAGACTTAAGCAGAACTGAGATGACTTTTCAGCCTCTGAAAATTAGAACGGAAGAAAATGTAACAAAAGCCATGGAAAGTGTTATCAGAGAAGAGAAAACAATTATTAGCTGCAGGGGCTGCATGGACAGTTACCATGAACTGCAATACATAAGGTTCCTAAAACATATTTATAGAGCCTTAACAATACTTGAGCATCACAGTCCAACAATTCTCAGCTGTGGCCACCAGGGACCCTAAATACTGCCCTAATTAAAGAAAAACACTAAGTGCAGCCCCAGCAACAATGCTGTCTTGGTAAGAAATAAAGATTAGGCATAGCAAAGAATAAGAAGCCACTCTGGTAACTTTCTCACTCTCCATCAGTATTCTAGAATTGACAGTTTTAACACAAAAATTTAGTTTGAGGGGAAAAAGGGAAAAAAAAAAAAAAAAAGATCTCCATGATGCCCAGCGAGCTAATAGCTAGTGAAAACTGTAAACCTGTTACTTAGTATTAATCCAGAAAATGAAGTCCTGGTAGGGAGGTCTAAACAGATCTGCTATGAAGTCTAGAGAGGAATGAAGAGACTGAAGAGAAGAAAAGTCAGCATAGGTCATTCATTTTGAGGATCTGTTTTCATCTCTTCTAGGTAAAGAAAATAAAGAGCAACTAAACCAAAATATTCAGGAAGTCTATTGCAAACATCTGCTTCCTTCTTTGGGCCACAGGTGTTTATTCTAGCAGTAGCTGGAACATCCATTTGCCCTCCTTTGTCAAGATAAGAATATCACTGGGATTCTAGAAGGAAGGCTATAGCCAAGAAATTAAAGATCAGCTCATCCAAAACGATGTCTGGACCTAACTGTCAAAAAACGGGGTAGGCTTTCATACTTTATCCAAATAAAACTACCAAGGTTCAACTTCAACAGAAATCAAAAGGCCAGGATAATAAGATGTAGTTTAAAATGTCACTGAAAGGCCAGCACTGAGTCTTTTGAAGACTGGCTCCTTTCCTTGGCCTGTATTAGTAACTACAGTGCATATTCCAGAGTACTAATGCTTGAAACACAATTTTAGAACATTTACACCAGAGCACACATAGTAATTCTTGCTAAATTCAACAACTCAATATTTACCTTAAAAAAATTTAATACAGAAGAGCTCGAGCCTGTTGGGCAATCAGCAAGAATGACCATAAGAAACTTCCCTGGAATAACATCCCATTCCAAGCAAACACTAGCTCCACTAGATTTTCCTGCTTTCCTCCTTCTCACCAGCATGCTGGGACTCAAAGTGCTGTATCACACTGTATCTCACTTGACTAGGTGACAGATTTTACTAGTAAAACTCATCTATAGAATTTTTTCACCACTTGTAATGATGTTTTTTCCTTAACCATGTTATTACAAGAAAGTTCCCTGTGAAAATGAGGCCTGTTTACAAGGTGCCTACTGTCAGTGTATGAATCTGTCACTACTGACATTCAGTCAGTAGTGACAGAGCACAAGCCCGGGTCTGAAAATCAAACCAGCATTTTTTAGACTAGCAATTATCTCAAATACTCTTTCCATAGCCTAGCACAGAAAATAGCAAATTGTGCATTAATTTAGTCATATAAAAAACCCCAGCAAATATGGAGGGGAGATCAGAATCAGTTCATTCCCACATTTCACAACACATTGGTTTCCATTCATGTTTTATTCTTAGAGTATCTGAGCGCTCAGTGCCCTTCAGGAAGTTGTCTTCTTTGACCACCACTTCAGGACTCACACCATCTCTTCTTTAAATGGCATATTGGTTTAATTGTATAACTGGACAAAAGGGCAAGGTTTTACCATGAAGATTTAATAATTTTTTTCCAGCTTTGCCAATTTAATAACAGTTACCACCCCTTCAGGCATTCTTGCCTTCATGCCTAGATCCATTAACAGAAATTTGGAGGGGGGGGGCGGCAGTATTTTTGTGTGTAGATTTTGTTTACCCACCCACACCCTACCAATGCAGAATCCAAAATGCATCTCTGCTTGAGCAAGCTATCCCTTAAGAATAGCCACAATAATTATCTTACTGACTTGTCCTGTGAATGATACTCCTGCGAAGAATGGGAATGACTGCAATATATTTACTTCTTTAAGGCTTGCAGCCAAAAACAGTCTGGGACTCCACAAGCAAACCCTGTGCTAGCTGCGGGAGGTGCTGGGTTTTATGTTAATAGCAAGTTCCACTCTTGCAGCTGGAATGGGAAATACTCTGTATATTTGTCTTAGCTGGACTGCAAAATATTGAACACCTGATCAAGATACAATTCTATCTTGACCGAGAAATCAATTTCAGAAACCACCCTAGTCCAGTACTGTCTTTCCTAGCCATCGTATCAATCTGATCATGTCTAACCAGCTGTCATGTAAGGCTCTCATATCTCATGACAGCAGACAGGATAACCAATACCCCAATAATAATGGGATACCGTTAATTCAATGACAGTGTCTTTGAGTTAATCTGTTAGCAAAGAGCACATAAGCTATGGGAATGCATCTTACATATTCCAGAAGTGAAGAGACTCACATTTTACAGCCTTCTGCTTTAAGTCAAAAATATAAGATACCATGCCCCTATTAACAGTTCTCTAAAGTCCAAATTTTAAGGCAAACACGTAGAAGACAAATGAAATTATATCTTAAGAAGAAAATATGGATATCCATATGGATATTCATAATGTGGATATTCAATGTTAGGCAGTGTGCATATTCACAAATACATTTACAAGAGAAGTTGACATTCTGCAATGAAAAATGGCAATCCATACAAGAGCACTTTTTAAACAAAGATGCTGTCCCAATTTGTTTTCTAGACTTCAAATACTACAAAATGAATGCAAGCAAATCTTTTGTACTGACAAACTTTAAAACATCATGTTTTAAAATAGGAAGTGTAGTATCAAGATTAAGTTCTCTATCGTTAGGGTATGATATTTACTTCAAGTGAATTTCTAAGTCTGTCCCTTGTAGAGGGAGAATATAGTGTTACCTAAACATTTTGGATTAAAATTAAAATACAGTCTACTCAAACTTACATCTTCAGAGACTGATAGAATTAAACATTATGGTTTTATGCAAAAGTCATGATAAAGCTAAGACACTTATGATAAAAATCAGCTGCAGCACTGAATAACGCTTAATTGCATCTATATATTGCAATCTGCTGTTGCACTATGACAAACTGGAACCTACACGGGACAACTGTAGGTCCGACTGTTAAGGTAGCTCAAAATAGAAAATACTCACCACCAACACCTCTCCTATGAACCTATCCGAATTCTGCACCAATTACATCATACCTACAAAATTAGACTCCCCAGAAAACGTAGTTTGCTTTAGTCTTTCATTACACCATACTTTTTTCTAGTTACTGTTTCTTTGGGTTCTCAAAACTTGATTTCTCAGTGCATCACTCCAGATACGTAGATGTTAGCAAAAAGTCAAGCCTACCCTAAATCCACATCTCGGCATTAGTCAAGACACATACACAGCATGGAAGCAGCAGGTAGGATTAAATACAGGGGTTAATTGCTTTAGATGGTACACAGAAGTAAGAGTTTATCAGGTCCCTGAACACTAAACAGATCAACTCTATTTAGCAGAAAAATAAAATTGATCATACACTAAAGAACTATACTAGAACCTTGAAATTCAATAAATTTTATTCAATACAACTTTTAGCTTTAAAAAGCTCACTTGAAGTTCCTGCTTTCCAAATAAGTTCCTTGCTGCAAAATCTATTTTGTCAAGTTTCTATCTTTTTAAAACTTCTAGAAGTGAGGGCATTTCATAAAACCCTTTCATGTCTTTCTCCTAATAATGTTAGTGTTCAATCGAAAACATAAAAATTGAAGTTTTCAGAGTGATTTCTATAACTGAAAGCAATACCAAAACCTTTCTTAAGCCAACAGGAATGAGCAAACACATCGCCAGTAACTAGTACCATCAAAATTAGGGCAGACTAAAATAACCTCATTGTTTCCAAAACAATAAACTTAAGTATACAGTAAGAACCTTGCTGGGGAATGAATAAATCCACAGAATTCTATGGTATAAAGGAACCATAAGTCAAAAGGCAGAGTGGTGGGGTACAACCAAACCAATTCTACTTAAATCTTTAGTAATACAAACCCAAGCCCCTCCATTCTACCTTCTGAAAAGAAAACTATTGTCCAAGACTGAGATATTCCAGAGTTAATGCTAGACACTAAAGCAAAGCACCCAGAAGCAGATGATACATTTCTGAACTCCTGGATATCTCAGCTACAGAACTGAGTTGGTAAGAACATGCTTAATCATGTAAGTGTAGCAGTTAGAACAAGAAAACAATGTAACAGCAGTTATTCTCCCTTCCAGTTATCAGTAACTATAACAACAATATCACAGGATTTTGTGCCAGTTCCAGTGGAACTTGTGGAATGTATAGCTAAAAAAAAAAAAGTGTTGAGTACTTCTTTCTGTTATTATAGCTTCTTGTAGTTGTCCAAGCAAATCAAGAGTGGCAATTTGATTTTCAAAACCCTTTTATTTTCTTAAATGTAATCAAAAACAGGATGCTAGCTACAGACTGCTTGAGGATGAAACCATGAAAAGTTTCATTCGGGAATAAAGCTACAGCCATGCAATTTAATAATTTAACAAGTCCTTCCTGTTGGATATGTTCAAGAGATTCCCACATCAACACAGTCCTTGTAGAAGGCAAGTCAAGAGAAGCTAATTTAACTTGAAATAAATATACAGACATATTCATCCCAACACAAAAATTAGACGCTAGAAGTTGCCAGGACCATGGCTTTCACTTGAGATTGCTGAACAAAATTGATACACAAAGCTGCAGACCTGCAAGTGAAAAAGGTAACCCAGTACTGCAAAAAACTGCCATCAGGAACATGGCAGGCTGCCAACGCGACTGCCATAAACACACCAAAAAAGGAGAGATCCTGGTAATTACAGACCAGAAAGTCTGTCATCCATCCTTACTAAAAGTAATAGGGGCTATAAAAATAGTCACTGTAGACAGGGACAAATGTGGTCTGTTAGAAATGATGCTGCATGGCTTCTGCAAAAAGAAACCCTGCCTCACCAACCCACCCGAGTCAGAGTGCATCAGTCAGTAAGGACAGACAGAGAAGGTCCAGAGCTCCACCAGACACAGTACAGTCCGATTTTGAAAAAGCTTTTAACAAAGTTCCACACCAAAGGCTATCAAAGAAACTAACTTGCCACAGGATGGGAGGAGAGTCTTACAACTAGAAAATTAATGAACAGGATACAAAAAGCAAGGTTTAATGGCCAGTTTTCAGGACAGAGAATAGGCAGCTGAAAGGTCTCCTGCTGGGGGATTGGTACTGGGGCTAGCTTTATTCAGCACTTTCAATGACAACCTGAAGAGTAGAGCATACAATGAAATCTCAGAGTTCATAGGTGACACTATACATTTTGGACAGATAACAGATGCTAGCAAGGAAATGCCAAACCAAGTGATTTGGAAAAAAAAAGTCAGAAAGAAGATTCAGCATGGACAAGACTGTTGCCTTACTAAACCATGCCTACAGAGAGCAGAGCTTGGAGCTGGCAATTACAAATCATTAAGCAATCCAAGACACACTGCTGCTGACAGTTCTCCAAACCTGCTGTACAGCACCATCTCACTGAAAGGCACCACCAGGAATGCACCTTTTAACATTACTAATCAAAAACTGTGGAGGCTGAGAGATACAGGGGGGCAAACAGAATGCAAAACATGGCTATGCTCACATGCTCTCCCCAGGTAACACCATCTATTCCCACTGCCTTTATTATTTTTATTTATTTAAGAAGGAAGTATAAGGGTTATATGGAAGTACATAAATAAGAAACCAGAATAGAAACCAGCCAGAGCACATTGATAGCATCCAGCACTCCCTGAAGGCATCCAAGGAGCTTGTGGAGTGCCCTAACTGGAGACCAAGATGATTCAGGAATGGAAACGGGCCCTTACAGGAACCAGGATCCATTGCTTGAGACACAATGCTAAACTACTATTAAACATTTATAATCAAGACAAGGCAAGGCAATGGTGTTTAGCAGTCTCAACTGCAAATAACATTTTAAAAAAAAAATCCTCTTCAGAAGCCATACCACACAACACCACTGAGGAAAAGATAACCATTTAACAAGAAAACAGAAGTAGGTATCTCCAGGGACCAAAAGAATATCTAACTGCACAGAGATAGACAGTGATTTTCAACCAATGAATCACAGGACCCTGGAAACCAGCAAGCTACTGATCTGCTTCAGCTATTGTCCTTAAATCTAAGCTCACTAATCAATGTGGTCTGTACCTCCATCAGAAAATTAAGGTGGCTATAAATCATATACATTTGTAGATAAGAAAGGTAACTATAAGTGTGTGAAAGGCACAAATCATCATGACTGAGGAAATTAGTAAGTCAGACTAACCTATCCATGAGTTACTATCTGTCCAGCAGAGGACTAGATTTTTTAATTTTTTTTTTTAATTTGGTCCTTTTCAAGAGTAACACAGCTTTCTGGTTAAGCACCTAGCATTACTCAACCAGAAAACAAAGACCAGAAAATTTTACTAAATGGACTACTGGTGCACTCCAGCATGGTACCTCTGTACTATGTAACTGATAGTTACTAAGTCTAAGAATCTATATTAAATACTATGTTACTAAGAATCTAAGTCAGTTATACCTGATTTTTAATTATAGTATAACTTACATACAAAAAAGGTTTGTTCTTTCACAATTGTAAGATGCAAGAGACAACTGACTGCTTGATACCCTCCATCTGTTTTTCAACTATCGAAACAAATACTATTCTCAACAAATACAGTCCAACATTCAAATTCATTATTTTGTTTTGAATGTTGCTGGGTTAGCTTACAGTGTTGTAAAGCTACTGCAGCAGAAATAGAAAGAGGAAAATATTCAGTAGAACAGAAACTACAAACCACAGAGATTACAAGTTGACAGAAAAAATACTTTCTATTCAACAGATAGGTAGACTCAGGTTGGGAAACAGGTTTATTTCAAATATTTAATGCACTGTAAGAAGTGCTGGAATTGAGTAAGATTTCCTTTCCATTTAATAAGATTTTAAATAATTCCTAATAGGAAATGAGAAGAAGCTTCCATACAGGGTGAAATTTTACAGACTTTTTCCTACTGTAACATTATAGTAGCCACTGTTAGGCACAACATCCAGTAAAGCAATTACTAATACGACTGGAAACTGTCACAAAATTAAATGTCATACAGCTCTTCTGCTCTCCCATCACAACATTTATATCCCATAAAAAAACATGATAGGAGCCACTGACTATGAAATGG
>JAVJGJ010000047.1:70524409-70539831 GCA_035590215.1 Microhierax caerulescens | reverse complement strand
GTGATTATTAAATATAAAAGCTAGTCTAAGTAAGTTTGAAATTTAATAAAACATTGATCAGACTATAGAATCATCTGCAAAGCTATCAGGGGTAGGTAAAAACAACTATTTCCCCTTAAAGGAGAAGCTGTTCACCCCAAATCAGTGCAATAAGGCTACTTCATGGCCTTCTCATCCTCATTAGCCTGAATGCTTCCTTCAACAAGCAAAAGCACTTCAGTGTTGGAGACAGCAGCATTTCAGTATTATAGCTCGTGTAAAAGCAACGCTCCCTTAGTTATTCCTTCTCTCTTTAGTCAGAGATGGATTGCAGAATGACTTTATTTCGACAGTTCCTATGCATCTTCTGGTTTCCTCCACAGGTTTTCAAAATTTAACACCGAGAAGGAAGAATTTCAGATCTAGCAAGATGAGGGACTGCTTATGAATTTTCTTCATTTCTCATTCCACCACTCATTTGTTTGACATCAGGAAGATCAGTTTGTAAGGCCTGCAAGCCAGGTCATTTAAGAAATGTGCATTTAAGCAATCCATCACATGAGAGCCCAGTAATACACAATCCTGCTTTAAAGTGCTACATTCAAACCACCTTACTGTTTGCATAACTAACATACATACACCACATGCACAACACATTGCCACATACGTTAAGTTTACAAATCACTTTTACACAGAACTAATAACATCCAAACAAGTAAGAAGCAAAAGAAAACCAGAAACCCCAAAACTCCTCAGAATTTAGGGAAAACCAACAATTTAAGGCTGCAGGAGGAAAAAAAGAAAAAAAAAACCAAACCAAACTACTGTTTAGGAACCCAAAAATTGAGAGGCAAACTTCACAGGCACAACATACAGATAAGCAAAAGCACAAATACTAACAAGGAAATCAAAAGCAAAACTGAAGGTTTTCATATGCTGCATTAATTTCTTTAGCCCACTAGGATGCTGTGGAAAACCAAAACGTTTCAGATATTAAAATGAATAAAAGGAGGAAATTAATGTATATCAGACCTATTCTTGATGTTGAAAAACCTTTGTCATCACTTATACTCTCATTCTTACTGGCTCAGCTGCACAACAGCACCACAGGCCCTTTGTTACTGGCTCTGCTAAAACACAAGAAGCACCAACACAACTAAGAAACATTTTAAATGCTGAATTTTCATTTTATTTTTTAAATTTTAACAGGCACTTAAAGTTAAAATAGCACCATAGATACCTCCAAATATCTCCCTTAAAGCTACAGTTTTCTCTAGATCTGATGAGAAAACCATGTTAATCTTAATTGTAAAATGACTCTAGATGGAGTATAAAAGGTTTATCATTCAAGAGAATGAAATTAAGGCTGCCTCTAAGATTTGTCTTTACACAACTCCAAACATGATGACCACAATCCACAGCAGTCAAGCAGTAAAAAGCCCAGTGGGAAGTTATTTACAAAACTGTATGTTAAATTAATTATGTGGCTGGTTTAGATACCAACATAGGCACATACAGTAGAACTTCAGCAAAGGAGATGTGTCTGAAATAAGCATAAAACATACATCCTTGTGTAAGCATCAGAGGCCACCGGCACAGGTCGCCTACCATTCCTCACCAAGAATTTGGTCACTCCCCTCAGTGAATTACATGTCAAACAAAATTTCTAGGAAGAAAAGTAGCCCATTTTTATTCTGCAATTTGAAGATCAAGCTATTATGGATGCATTCTTAAAGGCTAAGTGAAGTAGGAAACAGAGGGAAGAGCTGAAACACTATTGCTGCTGCAGACAGAAAAAAACCCAAACCATTAAACAATGCTTGTTTTATTCTTTTTACAGCACTATACATACTGTTAGTTCCCTTGGGTTCCCAAACATAGTAGTTTCCTATTGCCATATGTCCTTCTACACAGCAAGAAAGAAGAAAAATATAATCTGAAAGAAATCAGGAAAGTATTATATGAATGAATTGTCAGCGAAAGTTAACAGTAAATGTATTTAAAACTACTTACAACGGTCAATTCTGAAACACTTTTCTGTACGAAAGGAGCCAACAATGAAAGCAAAAAAACATGGATCTCCTTGGACAAGATCCAAGCAGAAATTTAATAGGGAACAATACAGAAAAAACATTTTTATGGTAAGTTTTACAAGTCTACATGTCTCAATCATTTTAAAATGCAGGAACTGTGAACAAAAACATCAGGGAACGATATGCATACACGGTATGTGTCAGGGCACTTACAGAATGGGTTATGTTATGTATCAGCAGCTTACCTACAAGTTCAGCACCGTTAAAAAAAAAAAAAAAGCAAAAAAAACCCCCACACCTGAAAACCCATTTCCTTAGTTAGAAATCTAAGCATAAGTGCTTCTCTGTGGCGACTCTTGCAAGCAAGTAAACTACTATAGTTCAGAACAACTTTGTTCTACAGGATCCAAGTGAATAATCTCAACAATAACTTCACATTATTTTAAAAATTTACATTTTTAATGAAAATTAAAATAAAAAAAAAAAACAGTTTCCAGAACTGCTGGAAATCTTACTTCCGTGCACAACTTACAAGTAACAGACTCAAACAGGAAGTTTAAAACTATGAAGGGATGCAGAATTATGTCTCAGTAACATACTGAGAAAAAACATATAGTTACTTGTATGTAATGAACGGAGATTACAGCTAAAGCCACTAGAAATAAATCCAGATTTTCTAATGCTATTTTTGTTTGAACTAGTGCAATGGAGTCTACTACTGCCTCAATGTTGATACTATATCTCAGGGCTCTGACAGGCTTTTTTTTCCTCTAACTGCCATAACAGAACCCAATTCTTAAAGTCAAAAAAACAATTTTGAAGAACCCCTCCCTCATCCACCACTTAAAAACATACAGTTTCAGGAATTACTAAGATCCTTCACTGTCCAAATAAAGGTCTGCTACTAATATCACCTAGTTGTGTATTAAAGGAGTTAATCATTTTGACAATTTGGAGCAAGAAGGTTGAAATATATTTCCAACCAAGAACTCTGACGTTGTGTTTGACAGTGCATTAAAAGCTAATGACTTCCAAAACTATTGGACCTGCTTAGTATATATTTTGAACAATGAGTAGAAAACAATCTTGAAACAGGCTTAAACATCATATCTAACTGTCTAATCATTAGGCTAATAACTTTGATCCCTGAAAGATCAGTAACTGAGATATCAAGCTACTACATGGCTCCACATCACTTCACAGCACAAGACTTTCAAAGGTCACACTAAATATTCCGTTTGTCATGCAAAGATAAAATAAACTTACAAAAAGTAAGAAAAGCCTACAGCTCACAGTTCTGATACAATCATCTGAAAAAGCAATGTCACAATTGCATGCATGTGAAACTATCTCACTTGATCAAATACTTCCAAAGTTTGGAACACTGAAGAAGTATCACCAACCTAGATTTTCTCTAAAACATTTGCAGATGATGCACACTCCATGATTTTAGTAACACTGCACCCACATATGTTAACCTTAAAAAGCAGCAGGGAGGAGAACAGCCTTAAGTGTAAGAAGAGCAACCAAAGTAAGTCTTTGGAGTGTGATGCATGTGATCTAGCTTGTCACTGGTAAGAAGAAACAAACTGCTGAGTTTGATCTAGACTTTTTTTTTTTTTTAATGGACAGCAACCCATCCAAAGCCAGAACTACGGTAGTGCCAGACAATAGAACACTGACAGCTTCAGAGACTGCTGTTCTTTCTGAAAAGTAGGTTACCAAATCTATATCCAAGAACCTTACTTATATAACATATGAATTCAGAACTTTAGAACTGCGGTGATGTAATCATTGCATGTCATCAGTCAATACACTTTCATAAGACAGACTATGCAAAAAACTATTACTGAGGATTTTATTAAGTGTCCCATAACGCTTTGTAATATCATAAAAGCCACACAACGTGTTGTGGAGCTAATTCCTGGTAAGCTTCTTGGAGGACTGTGCTAACAGGTGAAATTCAGCATCAGCCACTTATTATAAACTATAGTCTTAGAGGTGCACCCACCTTAATTTTCTAGTGCAGATCAGAAGTGCACATATAAAGCATACTTCCTTATTGTACCCACTGCATATCATGAAGCTGTCCTGGAGCGGATTAACTGGATTCCTTTTAAATAGAACTGAACTACAAGATGTAAAACCAGGAGCACAAACAGCACATTGGAACACAATCAGGCATTTAGTTGATGCAGCCAGCCTGGATTTAGTTCAACAACAACAAAACCCATGAAATGCAAACAGTATGGACACCACCAAACATTGCATTCTACAGATGCAACTCTGTCAGACCCTGCTACTCGCCAAGGTACACACAGCTCCTCTGTTCCAGTGTTCTTGAAAGGCACCTATTAGCTCAATACATCCAGCTCATCCAAATGGCTGCAGGAAGCCAAAACCTAAGAAACCTGACTCCTTGGTTTTCACGTCTTGCAGTTTCTTGGAATTGGTAACATACCAGTGTCTCACAGGCTGCAGGACCAAACTCAGATTCTGTACATGCAGTTCTGACTTTGTACTGCAGCAGCATCTAACAATGACACAAATACAGTGCTCTTAGTTCTCTACAGTAAAGCCACGCGAATGCATTAGAGCCTGGTTCAAAATAAATACCATGTGCCACAAAAGGAAGGCATAAGCCAATACTGAAGATAACATCTCTCTCAATATTTTTTGGGCGTTATTTATTTATCCACAGTGTTGGCCAGCAACAACCACCAATGTGGTAACCCTCCTTCAGGAACTTGAGCTCCCAGGGCCTCTTCTACTACATCAAAGGGCACTTGGAGAAACTTTCTGCATTTGCTTTCATACACTGCACAGCCCTAGCAGAACTGTTAATGCAAACCTGTTCCCTTACCTTACTACCAGTAGACACCAAAGCCTTATTCAGAAATTCCTTGATCCTTATCAATAACTAACATACTACTCTGCACTGGCCAATTATAGCAATTGCAGCTCTTGCATTTTAACACATATTCACAAATGTTTCCTAAAAATTTCTTGATCAGACCCCTTGTATCCAAGAACCATACCACAAAGTTTCAAAAAGACATCCATAGGCCTGTAGTGCCTTCCTTACTACAAGCCAAAAAGAGTAGAGGAGAAGGCAATTCCCTTGAAGCCATATAAACAGTTCTAATCAGAAGCATATTTTGGCAAGAAGTTCCACAGGTTCAACTGATGTCAAGTTGATTCATCCAGAGCATACCAAATTTATGCAGGTATCAGCAACTGAAAGCTGCCAGAGACAATGAAATTAAATTGATCAGTTTGGCTGTCTACCATACAAGCTTGTAGCTCCCCGGATCTTCCTGGATTTTTTCCAAAAAGTTGACATCACATTCACATGTTCTCATTCTCAGGTTAACCAGGTAATTTTATTAACTGAGTCTGCATAGCCTCTGGTTTAATTCTGCTGTTTCATGTGAGCTTTTAGATGAATACTATTTGGTCCTGATGCCCTTGTCAGTTTGAAACTGGCTATACTAAAGTGATTACTGAAATTATTATTATATCTGATCTATCAAGAGTTTATGATTCTATTTTCTTCAGTAACCACTTGGGGGACATAGAAATGTAATCTCTCCTCAAGCTAAAGGTTCTTATCTCCCCATTCTGCTAGGTCAAATTTCTTGAGAACAGCAATGTTTTAAAGGAGCCATTCAAGTTAATCACATCACCAATTTAAGAACCATCAAAGAAACAGGAAAGCTGAGCAATTCCCAAATTGTTCAGAACAGCAATAGTAACAACGTAACAATGCAAAACTTCTTATATAGGCTATGTTACCATTAGATCAGAAGATTAAAAGATGGATCGCGTCCTTATATAAAAATCACACACAATCTGGGTTCTCAGCCCTAACACTTTGAGGTTGGATGACCTCCAGAGATTCCTTCCAACCTCAACCATTCTGTGACAACCTGCATGTTTCTCAGCCAGCCCCTCCTTGAAGCCAAGCACTAAGGACAGTTATTCTAACAGTCAAGACAGTCAGAATCTTACTCTTCCCCTGTCATTCTATATTCACAACAAAAATCACTTTCATTGGATCATCCTCTATCTCAGCCACCAATCTTGGAAAACACTACAGCAGCTTCAAACCTAACACCCTGCCAGTGCTGGATGGCAGTTACCTGACAATGCCAGGAGGCTTCCACAAGGCCCTTGAAAAGACAAAACTTAAGACCCTTACTCTTGCAAGCATAGAGTAGCAACAAAACAAGATCATTCCTTCCCAATCCCAGGGAAAAATCCAGCAGCCAGAGGTTTCATCAAAGCATACTAGAGAGCTACAAAACCTCCCACAATGCCTTCTGCACCTTGTCAACTGAGGTCAACATCAGCTTCTGACATGTATGACATTCAACAAGCAGCCAGTATCAAGTTTTCCCAACAAAACCTAAGCTGCTTTCATGCCTTAAGGAAGCACTGGAGTAATTCCCTGTATTTTTTTCAATGCACAAGATGACACGTTTAGAAGAAATCTGGCAGCCCTGGTATACTACCATTAACAAACACAGTCGAGCATCCATCTCTCAGACACATAAGTTACATCATACTCCCTCCCCCTGAAGTACATGAAGAAGTGATTATCAGGACACAATACAAGGCAATGGACACCAAGAGGAATGTGGAGGGGAGGAGTAGGAGAAAGCAAGCTTTGATGAATGCAAGAGTCATGTCCAAAGGCTATTGTTATGCATACTGTCCCTGTTGTGCTAAAATGCCAAGAAAAATACCCAAGCACAGGGAATAAAATCGCAAGCACCAGAACTACAAAAAGTTAATCACAGCATTCTAGTCAAAGGCATCCCAACTGAAACAGTGACGCACAAAATAACCAGTAAGCACTACATGCCAACAGCACATAGAGACATCATGGTAAAAAGCAGCTCTGTGTTAAGACATCCAAGGTAGGATACAGCACACCTGAAATTTGTGCACTTCCATTGACCCTGTTACAACACCAGTTACTCTTCTCATTTGGTAACTTAAACGGCCGCAGCTGTCACTGCAAGTCAGAACCCTGCGTTTCAGTATCTTCTCTGAAGCTCCAGCTATAGGTTAGAGCTGGAGAAGCAAGCAGCAGGAACAAAGGATATAGTGTGGAAGAACCTGCACAGCATCTTCCAGTGCTTACAAACTTCTATTGAAGCTCAACTTCAACACCATCACTGTATTCACAAATATGTTCTGCTACATGTGCAAAGCATTCAATACAATTTCACCTCAAGTCTTGACTACAACGACATTATGAGTGACCAGCATATATTCATAACTGACAAAACTTCATTTTATTTGTGTTGCAGTTTCACCAACTTTTCCCTGCTCACACATTACAAATCATTCAAGTTCTCCACTAAGATTAGAAGTACAGTAGAAGTGTGAACTAGCATGACATTTGCTTGCTAAAAGTACCATTATATTTTGCCAAATTATTGCACAAGGTACAGACTGAGCCCTAGAAAAAAAGGATTGTGGAAGCTACAAAGAGTTGCATACCAGATCAGAACATCACCAACTGAAACAAAATGTTATATCCCTAGGTTATGTAACACTAAATTTGCCTTTGAGGAATTAAAACCTAGATTTTTACGCTCATGAAACTTGGGTAGCAGTGTTTGCTGTGTTTTATGTGTGATGGTATTCCATAGTATTTAATGCCAGATTAAGAAGGAGTACAAGAAAGATGAAACTGAGTCAGAACCCCCCAACTACCATTAACAGCTGCAGCCTGCAGTTTCCAAAATTGGACCCTTGCATATTGCAGACACCTTCCCTCTCTTTGCAGACATGGCCCTAATGAAATGTCCTGAAAACACAGCTATTATTCTCAAAAACTACACCAGGATAAACTTTAAGGTTGTCAGGGAAACCATTCAAATAGCAGGAGCACTCATCAGAATGTAGAGGTGCTAGGAGACAAAGAACAAAATGTCTTTTGGGGACTCTGGGTGAAGTAGCAGATCATAAAGAACTGCATATTTATTTATTAAGGACAGGAATACCGACTGGGAAAAAAAAAAAAAAAAAAGAGATAAAAAGACAACTGATAAGATGCATGAAGAGAGATCAAGCAAGATCAGACACACAGAGAGCAGAGCATCTAGAGATGAAGGCGGCCATCAAGTGGGAGCCTAGACAAGTGATACAAGTTGGAGATGCCATGTGGCAGTGAAGCCAGCAACCACATCTAAAATGGGATTAAAGTGTTTGGAACAGTAACGCCTGTCTGGACTACATGTGCATGAAAATTAACCAGAGGTGCAGAGTAAATGCTTTAAGATAATCTTCAAGTGTTGCCTAGCAAACAGAGGCAAAAACCATGCACAATAACCAAGATACAGGGAAAAGTAAACAAATATAACCATCTACAAGCCATTACCATAGCAAAGGGTCACAGTCTACCACATGGCATGCATGAGAAAAAACAGGAGCTGCAACACATGGCACAATCTTAAGAAGATAAGGAACCAGCAGCTGTGCAGAATGAGGGAAAGATGAGAAACAGCGATACCCAGCATATGTCTGCGAAGTGGGAGAAGCCCACAAGGTATTTCTGTGTGGCTGTAAATGCATTTTTTAATTTAAATGCATTTGTAAATGCAAAAAATAGAGCAACAGGCAGTAGGAATGTAAAAAGGTGCAGTGGGAAAAGGAAAGTTAATGTATGGTGGATCCAGAAGGACAGAAAAACTGAACAGTACTTGAAGAAGAGCGGAGCCGCTACAGAGGGAAAGGAGCGGCTGGGGAAGGGACAGGAGCCATGCCCTGAGCCCCGGGCGCGGGGCACGGGAGGAGGCCCGCACCGCGGCGGCAGAGCGGGGCAGCCGCACGCGTGCCAGGGCATGAGGCGGGTGACAGCGCCGGGCGAGACGGAAGGTGAGGGGCCGGCGGCGTGCCCAGCGCCCGTGTGCCGCCGGGAGCAGCCGGGCAGCGGGGCGGTGGGGCCGAGGGCACCGTGGCGGCCGCTTCTGGGCCCGCGGCCGGAGCTGGGGCGCGGCGGCCGGGCTGCCTGGGCGCGGGCTCCCTGGTACAGGAACGGTGCTCCGAGAGCGCCCGGCACCGCCAAGGGAAGCTCGCTGGGGACACTCGCCGGGGAACGGAGCCTGCCGTCCCAAGTGAAATTGCCCCCACAGCGGCACGCAGGCAGCACCACTCGGCCCTGCCTTCCCACCCTGCATTTCACACGCGTCCACCAGCACAGGCCAGCCAGCTCTCAACTTTGTGGGTTATCAGGAAATGTCTCTCTCCTTGAAGACATTTGAGAACCGTCCCCTTGGCCAGGAGCGAAAACACTTGTCAGATATTGCCACGGGAATAGAGAAGTTACTCAGATTTTTTAACCACTTGACTCAGATTTCGGTGAACGATATAATTGTGATGGACCTGCCATGACTTTTGCTTTGAAGACGATAAAAAAACATACTTTAGAAATACCAGATGCCCATCGTGGTACTGTATGGCTAACACCCAGCTGTCAGTCAGGTAGCAGAGACACTGCCCTTAGAGCTGAGGGACGCACCTGGTGGCTCCTGCACCTGCTTTCAGAAACACTCTGCTCAGTGCAAGAAAACCAACAACCAGACATATTTCACAGTCTCTATAAACTATTGCATCTCACCTGCCTCTGCTTCTCCCCACTCCCCAAAGACCACTAATGCACTGAGGCTGCAGCAGAGCAGGCAAAGGGGTTGGAGGGATGTCAGCTTGGACTTGCACCTTTTGGGTAGCACCTGTCTGCTTGCCCACAGGATTCATCTTGGCTCCAGCCACATCCCCAATGCCTCCATGGATTTCTAAACATCGGAACTGAAATTTCACAGAGTGAACATAAGCACTGCTGCATATATCACAAATCTTGTCAGTGCCGAAAAAAGTGTGTTACTTACTGAAGAAATATATCCAAAAAAATGCATACTACTACATAAAGCCTCCCACATTCTTAATGTTAAGTATAGCATCATGCAAGTGTGAGCTAAGGAGATAGCTATGTATTAAGTTACCATTTTACACTGAGTCATCTATCCTTATTGCACCTCTAGAATAATACTTCATAATAGTGCTCAATAAAACTTGAAGCAATTCAGGAAAATGATCATTCACCTTTTCTTGAAGTAGCAAAACTTCATTCTGACATCCTCATCAATACTGCAGAAAGCATTACCTGGTGGAAAAAGGAAAGGCCAGCATCCACCATTCCCTGGTGCTCACACATCCTGGCTCTGTATTCTCTCAGGCGCAATAACTAGCACTTTTCCATTTCGCTTGTGTTATTAGCAAGGAATTAAACTACTCAAACCACAGTTTTCTTATCAGCATTTCTTCGCAAGGAATTAAAAGTTAGGATCTTTGGGAAAGAGGGCAAGATTAACGCTTGCAGGAGACCCTGGTGATACAATGCCTTGTGAGCGGCCATTGTACACGATAGGGGGTCCTTCCAAACCATGCTTTTAACCTTTGACAATGAGTGCATTTTAAGATACAACTGTAAATGTGAAATTGTATTTAAAATTAGCTGAATCAACAAAAGATACGTTGTTTGGGGGATTTTTTGTAGGTTTTATGACCAAAACAGAATTCTGAAATTTCTTAAAGCTGTATGGTTGAGAACTAGTTTATCTTCTTTTACTAGTAAAATGTTTTGCTTAATCCTATAACTAAATGGTGCAGGCTGTTTCTTATAGTCTGAGCAGTAACACACAATCTGAATAAGCAGGTATGCTAGAATTCCTCCCAGTCCTTACTCCTCATATAAAGAAGCAGTCAGGCTCTATGGAGCAATGGCAACAGGATTACTCAGAAGAGGCATATGCATAAATTTTCTAAAATGTATCTCCTGATTTAAAAGAAACTTTTCCGTATCAAGAGTTATTAGTCTCAAAAGAGGTTGGCCATACAGAACAACAAAAAGACTTGCTTGGAAAAGATTATGACTTTCAATGCTTCAAGTAACCAGGCGGTCAAGATTAATTTCTGGTTTGTAACAGATATGTGGAAGCTGAATAAGCAGAAGAAATAATTGAAAAGAGCTGTTCTGATTTAATGGTTTAACTGGATCATTTATTATTTATCCCAATTATCCTGTGGCTGATGCCATCTTTCCTGTAATTGCATCAAGACACACTGTTCTAACATGGTTACAATGGGTGATGCTGCACGTGCAGTCAGATTTTCCTTGCCTGTTTGTAACTGAACACATGTGTTTGTTCAGTTATTGCTTAATCATGATGGTGCTTTGGAGAATCTGGGAATGGGGATGGTACTGGCTTGTTAGAGCTGCAAAGCTGGGCAGATTCAATTCATAGGCACCAGAAGTCCAGATCACGTTATCTGAGCAATCCGTAGATACTTTTTCCACCAGTATACCAGCAGCAGCGTGATCTGGCATTCAAGGCTAATAGAACTGTGGACTGTGAGAAGAGTAGCACAACACGGAACTGAATTATTCAAAATAATCCATGTTTCAAAAGAGAAAATTATCCCCCAAGTTTATTACATGTGCTATCATCTCTTACAGATCAGATGTGACCTTAGAAGCTTTTCAGTACTCTGGATTTCCTTTGTGTTGTAGGAGTATCAACACATGGGATGAGATCACACATACGTGGTACCAGTGAACATATTATGTCTTGTTTTTCCATAGAGAAAACCAAGTTTCCAAGTCAATATTCACTTCAGTTTCATGTTCTTGTGTTCTTGTATCAAGCCAGTATTTAACCTGTCTGCCAAGTAATAATTAAAACTAGGATATGAGAAAATGTTTTGGGTTTTTTTTCCCCAACAATTTTGACTTATTTCTGCCTACTCTCCATGAGAGCAAACTAGAGTTTCTATTTTAACATGAACATTTGTTGCTTTTTAAGGGAATTTGAAGATGCTTCTAAAAGGGCTGAAAATCTTAAACAATAATAAAATCTAAATCTAGACATTGGTTTTGTATGTTCAGTGCCTTCAACTCTAGCTGTAACAATGTTGGCTTAACATGAAGCTTAACCCAGCAACCATTTTCACTTGAATCAATAAAAATAATGAACACAGTTTGTGTGGAAACAGAAATTGTAGGATGTGGAGACAGCTGACCTCTCAGCCTTTAGCTATTGTGGTAAGACTCAAAACTGCACATTAATTAATCGCGCTCACACATGGCAGGACAGAACTTTAGCCATTTCAGTAGCTCTTTAGAAGACTTATAGAGTGAAACAGTCCCCCAGCTTTGTTGCTTGTCTAGAATCCAGCCTTGCAAATACTTTTCACTTCCCCAAAAGGATTGCTGAGAGCTAGGAAGTTCTGGATGCAGCACTGTCTACAGGATCAGAACTTTTGGTAGGACTCTTTGGTGCAAAAATGCTTATTTCGCAAGGTTTCCAAAACCCAGGAGATTATGTGAAGGCTAAGTATGGGTAGAAACAGCAAGACAATTTTGGAGTTTACTCAGAAATCTAGCCTATGAAAGATGATCAAACAGACATCCAGCAAGTAGATGAAGCAGAAGTTATTACCACCTTGCTATAAGATGGCATTTGGATGTTTCAATGATGGTTCCAAGTCCCTTTTTTGGAATAAAATTACTTTAGCATACATATTAGGCAATACCTTTCCTAAATTTTAGCCATGCAAGCTGTGACACCTTCCTTCTAATAAGTAAGGGACAAATATGCTTATAGCTGCACTTCAGATAAAAAGCCTGTTTAAGTGCTTCTCTGGACTGGGGCCAGAATACCCCACACTTCACTGCATCAAGCTGGTACGCAAGCTGTACTGTTCATGCTTTATTTCTGCCAGCTGCATTGCTTGCAATGATTACCTATCCTCCCACCCGCGTGGAACTGTTATCTGTTTCAAAGCCTCAGAGCCTTTCATAAAAACAAATTATAAATGATATTATTACATCTATGTGGAGCATTTCTTCCCAAATAACCTCATAAGCTGAAGTACCACATACATCATGTTGTGTGTATATGGGTAAATGTGTATACTGGAGGCTCTGGAGGGCAGGACTTGCAGCTAACCAGCAAAGGCACATCACAGTTACGGCTACCATGGAAAGAGAAGATAAATTTTTTATTTATTTTTATTAGACCATAAAATGTGATTGCTGGAAGCTTGCTGTCAAGATGCTGAGATTCTGATGCAGTTTGTTTTTTTCTTCAGTCCTCAAATGTGATTTCCCCTCATGGCTCAGCTGGGTAAGGTAATCCAATTCAGTCATTTCAGGCTACAGAGCATTCATCTAAAATGAAGAAATGCTTCTATGTGGGCACAATAGATCATTTGGCTCTTCTTTCTGACAATTCCTGCTTTAGCGTAAGTGCCTGTGATTTATTCATGCATTTATTTACTCTGCAGTGTAAAAAACTCATGCCTTTTCTTTCTAGTTTCAAATAGCCAGACTATCAATTTCTATTACTTGATTACAATTGTAACTGCCTTTGTACAGAAATGTAGTAATTGTTCAACTTCCATTTCATTAACCTATTTATATTGACCTTATTTTCCATGTAGCCTGCTTCAGATTTCAGGTGCTATGATTTTATGCCTCTTTAATTTGTACATTAAATTCTTTACCCTTCCTAGCGTGTGTGCACACACAAAATCTGCAAAGTAGACTTTGTGCAAAGAAGATGGCACAAATCAAAGGATGTAGCGGATTTCCAGCCCCACACCACACACGCAAACCCAACTTGGTTCCCCTGGAATCACATCCACCTCCTCCTGAAGTTCACCATCAACCTCTGTGTGCACTACTCTTGAACAAGAGCAACATCAGAAACAAAAATCTACCACACCTGCCTCCCAGGCAATAAAGGCACTAATTAGTGCTTCAGTTAATGTACAGTAAAAGTGCTTCAGAACATGTACAAGAAAGCCTAATGCAAAAGCTTGAGGATCCTGTTAAATGTTCTGGTTTAATGTAAAAAAACTGTGATTCCTTTGAAAATACTGTTTCATCGAAGCTGTTACAAAATTTCTTTGGCAAAAAAGCTATTGCTGTGATTTGCTAGGCAACAAGACTGCAACTCCTCACCAGCCCAAACACTCAGTCACTCACTTCTGTCAGGAGAAGCGATGCCAAAGGGCACTTTGCCACCAGCCTGACAGATTAAGGCACATGATGGTTTACCGGGAGAGCCGGAATTTTTCCCACTCTAGCCCCAAGCACAAATCTCAGCATATGCCCAAGCTAGCTTTTTGTAATCAATGGAGAGTAACAGTTTAGAAGACTCCTACAAGCAACACAAACCCTTTCCAAGGCTGTTGATAGTAACTAAAAAGTTTCAGAATTCAACCCCAAACTTTTAATAATGACTATTATCACTGAACTTAAACAATAAACAACAGCAAAACCAGTCAGAATTTCTACCTAAATGCTGCCAGTTAAACCCCAAGGAAAACACGCAGTCAACCCTATAGCTGTGATAAGAGAGTGCTTTATGCCCAACGTTGCTTTATGTGTGTCTAGAGAAAAAGTTGCACGTGTTACCTCATTTTTCTCCTGTGCCTTCACAAGTAGTGCTGTTTGGGAAAATTAGTTGCTTATTTTTGTCCCTAAAGAAAGATGGTCTTTTTTGTAATCTCATTAATAGTCTTTTACACTGAATATTTGCAACAGTATTAACTTATCCTTGTGGGAAAAACGTAAAACGGGAACAGAAAAGTCAGACAGCAGTTGCCCTCACTCTCACAAACCTTAAGTTTCTGAAACATGACTCACTTTTTAGTTTGCACTAGAATTTCAGTGTGTTACCAAGGTTTAAAAAAAGACAGTATAGCTGAGATATTTCAACAATTTTGTGTGAGAAAAGTCGGTGTCTGGGTTGAACACTGGCGGGAAGATGCAGTAATGGGCTTTCTCATTTCAACTGGAACAGAGCATAGAAGTCACTTGTAAAGGCCTGGAGTTTTTACTTACGGGTTATATAAGAGGGAAGGCAGTTCTGGAGAATCTGAAGCTTTGGCTGCGTTTTTTCTGCAGCACTAACCGCCGTGACCAGCACGGCCGCTCCCGGGGGCTTGGCCCTACAGCAGCCTCACCGCTGGGGAAGCCTGGGACGAGTGCTTGGATTTCCAGATGGGTTTTCCCGGCGGCTAGCACAAGCCCGCTCGGCCCCTGTCCCTTCGGTGCTGAAGGCACCGGGTGGGGAGGGGGGGAGGGGACGAGTTAGGGAAGGGGGGGAGGGGCCGCCATAGGGGTGACTACAGCAACAGCCCCATAGCAGGCAGCCAGCCTCCGACCAGCGGTTTGAGTTGTACCCGCCGTGAGACCAGCCCGCATGCCCATGGCGGGACGGCGAGGAGCTCCCGGTGCCGGCTGAGGGGCGGCCGGGGGCGGCTTTACCTCAGGGCCGGGCGTAAGGAGGGGGCGGCGCGTGGGCCGGGCCGGCGGCGGGACCTGGGCCC
>JAVJGJ010000047.1:70464276-70520765 GCA_035590215.1 Microhierax caerulescens | reverse complement strand
ATTTTGTTTCACAGCTGGCAGGAACATTTGAGGACTTGCACTGGAAAGAGAGGGTTCTCCTGCAAAAGCGGCCAGCAAGGCAGCGGTAACCTTGCTCCAAGGGCTCCTGTAGTGGGCCGTCCCGATAGGCAAGTTGTCTGGTTATTGCCTTTTTAAGGGATCTTTTTTTAAAGCCACATCATTTCACAATTACAGTTTAGAGCCACACAAACAGATGAATGGTCCAGAGACCAGGGGCAGGTAACATCCAGCGTGGCAGGGGAAAAGATAGGGGGACAGGATCATCTTAGAGCAAACCTGCCCACTCAAAGATTTGTAAGGAATATGCCATTTGTATAGACCAGCTGTTACCTTAGAATTGATATAAGTCAAAATAATGAGAAAGAAATGTAGGAATGGAAAGAAGCAAAAGTAACACAACTAAACCCAGAAAGCTATTACAGTCCATCAGATATGAAAGAATATTATTTAGGAAATAGCTAATACGTGCCTCCTCTGGGCAAGCTCAGTCCTCTCTTAGCTAATTACTCTCTTTTTTTTTTTTCTCCTCATGTTACATCATTAGTGCCAAAAACCAATCAATCCCTGCCTACTGAGCATGCCATACCCTGTGATGCTCTTTTCCAAATTGAAAAACTACCTGAAGCCACATTAACATCGTACAAGATAACTCACATTCTGTGGGACAGGAAAAAGGGTTTCATCTTCAGAATATCAGCCATATCCTAACAGTATAAAGCCAATGTATGAAAGCCTTGACCATTATAAATGGCCTTCCTCCAGCATACGTGCATAATGTTTTACTGTATGACATTAGTCTGTCACTATATTTTAATATATATTTTCCTGAAGAACAACATCGACATGGGGAAGCACTCTTTTAGGCAGAAGTTTAGGAGGCACAAGAATTAAAAGACAAAACAAAATCAGTGATTAGGAGACTTATGCCATCTTTTTAAACAATGTATTCTTAACACCTTTCAAAATGATCTGTGGCTTAAACTGCAAGTGGATGATTTCCAATGTCAATTTTGTTATTACTATTCCAAGAATGACATCCTAGTACTCTATGTACTCACATATGGAGATGCTCAGCATATGCAACCTGAAAACCTCTAGACAACTTTTAGAAATACATACAGCTCTTTTAAAGTTTTTATCCAGGGAATGTTGGTCTAGTTCCCCAGAACTTTCATCGTATGGACAATGTTATCAGTCTCCAGAGAGGGGCATATCTAAAGATGCTGTACAGATTAATACAATTCCCACAGTCCATGATGTCAGAACACTGGAAATCAGGGATTGTCAAGACTACACTATGTTCTGAAGACATTTGTGTTAACCCTCCCAAAAAAACCGAAGAAACATGATTTTGAAATGCTGAAGGTCTCATACAGTTTTCAGTGATGTTGATTCCTTTTGTTCTATTCTGCAGTGACTATCAAAGATTGATGGAGTTTGTTCATAGCAGGATTTTTCTTAATTATGTTTGACGCATTAAGCATTGCATAGAAATTTACTTTTACTTGTATTCAATGAAGCAATTAGTATCTCTCTTTAATTTCAAGTAAATTTTCCTAAGTGTTTTGTAATATTTTTCAAAATTAGTTCACCACCAGGGGGCAAAGAACTATTTCTCTGGAGAGAACATTTTATATCGGTTTCATAGCTACATGACCCTTCCAAGGTCCTTTTCTACTTCACAGTAATTGCAGATGTGATTAAAAAAATGTGTGGAGACCTAAAAATACACCAGAGGGACATCTTTACCATTTTTTCCAACTTCGACTGCTCTGACATTAAGACAATAGCTCGGAGTGCAAACTGGAGGACCACGATGAGGTGATACAAGATGGCTGCTACGTGAGAGCTGCTGCAGTCCTCTTTTTGCATGTGGTTTCACCATGCTTCTGTCAGGTTCCACACTGTGCTTCATCTTGTACAGGAAAACCGAGAACCATCTAGGCACTAAATAAGGTAACAGTAGTAATTCAGTACTGCAACCAGTCTCCTAACTATTATAAAATCATAGAATCTTTCTGGTTCTGTTGATTTTGATTCCCTGCGCAATGCTTGCAGTGCTCTTTTGTTCCTGATTGGTCCCTCCTTGTATTTGTTGCTTTGCCACAGAGGAGTTGATGTTAGGAATAATTAAAAAAATAATAATTTGATTTGGCAAATGAAAAGAACAAGTTTAAATATCATCAGAGAATTTGCATTTCCAATTCATTAACATGGTAGGATGTACATTTGTAACATTTGCTAAGGTGCCTTCCCAAGAAAGGAAGATACTAGCACCATAAAATGTTGGAGAAGAGAAAAAGTCTGGCAAATCCAAACCCCAAAATACATCACCATAAAACAAATTACTAGAACTATGACCATGCACAGAGAGTGTGTGCAACCAGAAGTACAACATACCAACAGTACAATGGAAAAGCTTGCTACAGCAGATATATGTAGGAATTAATCATGGACAGCATTTGGTTTGTGGGGTATCATTTCAATAAAAGGAGAAAGAATGAAAAGCTATGAGAGATGAGCATCAGCTACAATATTTACTCAAGACTGATGTTTATGTACCATAGATTTTTTTTTCATGGCTTTTTTTTGTGTTAAATTGCTGTCCATTCAAAGTTTAGGATAATACTTTGAAATTTGCTCAGGATTTTCAAAATGTTTTCTTTATAAAAGAAAGATAAATTTTCAGGTTACATAGTTTTCACATTTCAGGCTTGCATTAACGAAGTTGGCAGACTGTGGCTATATAGTGCAAAACCAGCAGAAACTAACTAAACTTATGAAGACCATCAATGTGATGTATGTATGTGTACACATGTCTTTCTAAGAAGGATCCTGTAAAAACTTTTCAAATTCCATATGAAATATAACAGTGCACTTAATTGTGATTGGAAAAAAAATCCATTGATGCCAGAGGAATTCCAGTCTATACAGATACCAAAAAGAAATTTCTAGGAAGGCCAGTCTACATTTGATAACCACAATTATACACATAGCAGAAAAAGTACGTAGCTAGAAACCAATATAAGGAAATGAGGTTGGATTATTCCATGATTATGTATACCAAAAGGACACAATCCTTTAAATCCTACCCACAGCTACATATACAAACACATATCTGCTAAAATAAGCATTATAATGTTTGATACAAATTTTCTTACATTTATATGATGTCAAGTAGAGATATATTCACCTCTTGCAGTCGCTTTTATAAAATTAACAGCTCAGTGTTAAACATATCACAGCATCTTGCTGCTGATAGATTATATTTGTTTTCTTCAAATCATAACATAAATTGCCAAAATCCTTCCTCTACCTGTACAGTTGTGACTTTCATTTGCTCTCAAGAAATATATTTCAGAAAATAGAGCGGAACATATTACTTTCATTACAAATGCAAAACCTTATTTTCAGAAAAACAGATTACTGTCCAAAGCACGCACTTTGCCAAAACTCTGCAATATAATTTCTCACAAACTCCCATTAGCCAGTCCAATTTCTCCATAACTAACCTCTCCAGTAAGTAGTCTTTAGCAGAGTTTTAACAACTCTCAACAACATGGGGGTTTTGTTGTTGTTACTAGATTTTGCTGTGGTATGAGTTTCACTCACTACATCACAGACTAAAACAACAGAAAAGTAAAAATAGATTTCTGATACCAAGAACATGTTACTGAAGATAAAAGGTGCCCTAAACATGAAGAACCCAAATTATGCAGATCTTAGAGAAGTGGATCACGTCTGGAATTCTCCTGAAGCAATATATTTTCAGACAAAGCATGTCTGCTGTGAAAGGTAATTTACAGTCCTTCTTAAATATTATTTGTTACTTAAAATATTTCACTTTTAAATTCTAAATTCCAAATATCTGTGTTTGTCTTGCTGCTTACATTTTTCAGAATCACTGTAGTCATGTAGAAATATTTAATGTTCTGTCTATGCCCTTTACTGACTTTTTCTTCCTCCTGTATTTGCATTCTCTCTCACCTCCCCTGTGTCTTACTGTGTTCTGCTACCAAATAAATATTAAATATATTGTACTCATTTACTTCTTCTTAACCAGGCATTCAATTCGCATAACAAATACTTCTTCTGTGGGCAAATATTAGACAACGAATATGTAATATAGAGTGTTATTTAGCAAAATATATTTAATGAATTCTATCAAGTGTGAGGTATAAATATTGACTTCTTTCCTTGTGGCATGTACAGGAAGAAATCACTTAGTGGATGCTCCTAGTACATATTCTCAGTCACTGGCAGGCTGAGCAGGTAATTTTCAGAGGAGAGAGTAGGAGCTTACACAGCAGTGTTACCTGGGCCCACGATTATGTAGGCAGTACTACAGAGTCATATGTTCAGCACAAAGTATCAGAAAGTTACAAGACAAAAATTACTATATTTAATAGCTTGTAAGTAGCATGGCAATCTTCCCAAAATCAAAACTATCTGTGAAAACTGGGAAAAGCAACCATCTTTAATAGGTGTGCTAGTGGATGTAGTAGGTAAATTACAGATCCACTCATTTGTTTCATTTGTGTTGCAGAGGCCAGACAAATACTCTTTTTTTGACCCATAATGCAAGCTCCAAAATTCTTATATCCTGCAAATATTAAGGATTTTGATGTCAAAGTCCCTTGCATGCCTTTAGGATATCCTTGAATACAAATTTTAGTGTTGAAGAACAGCCCTCTTGTCCTTATTCCATATAACCCAGATTTGCTTTTATATTCAAATTCTTGTTTTCAACTTTCTGTTGTAAAATATTTATTTTAAAACAGTAAACAAACATCAGACTAGCAGACTTTTAATCAATGCTAGATCAAAGTGCTGTTATCTCTGTCTACAGGCCAGCGAAGGACTCCATTATATCACTTAAGCACCGGTTAGAGCAGAGTAGGTGATTTATTCTTGCAGCATGTTAGAGGAAAGGGCAGAAGGAATTCTCTCTACAGCATCTCCTGCTGGGTGCAGGCTGCCCTCCCACAACTTGCATGTCAGTGACGGATAATTTATGTGCCACCAGCCATCAACGATTGCGATCCTATCAAACACAGGGCTCGAGATCATAACTATAAAGCTAAGACAGCCCCAGTTAACTGCATTGCATGTGCATACTATTGTGCATGCACAGCAAATCACATGGCAGGTGAAGCAGACAAACTGAGCACATCCACATGAGCTGCAGTTGTGAGGCTAATTGCTATCAACGTGCAGGAGAGCTTGTCTGCCACATGACTATCATACAGATGCAGAACTTTCATGCTGATGTGCTGCATTATGAGGGGTGTCTGTCAATCCTAGCTAAGGAAAGGCATGGTGCCTGCTCTTCCCTGCCTTTCCCTGCCCTGTGTGGTGGGAGGTTTGCCTGTGGGAAGCTCCCGATAGCACAGAACTACCACCCTGCCTGCCCTTCAGCTTCAGAGACCACCAACAGCTCCCTGTAGCCATGCTCCCCTTCCCAGCACCTCACCCCACTGCTCTGCACAGCCTGCTTTCCCTCCTGCTCCCCACTCACCCCAGCCTCTCTATGTTCCCCAGCTGCTCGCTCAGTCTGGCACCCACTCCAGCCTCAGCATCTGCTATGGAGATGGGACTTGGGCATATTTGTCCTCTGTTGGCACACCCACAAGCAGGGTGGCACCCAGAGATGGGGCCCCTTTTGCTGTCTTGATACCTGCCAGCAGCCACTCCTGCTGACATTTCCAGGAGAGAAAAAGAAAAAAACAACAACAACAAAAAAACCAAACAAACAAAAAAAAACTGATTTAGAAAAAACAAAACAAAACTGATTTAGGCCATGCAGCTTAGGAACAAACATTTGGTAACCTTCCAAAGGCAACCTATAATGAACAAGCTCTGGACAAAATTCCTACACTACCATCCAACTTTCCTTTAACAAGGTAGCTTTTCTTTTTAAAGAACTGGACTTTGGGGCAAAACCAGCCTGTTCTGTCAGCAGGTCCACCTGAGAATGGATGAAGTACTCTGGCCATGAAAAACAAGCCAAAGCAGGTCAGTGGAGCAGGAGATGCATCTGTGGCCACTTGCCCTCTGAGCAGCTGACAGAAAATAGGAAGAGCCTTCTAGATGCTGTAGCTCACAGCAGGTATAGGAACAATCCTGTCCAAGTGTTGTGCTTAAGTTTTACGTTGAAGAATGTAGTACATTCAAACACAAGAGGTAAAAAATAACAAGGTTTTCTGCTTAAGAGATTAACTGTGGGGTTTTGGTCTCTGTTTTGATTTTGAGTGATTTTTACTTATTCGTGACTGCCAGCGTTGTCTGGTTTCCCAGGAGTATTAAAAAAATATAACCTTGGCCTTTCTGCAGTTAAGAGCAAACTACCTTGCCACAGCTGTGCCCCGTGTTCAGGACCAGCAGCAGACTCCACTCCCATTCTCCACACTACTTTTCCTGTTCTCACTGGCCACAGGACTAAAATTCCCCCAAATGGTGGCACTTCTGTAACTGTAGCACTTCCTCATTGTGCAAAAATCCTGCCACATCTGCAGTCTTTTTAGAGTACACAAGTACTGAAAACAAAACCAATCTGGAAAGAGGCATGGGTGCAACAGTGGGTCCCTCCAGAGCTGGAATTTCTGTGTGTCTTTATAGAAAATGTTAAATACTGTTGTAGTCAGCTTTCTAAAATTTTAGTCCATGGCTCACTGCTGAAGATATGTTAATTTATATTTTAAAATGTATTTACCTCATGGAAAAGAATATTCAGTGAATATTTTTCAGTAGTATGTACAGGACAAACAGACACACCACTCCTCCTTATTAAGAACTGTACAGAATAGCAACAGCAGCCAAGGTAAACTGCAAATGGTAGTTGCAGTACTCTTCTGGCTCTCATTTAAATACACCTCAGTTATCATATGGTTAATTCTGTCACTTCTACCCATATTTTTGAAGGCTGTCTCCTGAAACTGCACCTCATTCCAAAAAAAAAATCTTGAATATGCTGTCAGTCTACGTGCTTGTTAATAGACTAACCTTGACCTAAAAGGAGAGAAATCAAACTGGTCAGTTTAAATGTCTAAACTGCCTTTAGCCATCAGCTCTCTCAGCCAGAGAGCTGTAATTACCATGAAATACCCGGGGATGCACTTACATTGTTGCTTTCTTTTTGTACCTCTGTTATATTTGGAGTCATGACATTATGCTACAGTTACTATAAAGTAGTATTTCCCAAGTGAAAAGACTCTTCACAAACTATTGTCTTTCTTCATGTTTTCATTTCTGCCAGCAAGTCACCAAAATATTTGTTTGGAGAGGAGAGAGAAGCAGCATAAAGATTTATTTTGGAAAAAGGATTTTGCAGCTAAGAAATGAGCAAATTGGATCTTATTGTTTTCTGGTTACATTTTGCCTTTTTCCTGAACAATAAGCAAAAGAAAATGGTGGTTTCTCAGCTACAATAACTTTAGAAATATAGTATTTAATTAAATCTTTTTTATAGCAAACTATCGTACCTGTACTCTATGTGCTCCTTGTAGATCTGAGACTTGCCAAGTTTCACTCAATTAGGAGATCAGTCATTCCAGAACTGAAAGCAGTTTTCTGGAATATCTCCATAAAAAATAACATTGAATAATTTAACTAAATGTAAGAGCTTCTAAATAGTAAGTCATTACAAGCCAATTTTTAACCTTGGTCTTTTAAATTTGGTGCGTAAATACACCATTTCGTTCCTTCCTCATTTAACTTCAGAGACAGTTTTAAAGTACATAACACCTATGAACATTGAATAACACTCATGGTAAAAGGCACTTTAAGAGGCATTCTGGTTTGAAGTAGTTCTTGCTACACTCAGTCAGTGCCATGCAGCTGATCAAGTAGAACATGCAGATCTTTCCCCAGCATTAGTCTCTCTTTAGTGACAGTAATGATTTATTGTACTTCTAAATACTGATTTGGAGTTCTGTTTCACTACCACCTCAGTAGACAATGTAGTACCAGCAACGGAATAGGTACACAAGTAGAAGAAAGGATAGCAAGTAAAAGGTATCTTAGACAAACCAGTTTTCAGAAATAAACTAGAAAACTGAAGGAAAGCAGGGCAAGATTTTTTAGTCCTCCCCAGAAGATGAAACAGTAGCCTGAAAAATACTGCTGGTCAGGTGTATCAGATTAGATGAATAGCCTCCGTGCAAGTGAGAAAGAACAAGATAACTGTTACAGCACTAAAGAGTATTCTTCAGTTACAGGAAGGTAAAGCTGAAGAGGAATCAGTTTCCTGTAAGAAATCAAAAAGGAGATGTGTGATGTTTTGTATGTATTAAACAGTAATTCCATGAAGTGATGCAATTGCAAAACAAAACTGAAGACTCTATAGAGAAGTCCACAAAATACAGAGTGGATTTACAAGAAGTCATATAAAAGATTGCACAAAGGTTTGAAATAAAACATAGACCAAAGCAGCCTTTGGGCAAATCCATTACATTTGTAAGAAGTAAAACAATCCTGCAAAAGTCTGCAGACTAGAGCTGAAAAGCAGCAAAGAAGAGCTAGAAAGAATGAATCACAGCAGAAATTTTGCAAAAGACCGCTACATGCGAAGAGTGGATTATCACTTTGAATACAAAAAGAGTAATACCAGTACAGTTGGACCCAACACACAAGTAATACTATATTTGAAGTTACAGCAAGACTTTTGGAATTAAAATATAGTTCTGTGGAATACAAACAAGAAAAGTTCATCTCAGAATGTGGTGAACGTGAACTGCAAGTCAAGACAAAAATCCAGAAAAGTGAAGATTTGCAGTTGTTTCAGAAATGAAGCACTGTATCTCTTTTAGGACTAGAAATGTCAGATAGTAGATAATAAAGCAAATACTGAAGAAAAATGCAAGTGCAGAAGGCAAACACATGAAGAGAAAGCAGACCATAATGAAGTGGATAATTTAATATAGAAGTAACATAGGAAAGGTAGCTTATCTGTAACTCTTTTTCTCTAAGATATGTGGTTGAATGTCACTCATACTGTCAGCGTTAACTATAACCAAGCACCATTAGCTAGGTGATTTTTGTCTTGGTGCCAAGAGACACTATATCAAAGGTATGCCAGACAGTTCAGTACTGGAAGCACATAGCTTAGGAACAGCTGATAGAAGTCACTCTCCCAACTAAGAGAATTCTGACACTACTTAGGATGGTATTTAGGAGTATAGAGGGTAAACTCTAGAAGAGGCAGTATACAGGAGCCTGTTTCTAAAGGCTTCCATCTCCTTTTACTCTCCAGACTGAAATAACTGCAAGGCTGATTTCACTGGGAAATGAAGAATGGAACAAGATTTGGAAGGTTTCATATCAAAGGTATAAAGACAAGCTAACAAGGCAACAAGGAGCAAGCCTGTGATGGGAAAAAAACTTTGGGGAGTTTCAAAAATATTCAGCAAACCCCAGTGGAAAACCCTCTACTTGTTAACACAATGTGGGTATGACTGTCAGGGACACTTCAAACAAGCTGATCAAAAAGTCCTGTCCTATAAATCATCATCATACACCAGCACACTTGCTGCATGTGGCCACAGAAATCTGTGCTGTTGTTTATCAGGGTATCACCAACCAGTGTAAACAGGTGAAGTGTCATCCAGAGAGCCATCGCCTACTGCTGACTGAAGGCAAGCTCAGCATTAGGAGGTCTTGGCACTGAAAAGCAAGTGTTTTAGGGAACTGCACCAAAAGCTTAGAAGTACTAAAGAAAAAACCGCCTTAGGCCATGGAAGAATCACTACAGTCATATATTCTTACCTACTGTATGACTATGGTCATGAACAAAATTTCTGGGAAGGCATACACCTCTGTTGTGGTTTAATCCCGGCTGGTAACTAAGCGCCATGCAGCTGCTCGCTCACTGCCCCTCACCCAGAGGGTTGGGGAGGAGAATCAGAAAGGAATGTAAAACTCAAGGGTTGAGATAAGAACAATTTAATAATTGGCATAAAATAAAACTAAAATAACAAGAATAATAATAGAAGTTATAATAAAAAGGAGGGAGAAGGGGAGAGAAATGAAATTCAAAGGGAAGGGAGAAAAGAAAAGTAAGTGATGCACAACACAGTGCTCACCACCCACTGACCAGCGCCCAAGTAATGATCAGCAGGCCCCGGCCAACCGCCTCTGGCCCCCAGTTTATATACCGAGCATGATGTTCTGTGGTATGGAATGTCCCTTTAGCTAGTTTGGGTCAGCTGCCCTGGCTGTGTCCCCTCCCAGTTTCCCGTGCCCCTCCAGCCCTCTCACTGGCAGGGCCTGAGAAATTGAAAAATCCCTGACTTTGTATAAACATCACCCAGCAACAACTAAAAACATCAGTGTGCTATCAGGGTTGTTCTCACACCAAATCCAAAACACAGCACTGTGTTGGCAAAACCAGCTACTAAAAAGAAAATTAACCCTATCCCAGCCAAAACCAGAACATCCTCTAGCTGAAAAATCAAGAAATCATCCAACAAGAATGATAGACACCAGCCAGCTCTGGGGCAGAAAGACTGGTACTTCCTGTAGGCACCGAAGGCATGGGGCTCATCCTCTGGCTGGTGGTCAAGGGTATTCTCCAAGCTGATTCATTGGACTTCTTTAAAGGGACAAAAAGTATCCATATTAGTCAAAGGAAGACTTTAATTAATGACAGATTGAAGGGGCTTGGTCTATACGAGGAACAAGTCAGTCTAAGTCCACACAGAATTCTTCTGGCTATGTTAGGGTGGAGGAGTAATGCAATAACACAGCTCCCTAATCATAAAAATGAGTGAGAGACTTTTAGTCTGTACTTTTGTCTTGAAGGACACTGTGGAAGCAGAATTGTTTCAGAAGGACAGTATAAAAGGAGCCCATGATCTTTGCCTTGTGCTTTTGCTTTGGAGTTAAGAGTTCTTCCAGGAATATTTAATAAAAGAGAGAAAAGCCTTCTTGACTCCCAGGGACGATGAGGAAGAGCTTATGAGCAGAGTGTTCCGATTTCTCTTCTGAAGGACTTTCAGTGTGAAGGAATGCTCGCTCAAGTTATGAAGGTAAATGCTGTCAAATCAACATCCAAGTCACTTAACAATACAAAGGAAGCTGGTAAATCCTAGGACATGAACAGAAGCTATTCAAAGAGACAGTCAGTGTCACGTAGAAGGACCCCTCTACAAATGAGTCTAGAAGGAACAAAGCGAGTACCATCGTGGATCTCAACCATGTGAGAGTTGTGGCTGTTCTGGACAGTCTCACAAGTTGCTGTTCCAAACTAGGAAGTCTTGGAAGATGTGGTCTGAGCTAACGGTGAAGACCCACCTACACGTCACCAAATGACATCTTAAGAGCCTGTCTGTCAAAAGCTTGTTTCTTCTTTTCAGTTGTAGAAACATGAACCAATCCAAGAGCTGGCAGCTGGACAGTTTGTCCTCCAGGCTGTCTGACTTTGTCAAACCTTCTGATTTCCTCCTTAACTATTCTCAGACATAACACCATTGATCCCCTTATGTCCAGGACTTTGGATCCAACTTTGAATCCAACTTTGAACATCTTGCTAGGCATATGCACTTCTGTAGGGCAGTTAAGACAACAGCAGCCATCAGAAGTGGAAAAACAGGTTCCTCAGGAGAAAGTCCAGCAGCCTATGCAAAGTAAAGGAAGCAGGGAACAGCTGGTGAAATTTAGGCCAAAAAGCAGCTGTAAAATTGAATATATATACATACGTATAATGTATATATTTATATTGATATGGAATAATAAATCTACATTTCATAATATTTACAAATGCATTATGCATACATATACATACACATCTATGTATGCATATATACATTCTGTAAAGAAGCTATTTTTATAAATAATTATTTACATACAGATCTTTAAACAAGGATCTGGGGTCTTGCTCCAGATCAAATGGACTGTTAAGATGGGGCCACAAAATCCTTCAAAACTGAAGGCCTGGAATGAGGATGGGGCTGGGTTTGTGCATCTCCTACGTGGATCATTTTGCTTCCTCATCAGTATGTGACAGTGTAAAGATATATGTAGATAGGTATTCAAAGAGAAAGCCCAATTCACAGCAAATTGACAAAAAACATAGACACAATATGATCATAAAATTACTAGTAAAGTATGCCAAAGAAAAAGACCAGAACCTGATGCTGAAGACCAAAATGTCGAGCATAGCATTTTAGTTGCAATTTGAGTTAAAACGGACAAAAAATATTGCAACACACCCATATCGATTAGTTGTCAACGGGTCACCTCTCACGGTGTCGGTTACGGGTCGCAGGTTCTCCCGCTGGCCTCAGATACATTGGGCGCCAGTTGTAATCGGAGTCCAATTCAGTCAGCCTCACACGGGGCACCAACAGTTACAAACACACAAGCTACCAGGCTGCAACAAGGCTTTTACTGTCACAGTCTACTGTCCATGCTGTTTCTCCTCCCTCCAGAAGCCAAACCACACTGCTCCTCCTCTGTCCAACTACCTCTCCTACCATCCTCAGTGCCATTTAACCACTTAGCGGGAACGAGCTACAGCTGCACATCATCCATGTCCATCAACCCACTGCCATCGAGGCAAGGCCACAGCTGCATGTTATCAATGCTAATCAGCCCACTCCTTCAGCCCTCTACACATTTTCACATTGTAATCTTTATTGATTAGAAAATTGTGTCAAAATTGTGAAAAGGTGATCTCAAAAAACTTCTTGGAGCTATGACCTCTGTTTAGCTTAGCAAAGTTACAAAGCAGAATTCTCAAAACTAAGGCTGTCATCTGCTGAAATACCTAACAGAAATCAGTAGGACCACCTGGTTATGTAACCACTCTATTAAAACCTGTGGAAATGCAAGTTCCTTATAAATATAATAAAATAATTATGGTAAAGTATATTTAAGCAATCACAAGAGAGCATGTTTTATATGTGTATATATAAAATACATAACAGCAAAGTAGGGGCTCAAAAGGCAGTATTGTGTCATAGAGATAGATGATCTTTGTCACACACAGACTGCAGAAGGGTAGGAGATATCCACAGCTTCTGATGGAAAAGAAGGAAGAAAATTAGTAAGATCCTGAATTCACAAATTCCAAAGTAGAAGAGACTGTAAAGAAGCTGAAGGATGATCAGCTCACAGGAGAAAACTGTGCAGAACAACACGCAAAATAAAACCCAATGGATGCTCACTTGCTCTACAAGGGTTCAAGTACAGGCCGCATAAGATGGAGAAAACCAAACTGACATTGACTGAGAACTTTTGAAATACACATTCTTCTTTCAGAGGGGAAAGACATACAGGTGGCTGGCCTTTTAAAGCTTTCAGCATTCTGCTTTCAAACAACCCCTGTTAGGGTCACTGATCATTAGCTGCCTGACAGAAAGGGGGTCTTTCTCTCTCCCCTGTATGTTTCTCCCCCCCTATGTGATAGTTTAATTTTCACTTGCAATAAGAACTCAGTTATTCCCTCTTTCACTAGCATGTAAGAATATGGATTAAGTTGCAAAATTTAATACGCCCAAAAGATGAAAATGTTAGTGTTCACTTTCATATTTCTTTTTTCTTAGCTGTAAAATGGGGGTAGTAAATTTAACAATGCAGCTCACATGAGTCATTAGGCTTCATTAAGATTTCCACAGATTGTATTTTTTAGCTACTGAGTGTTATTATTTTTATCTCTCTCCCTCTGATGAAGGGATTTAGAATGTCTTTCAATCAACATATTTCTTATCACATTTGCTTTTTTTTTTTTTTTTTTTTTACTCAGACATTCAGAATCCTGCTTCTTGAAAGCTCTGTATAGTATCTGGGTTGATAACACATCTTGGGACTCTTCTAAGATAGCCACAAGTGGTTTATGAGTACACTAAAATTAACATTCTTTGGTTTAAATTACAGTACAACCCAAAATCCTATCTCCTTGGCTGAGAACCACAAATGTGTGCATTTGTTCTTGTGATATGAAGGAACCTGTAATTTTTGGGTCTGACCATCTAAATTCACTTCATGATGGAAGTTATATTTAAGGAACGTTGCTAAAGTTGTGAAGACAAACATTCAAGTTAAATACTAGAATTAGAACCAATTCCAGAATAACTTACTACCCATTCATTTGGCATTAATTTCTAGATACAAAAGTAAGAATTCTGCACTAGGTGCTTAAAAGTTGCTTAATAGGACTTGCTCACCTGAACATTGCAGTACCTTCATGTGTCAGCACAATTTTTTCAGTTCATTGTGAACCACACTTCTTCATAATTCAACACACACACCAGTTCATGAATGCCACGACAGCCCACTGCACTCCCTACACATGCCTTTTCTTAAGTAATTGAGTTTATTATTTTGATGCCAAAATGAAAAGCTACTATGGAATTTATGCAGTGTAGTTTTCTTTTGTGCACGATAATATTCTAGACTATGCTGACAATTTTAGGCCTTTAAATCACCAGAAGAACAACTAACAACTCTTTATTATACCACAAAATGGCTCTATTGTATTCTGACTGTAAAAGGCTGATGTGAAAATTATAGCTGAGGTTTTACCTATGGGGAGTTTTTTTCATTTCATTTGTCTGTTTTCAGGCTACTTACAGATGGATTTTCACCACGACATAACAAGCAGTGGCAGTGGTTGAACAGAACCTTTCTTTACAATGAAAGTTAATATCCTTCGGCTTTGGCTAATTTTGAACACAAGGAGTTTCCTTGGCAAAATAAAAATCACAAACATGTTTATTAAAAGAAGAAATGAAAAAATTATAAATAAACATCTTATTAAATATTTTGAGCTCTTTTTTCTTGCTATCAGTGCTTTCTTTGCAAATTTTGATCTACTAAAAGCTTTCATGAAGGAAGCCCTAGCAGGCTACAGGGATAAAATGTTTCTCCTACTTACTGGTTATCGCAGTATTGTCCGGCTGCATTATCAGTTACAGCTTCTCTTCCCTCACTTCTTTTTTAAACCCTAAAATTCCACCATTACAAAGCATCCAGTGGTGCTCTATGAACCACTCATATCCCCATTTAAGCTCTACTTTTCATACCTTAGTGGGTTTTAAATGATATACAGATGCTAGTCTGACCTTCTACCCATTATGCAGGTGTGGGAGCACTGGCTGGGGGGATTGCCCCACAGTGCAGAGAACCTGCCTCACCCTTCCTCCCAGCCCTGGCAGAAGGACCCTGAGCAAGATCCTCAAATTCTGCCTTGGCATCAAACCAAAGGCACGAGGAATGACAAAGTAAATACTTACCAAATGACTGTAAAAACATGATCCAAGATGAAAGCTAGAAGCTAACATTCAAGTCTGTATTATGCCTTTTTTATTTTTTTTTTTTTTGGGGGGTGGGGCAGGGGGTGAAGGGCAGAAATCAGATTGCCCACATCTGGATTGCTGAGTAAAAGCACTTTTTTGACAGTCTTGATTAAGATGAGATTTTTTCAAAGTGCTGTTTTCCATCCCTAAATCTATGGGGCAAGCTAGATACTTCACTTAGATGAGCAGCTTTTGGGTATGAATGACAACAACTGTTCATATGGATTTTTATTATGCAGATTAAATACACTCTAATTACACATAGTGGAATACTTCATAACAGTCTGCTGTGTTATGTCAATAATCCATTATGATATGAATAGATGCTTGGTAAAACTTCTGCTGAAAGCAAATGAGCGCTTATAATCTTGTTGGAGAAAGCACAACAGTCCTATTGACTAGAGCCTTATGGGATTGCAGAGATAGTCTCATGAACTGCTCTTGAAATCCAGAGACAAATCCACGGTGCTAAAGAAATTAAAAATCTAATGAAAGCATAGAACTTCAAAGCTAAACCAATTTTTTCCAGAATCATACCTTGTGTCAGTGGGAACAGCTCCACTAAACCCTGTGGTGCTTTACCTCTTCTTCCCACAAACAAGTTTACACCTAACTTTCAGTGGTTTTGTCTTCATCACACAGTTACTCATACAGTGATAACTCACGAGTATCCCTCAGTTCAGACCTAGAACAAGGGTGGTTTGAGAGGAGAACTGATTCTGGAAGAGACTTGAGGGTATCAAAAGATACCCATGTTCTCTTCCACTATTTTCTGTCTCCAGCACCTGCTGTTGCCACCACTCTGGCACTGGGTCAAGCAGGCAGGAATACCGGTTAAAAAGGGACAGGAAGACTAAGAGCAGAAAGGATAGGAGATGTTCAAAAACCATAATAAGCAGAAATAGACATTTTATAACATTGCCCTGACCTGAATCCTAAGCACCTACAAACCAAATTTAAATAAATATAAAGTTATTTGTATTTTATATTGGCTGACCCAAGATCACCAAGAGGTATTAACCTGGAAACAGTAAAACTCATCAACTGCTAATATAATTATCCTGTAATTATGGAGGCATGGCAAAGCCACTGTACTGCACACTCTTCTGTGCCTCTTTACGACCCTCCTTGCCCATCCAAAAAGCACAATTTCTTGGGAAGATTTTTACAGAGTAGATGAGTGTGTAACAGGGTTGAGGATAATGCGATGCATCCCAAGAAATATTATGGCTGTAAAGAGTTATTTTAGTACTGGTGGGGACATAGCACCCCAGGTGACATTTTACACTGCAGCCACTACCACTTGAATTAGCATAATCCAGGATAAGCACTTGTGCATCGACTACATTGTAGAAGGTTGTGAATACACCCAATGGGGATCTTGAGCCACATCACTCCTGCTGCTGTGTCAGCCCAACGTGGGGAGCAGCGGCCTCATCCCTTGGCAGGGGTAGATGTTGGGGGTCCAGAAGCAGGGGGAACAGTCAGAGCAGAAGGACCTTCTTAAGGCAGCTTTAAGTTGTTGCGCATGATGCATTTCATGTGACCCTAGATCCAAGAACTGAACAGGTCTCCAAAACCCCAGCAGTCACTTTGTGAGTGGAGTACTCTCCACCAGCTTGTAGCTCTGGAGTGAGGACAGCGTGCACCACCCCTCCACCACCACCACAAAGTACTCTCCTTTGCTTCCAGACTCCTACGTAACTGTACCATGCAGCTGCTGTCACTGGAGCATCAAAGTACGCTTCTTCCAACCAAATATATGCAGGTGAAGTTGTACTTTCCTGCTGTAACAAGGCTTTACCGTTGGTCAGATTCTACTGTTTGTGCTGTTTCTCCTTCCTCCAGAGGTCAGACCACACAGCTCCTCCTCCACCCAACCCTCTCTCCCACACTTCTCAGTGCTATTTAACCACTTAGCAGGAACCAACTACAGCTGTGCATCGTCCATGTCAATCAACCCACTGCCACCGAGGCAAGGCCACAGCTGCATGTTACCAGCACTAATCAGCCCACTGCCTTCAGCCCTCTGCACTTTCCCAGCATGAATTGCTTGGAACAGGTAGTGAGAAAAAGCCGCGTGTCATTCCTGCGCTTACAGCGGCTCGCTTTGCCTTCACACAAGGTGCAAGAGGAAGGAGACACCTGACTCCAAGCAGAGAGAGCCAGTGACTGGTGAAACTGGGGCTTGCCAGACAAGACACCTGGGAGCAGAAAGTGACGACAAAACGGGGAGTAGAAGGCAGGAGAGACTAGATGTAGAACACGCTGGTATCTGATGAAGAGCTATGTGAAGAAGAGAGACTAAGTACTGTGAATGGTTGTTCAGCAAAAATCACTGATTAAAAACTGTATCAGAAATACCTGTAAAGTGAGATTTGCAGTCACAGGTAGTATCTTTTAAGAAATCAAATTATATTGGTTGCAGAGAGAGAGTTTGGACAACCACTTCTTTAGGTCTTAAATGGACCAATCTTCAACATTAGGTACAAGTGCTAAAGTTTTCTACCCATGCTAGTTAAAACATAGGTACAAGCTCATAAAAAACTGGAGTTACACAAAACCTCAAATGTGGCACTTCCTAATTTTGGGGTGCTTGATTCTGCAGCCCCAGTAACACTGTCATCATATGTGTTATAGACCTGTATGATCCCCAGAACTGATCAGAGCAAATGCTGAAAGGGTACTCCAGACTTTCAAAGGAATAAGTTTATGGTAATTCTTGGGGAAAAAAAAAATCTTGTTCTTTGATAAAGTCACTGAGTATATTACACAAAAACAACGGGAAAAAATACAGATGATTTGTCAATCCATCATTTGTTAGGTTCCTTACACATAGCTGGTAATGCATGTCAGTCGTGTTTTATTAGTTGGAAACGCACAGCAGTTGGGTGGATCTTTTCACTGGTATTAAGGTAGATTGCATTTGTGCTCGTACCTCATTAACCTTTATTACTAGTGCTTTAGTTTACCAAGATAGAGTTTGTCACTCTGCAATCCTGTGTTAAATTAAATAGAATGCTTTGTAGGTTGTCTCATTTCACTGTATTCCCCTCTACAGCTCAGTATTGTAGATTGTTATTCATTTTGAATAAAGCAGTCTCCAGACAAAACAAATAAACCTTATTTACAATCTAACAGCAATAAAAGTCTACACCAACAAAAATTTACAGGTTGCTTTTATTTGTCTTTTGATTTCTAAGTCTTTAGAGCATACATGAACATGGCTTGTAGCATTGTTCTGCAGGCAGAACTTCTGCAAATTACTTCAGTTTAATTAAGGTTGGGATTTCCTCTGTAATCATATGAATTTAAGAGTTGGGGCTTTAAAAAAAATGCTAAATATTCTCAGGCTCTTGGCTGAATCATGAGTTATCAACACTCAGCTGCAGAGCTGCATGATTCACTGTGAAATTGATTTTATCACATGGTTCCACAATGTATCCTATGGTTTTTTTTCCATTTTCTCCATGCATTTTTAATACATTGCCTGCTCTTTGGGTACAAATTCCTTTCCCTTCAGCAAATTCTAACTTTCTAAACACCTGAGTAGTTTCAAACACCTGATATTTAATTTCAATCAGCCTTCTATGGAAATACTGTTTTTTCCTCTTACATACGGATATTCTTCCGCTACAATTATACACTTCTGAGGTACACTATTCAATCTCAAAATATGAGTAGCTGAAGGGCTAAAAGTTATATCTCTATCATCATAAAAAAGAAATAGATATAGTTTCCTTATGGAACTGAAAGCTTGGTTCTGTCACTGGTAAGTCAGTAGCATTTAAATGTTCACACTTCCATTAATATTGGTTTGCCTTCAAGTTCTGCTGCTTAAACTCCCTCAAAGTTCTTCAGTGCATCTTTTCAGGCACATTAATTCTAATGACACCATTGTAATTCCACACTGTAACACACTTAAATATTTTGCAGAATCATGGCCCTACAAACATGGCCCTATGGGTGAAGAATCCCAAAACATCTTAACTTTAATATAGCTAAGATTTTATTTAGAAAAAAAGTAAATGTTATTCCAGTTATATGTGTGTGTGCATGCGTGTGTGTGTGTGTATAGATATATATATAAAAAACATATGACAAGTAATTTTTTACTGTTGCTTGCTTGGAAGGATACACACACACACACATACACGACTAGCTGAGTTTTCATAGAGGCTGTATCTATTGTCCAACTATACGGTTGCCAAAACACAGCTATTTTTTCAATGAGCAGGATAACCACACTCCCTATTTACTTGGATAATTGGCTAAATGACATAATTCAGCTTCATATTTTAAAAAATGAAGGGTATATATTAAATAATTTGAGATAAATCATGGACCACTTGAAGGACTGTAAACAATTAATAATGATAAATAGACTGCAATTTGTTGGAATACATGCAAAGAGGTATCTAGGGAGATGCTGAGGAAGGCAGTGTTGAAACAAATTTACTATAATCATAAATGTTCTAAAAGGGGAAGTTGATTAAATGAGTATATGGTATTTTTTAAAATTTCAAATGTAAGAAAAGATGAGGTGGGAAAGAACCATGGTAATCAAAAGAAAGTAGCAACAGAGGTTACTTCAGTGGAAATGTAAGACAATAATGTGAAAAAGAGTAATTACAATCAAGATTATCTTCCCCTTACTCATATATAGTTATGGTTTAAAATACATTCAAGAACTTAAGACACTGTTGGCATCAGAGACCTGACGATACACAGGCTGTTGAAATGGAAGCGAGCCTTTCCCTTAATGGCAGCAACTTTGGATCCAGCCTTACAAGAATCTCTGGATTTGAGGTGGAGTTAATGTTGAGAGAAATAGAAACTGAAATATATTGAATAATACAGAATAAGGATAAGGTAATCAAATAACGGCAAATTCTCCCTGTAGTGACACAGCAATTGGGTAATTATAATTAAGTCACACCAATATTTGTAGCCACAGGTTAGGGTGAAATGCTTAAAGTAACATTATATTGCTTAGTCTTTTTCTTCCATGGTAGCATGAGTACAATCAGATCAGTAACAGTTCTGGGTTTGTTATTTAACACGCAGACTTCAGACAACAAAGTAATTTCTTTCCTATAGATTTTCTTCATGTTGGAGGACTGGGCTATAGGAAGCCAAATAGCTGAAGAGAGGTCTGTGTTAAATATGACTGTATGAAATTTAATTTTCAAATAATATAATCTTCCTGAGTCTGATGTGCTAAGCATAATAAATGAACAAGCACACAGTACTTTATGCATAAGCAAAAATAAATCAGTGCAAAGTCCCTGTAATTCATCTGGTCAAGAAGACTTATTAGACAAGGTCAAATTATACAAAAATCAATCTTCATAGACTGAATCCGATTTGCATTAGTAGATAAATGTTTACTATAATTTCAAATCAGGAGCAAGACTATACAGTAATTCCTTCATCCACGCCTGCGGCCCGTCATACCGAGGGACGCACCGTTACTTACACAGGCTGTGCTTGTGCTCAGCTCAGCCAAGGGGAGCTGCGCAGAAATGCTGCTCTAAGCAGAGATGCTGAGTTAACCTGAAGCTATTTTTAATCACTTAAAAACAAGTGATTAAAAACAAGTTTAACAAAATACATTGTTTTCTTTTGTCCTTTTTCATATCTCAAATGGGGAGAAGAGCTGCACTCTGATCCACAGTCTCTTTTGACCAGATGAAGAATTCAACCTGATCTCCCATTTCAGGGGACTGTCCTGGCTTCCAAGTAGTTTGTCACCCTGAAACAGACCTCCCTTTCCTCCGTTATGTGAGCTTCACTCAGACATGCATATGAAGCTAGTCTGAAAAAGCTTTAGGAAATAGTTTGGGAAATGCTGAACTGATTTTTTTTTTTTTTTTTTTTAATCTGAAGCTATTTGCCAAATTCAACTCATGCTTGCAAGTAACTTTGGATGTCCTCAGATTTCTTTTGGTGGATGAATAAATCATTGAAAATCCTGAATCACAATCTTAGTTCCAAACATGTTTTGTTTGGGGTTTTTTTTCCCCCTTTCAGTCTTGGCCTAGGTAAAAGCCAAAACAGCTTGTAGTATAACACCAAGATCCCACTTCCTAAACTGCGCTACGTTATGCTGCGGCAGAAGGCTGAGAGCTGTTTCAAGTGTTAATTTGCAGTTCACTGAGAGGTAGAAAAGCATTTGATGAGAGATACATACATGAAGGGATACTTAGATAATTTTTAAGATGGCTTCAGCACCCAAAGCAGCCAGACACCAGGTCCAGAATAAAAATTCCACATCTCAAGTGCAGTTTGAATAAGACTTACAATCTCCTTACACTTTGTAGTAGTAAATTTTTTCACATTGGCCTGGATTCTTATCTTTCCTGCAGGGGCTTTACACTGATGAAACTCTACTGGTGGGAAATAGAGTTGCTCTGGATTTCACCTGGCATCAGACCTCTCTGAATATGACGCTCTGTCAGCAGCTGTAACGTAGTCCTGCATCGCAGGCAGCACCTACCCTCATGAGTTGTACATTTAACCTGTCATATGACGTTAGTGATAGCAGAAACTGCACACTTGCTCTCAGGGAAGCCGGAGGCTGGAGGGTGCTCATCACCCTCAAAGGATGAGGTTGCTATAGGCGCCCACCTACTGAACACCCACCTTCCAAGCCCTGGCTGGATTCAGCAGTAACAGCTATACTGAATTTTCTGTCCTAACCTTTCACTAATTAAAAAGCTTTAAAACCTGAATTGTGACTCTGTATTTCTCAATTAAATTCAAATAACAGGGCTTTTTCACATTCGGGCCAAACTCTAATGCAAGCTGCCTGGCTGTGACACAAACAGTGGACCCACGCCAGTGAAAAGCAGTGTGCACCATGCTGCAGTCCAGGCGGCCTTCTTGGGAGGCTGGAAAAGCCTGGAACAGCTGACTCATGTTAATTTGCTTACTCTTTCCAGAGTTTTTCTAACACCACAAGTACTTTCTGATCTATCACAAACTTGATAAATGATTACAGCCTACTTAAAAAATTAACCAAAAGTTGTAACATGATTTTACAGACACGCGATCTGACACCGGTGAGCCCAGCCCACTGCAGGAGCGCAGAGGTTGACCCGATCAGTGCTTCCTTGCCACTTTTCCCCTTTCTTCCTCCTCTTCTCCTCTCCCTCCATCCCTTTTCACTCTTTCCTTCTCTGTGCTAAAAAAAAAAAAAAAAAAAAAAAAAAGTAAAGATTTCCTAGTCTGACTAGCATATGTGCCTCACCTCCCAGCTAGGAGGTGCCACCAGCTGTGGCACTGAACAGAGCCACCTCCTCGTGGCCTGGGGAGCACTCCATCTCCATCCCCGTCTCTGACTGACACTCCACAGGACGCTGTCAGAGCAGGGGGCTGTAATTAATGGAGGTAGAAATTGCTTGAGAAAAGACAGCTCTCACCTACACCCTGCAAAGTACACTCTATAGAACTACCTCTTGGTAATTAACAGCCTCCTTTGTTAGTTGCCTAAGTGACCTTTCCCAACGCAGAGGAATCGGTACGTTTCACCTGTAAAAACAGGCACCTCATGAAAAATAAGAGGTCTGGCACAGAAGCTTAAGAATACTGGGCATCCATGCTGTTTTGCTAACGGCTTCTGTGCTTCCTCTTCCCCATCCCACGGGAGAGAATTGGGTTAGAGCAGAAAAACCCCTCCATCGGCAGGGCTCACAGAGGTGATCCCAGCCACTTTCTGCTGGATACAGCCATCCTGGCTACACCCACGGTGTTTAGTAACTGCAGCTGTGTTCGGGCTCAGGCGTGCTGAGCCAAATGGCAAAGATCAGGTGCCTGCAAACTACCCCCTCAAGTTGGTTGTGTCTGTGCTATATTTTGGCAGGAACCAACCTGGGCTGAGCAGTCAATACACTTTTGTATCACCTCTGGCACTCACACCATTTTGAAAGCATTGCCAAAACTGCTCTGTGTTGGCTAGAGAAGGCAGAACGCTGCCAGGTGTCTCTTTAAACAGTAAACTAGCAGAAGATGGGATACGGCTTAACATCTGATCGCTGTAAAATCCTTGCAAGACAGAATATGTGCCTTGTACTACAAGAGGTCTATTTTGGGTCCTGGGTAACCTAGGAGGCCAATTTAGGGGTTTTATTTTGTATTTCCACTGGCCAGTGGAAGAGCATATATGTCATGAACAATGAGATTTCATTGTTTTGTTCACATAGACAATTTATCCCACAAAGAACCTTCCAGATGGTGACAGAGACTTTCATTTCCCCCACCCTCCAAGCTCCCACCTTCTAGGCAGCCAACACAACTCCTGGGGACAAGCTCCGGAAAAGAGAGAGAGAAAACCACAGGAGAGATGTAATCCACCAGCAGCAGCCTTAGCAGTGAGATGCAGAGTGCAGGGCAAGTCTGGTAGGTGGGTACCAAGGCTGAGGGCAGGATGTCCCCAAAGCCCAGCAGCAGGGTGGCCGGGGTGAGCCAAGCTCTGGGGAGCTGGAGCTGGGCCGTGAAAGCTGAGCTCTGCTCTGGGGTTGTGTTCAGCCTGTGCCCGAGTTCCTTGGCCAGAGATGGCTCAGGTTGTCTCTGCCCCACGGCCAGACTGCCAGCCAGGATCCAGGCACCACATCAGCACCGAGTGAACTGACGGTGCAACATTCTGTATTTCAGGTGTTGGTCTTCCAGGTCCTCAGTTCCTTTACAGAATATTGAAATAAAGGAGTGTTGAGAGGATCCAGTAACTTGCAGGATTATGTCCTTAAATTTAAATCCTTAGGCAGTTCTTTATTCCATGCAGACAGAAGCAGATCAGATCTCCCAACACTGCCAATACCTACCTCTGTCCTCACACCCCCACAGACTGCTTTCCAGTTAATTTATGTGGGAGGAAAGACCCTTGGGAACTGGCCTTTAATACCACAGCTGTAATCTACTCTGAGGCTAGGACAGAGAATACTACTCAGGGATTTGATATCTGCAGAGCTGTGTGGTAGTCCTGCCTCGTTTTATATTGTCTCTGTATTTTTTAAATTGTTTTATATTGACTTTCTCTTATCATTAAAAAAAATACTAAAAATACTAAAAATAGGGAAGTGTTCTTTCAACTAAAGAATAAAATTTACATATAGATAATTATTTGCCTAAATAAGAGATCGGTAGAATTTAATAGATTAAATTTCTGATGCATATTAGAAAGGAAAAAAAAAAAAGAGGATGATTACTTTGCTTTAAACTAGAAGACAAGGTTACTGACAAATTGAAAATTTGAATTGATGATTTCCTATTGTTCTTAAGGTATCATAGCACAGGAAGAAATCAGGGAATTTTTCCAGACTTAAATATTTGAGAGACTGCAATTGCATTGCAGAAATGTTTGCTGTTCAGCCCCACTGCTTCCACTCTATAATGCAGTGAATGAGGCCACCATTAAATGTTTAGGACAGAAATACTCTTTTTTCTTTCTTTCTTTCTTTCTTTTTTAGCTAATCAGGATCATTCTGGTTGAAACTCACATACCTCTGTAACAGTAAAGGTTCTGTTCAGATGTCTTGAGCTTCTGCCATCTCCTCCAGATTTTCTGCATGGCTTGAGTGGTGGGCTGTATATTCGAACCATGTACAACAATATTTCTTACAGATGTCAAACATATGCAGTAGGAAAGTGAACTGTAAGGCAGGCTTAGTGACTGTGTAAAAGTGACTTTTATGTTAAAGGAACTCCCTTTTTACAGAGAAGAGAAAAGGCTACTAAAGGGCTTGGAGCTACAGAAAAAGTACCGTCCCTTGCTGTCACACTTCTGCTGTGTTCAGGGATCGGGACTGTCTGTGCACCATCTTTGAAAAGAGTTATAATGGCATGAAAGAATTACATGAGTCCATCGGCAACTTCTTATTACAACAAAATACTCTTATGAGGCTGGTTTTTGGTTAACCACGCAGGTCGAGTACATGAGTAACTCTTTTTTTTAGGTCTTGTCTTATTAGATGCCAGAATGTGTTACCCGATTGCTCCCTTTGACCACAACTAAGGGCTTTTTTTTTTTTTTCTTCCTTTGGTGATAAATGGTCATGATTACATTTCTTCACATTCACGTGAGATGAGAGTAAGACTGGAAGCAGTTGGCTGGGGAGACAAGGCACGCTTTTACCTCAGATGACTATGAAGCTTGTGGCCCCACATCCTTCTTGAGACATGGGAATGGTGGCCTTGGCCAGGCACACCCTTCAAGTCTCATGCTTGTTGGAACAATCTGTCAGAGCATAACTGCAAAAAAAAGACAACCAGTGCCATACAGGCTTTTGAGAGTGACTGCCACAACTTTAAAATAAAACTTGTGGTTTAAGAAGTGGAGCGGGGCAGAGCAAATTAGCGTGATGTGTTTCCATGAGTAGATAAAGGTCTTGGTAATGTGGTTTTTTCCATAGATTCTGAGCGAATGTAGCTCAGTCTTTCTGTGTTTGAACCTCGTGTGTGGTCCAGCTTTTGCTGGCCATTCAGGCTAATCCTCAGTTTTACACACACACACCTTAGAATGTATTATGAATTATGTGCTCCCCTTCATAAAGGTCTCTTCTTCTTGCTCTGATTTTAGCCCTTCTTCACTTTGTAATTAAAAAAGGCTCTGTACTCAGCTTTAAAGTTTACTACTATGTTTGCAAACTGTACACAACTTTCACACTGTGCAACTGAATTTCCTAACAAATTCCTTGCCTGTTTTTTAAAAATAATCAAAGCGAAACAGAAATATAATATTTGCACTATATTTGTATGCATATATGTATTGCTTGACCCTATTGTATGTCTTGTATGTCTTTTGCTAATGTGAAGACTGTAGCTCAACCGTGGTCTTATTCTTACACGAGAGCAAACAAACAATTGAGTGCTACATATTTGTGCACTTCTCTAATAAGTGATTGCTTCCAGTATGACTGACACCTATTTCATTCATGCTGACTCATAATTACTGTCCCACTGCCTGTTTTTACTGAAAGCTCATCCGCTGAAGAGTAGTTTTAGAAGATCCCACCTGAAAACATGGCATTTGCCCTGACAGAGCAGACAAGACAGCAGTGCTGCTGGCATCTATGCTCCTGCCCTAAGTGTCTCAATTCTCATTCAGCCAAGGGACAGAAAAAAAACCTTCATCACAAAACCCTACAGATCACACCTAATCAAGATGACACAACTCCCAAGCACAGATTATGGAATACTTGCAGAGAACTCTCAAGTTACTTCACAGCGATTATGTGAGTTATGCAAATACAAGGGAAAATGAGAAATTTATCAACATGTTTGAAAATAGTGGAGCAGCTCTCATGAGTGCAATGAAAAGACCAGATCAAAGCAGCAGCTCATGAGTCAGAGCTGGCTGCCAGGACTGTGTCAGCTGGCATATTACCTCCCCGAGCACCTCCACATGCCCAAACACTTACTCTGTAAACTGTCAGCCCACCTGTGTTGGAGGAGAACCCTGCTCTGATGGAGCTCCAAAGATCAGCTTACAGAGGTGCCCCAAAGCTTACATTTGGCTCACAGTGCTGAAAAGGCTAAGCCAGCCTAGGCTGGATTTTTATAAATGACTGGCTTACTTTCTGCACCTCTTTGTCACTTCCAAATCAAGAATTACTATAATCTTTAAAGATTATTTATTATTAGTGCAACCAGAACTCCTGTTTAGAGACCAAGGCCACCTGGCACCAACACAGAACAAAGACAGTCCTGACTCCAGGTTTACAAGCTAAGCATGTTCCCAGGAAATGGTCTTCTCATTGAAAGAATATCCGCAAGGTGACTTGCCTTTCTCTGTGTAAACCCATGCTCCAAAAAGAAGAAAAAGGGACCCACAAATGATCTGTATTTTGCTGTCTGTTAATGGTGGAATTCTGCAACCAGCGCAGCTGATAGCAGTCAGACCTGCTGCAAGAGTGTTGTACTTGTGGAAGAACTAGGAAACATCAGAAATGCACAACCTGGCAAACGTTTTTTGCATATTTACACTCTTCAGATCTTTATTTCTCTGAGGTAACAAAGAACATGGTGAATTGGCATAAAATTTAGGTTTCTATGTGTTAACCATTCATTTCTTATTTCCTTTGCCAATTTAGTTGGAGCAGCATGTTTTATATAGTCACAGCTGACAGCAAGTGGTTCAGTTTGGTCTGATGCTGGGAAATCTGTCAGAATCTCACTAACGGTTATGTACTTTGCCCCAGCGTTATCCTTGGACAAATAACAGTTAAGCATTTGATTCTTCCCAGTCTCTTTTCCTCTCCCCTCTGACTCCATCCCCACTCTACTAGCTACTGCAGACTATGGTGAGCTGCTCTTTCCTCCTGTTCTCTTTTTAGTCCTGGCATCCTCTTCTACTGAGTCTTCTGTCTCCGTTTTTCTCTCTCTTGTGGGGTGCCTACCCCTCTCACTCCCCTTAAAAGCGTGAGAGTTCTTAGACTGTAACTAAGTTGATAGAGGTGCTTTGATAACTTGCTGTCCATATGAAATATACCCCTGGTTTTTGGATTCCAATGAGGTATGGGTAAATAAGGTATTTGCATTATTTTATCTCAGGGCTCAGGCTTTTCTGAAGTTTTCATTTCCTAACAATTGTTCTTTCAATATGCTATAAACAGAAAGCTATTACTTTGGGACTGTGATATTATCTGTACATCAGCAGACTATATGACTCCAGCACCAAACAATGGAGACTCTGGTGGTAGTCTTCAGTTAAAATAAGTTGCAAATAAGACTGTTAGCTTTCAACTGTATGTCTGGGTTTATATTTTTTCCCTATTGTCCAGTGGCTGATAGCACTGAAAAAACCCAGATAAATATTCCATGCAATTGTATGAATTTATTTCCATCCTTCATCTGGGTGTACTAACACCTCCTGTTGCAAACACTTCACATTCTACTTTCTCCAGAAATAATGCTTTGACTTATGTAATGGTCTTAACTTTGTAGATAGAGTTATAAAGCAAGAGAGTTGCTCAAACGGAAAAACAATCTTAACTTTGAAGAGAGTTATCTCTGATTCTAAATAATATGTCTTAAATTTCTGTATTTTAGCTGAAGTTCAGCTGCATTTCAAGTTCTAAAGGTGCAAAATTGTCTCCACAGCCAAATGAATATTCAGTTATTTGCATTCTTCATACAATAATTCAATGACCATGACTAGGAAAGTGGTACTGAAAAGCTCCTTGGCTGTGGCTCTGGCCTTGCAATTGCGTACAGAACCGATGTGTTCCACAGGATTTCCTCAGAAAGAACCGCCACTCACCTAGCAGACCTTCTCCATATCTAAGTCAAGCGAGCAGCAACTTCTAACATCCTAACCAGGAAAATATGCAGTGTCATTAATACAGGAAAGATCTGTATTTCCTCAATATTAAATTAAATACATGTATCTACATTTACAGTGTCCAACATGACAATGTATACTGGCAACTATTTTGCTAAAGTGCTCAGGTATTGAAATGGTTAATGCAAATTAAAAATAATTAAGTTTCAGATTTTGGCATTCTGCAGAGGTGAAAGGTCCCCATTTTCACACCATCTGCAGATGTAGGAAGACAACACAGCAACCCCCTCCTGTCTGCTAGTGTTTTGATGGTTTCCCTCCCAAGAGCATGGAGGTAACATCCAGCTCTCTGTAGCTGCACCGCAAGTGACAACAGCACCGTCACTAAGCTTGGTCGCAATCTGTTGACTGTTCATTGGTGAAAAGCAGCCAGTGTGCGACTGTGACAAGCATCACGCTGGTAGGCAGAGAGAAATACCTGAGAAGTTTGCAACCATTCCTCAGGCTCCTCTGATTAACGTGCTGCTGTTAGCTGTCAGGCTGCAGCTGGCAGTGCTCCTCAACGCCTTCTGGAAGCTGTACCAGGAATGGATGTAGAGCAGGGAGAAAGAGAGTGATAATTAAGGGAGCCTTAATTCCTGCATGAGCCTCAATCCCTTCCATTATGGTGCTGGAACTGCTTGTGATGCTGTAGCAGGAACAAGTGCTACCTGCTGCCATCTCTTTCTCTCCAGGAAAGACCAGCTCTGCCCCATGTCCCTGTATGGAATGATGCTCATGATAGGGCTGATGCTCTGCCACTGGGGAAACCCCACAGCAGCCAGCATGGAGCTAAGGGTCAGGGCTGTGCTCCCTGGGGGGAGAGGGAGAGACGTTGTTTGTGCTGGGTAGGTCACAGAGTGCACGGACAGAAACAGTGGTCATGGTATAATAACCCAACTTAGGCAAAGGGGACTACAGACTACAGGTTTTTTCTCAAAGGAAAGTTCAAAAGATGAAGCAAAGTCCGGTAGCATGACTGGATTCTGCAGTCAGAGTCCCTGAATGCTTAGGAAATGCTTAATATAGCCCCAGCCTAACAAAACTCCTGAATGACCGTGAAGATACCGCTCGCCCACCTGTACGGAAAGATGCCTCCACTGCGTATAATCCTCCTCTCACGCCGGGACAGATAAACTGCGTCACTGAACGTGCGGGGAGGCTCCCGGCAAATGGCTTCATTTACAGGAGGCGAAGTCCCTCTCTCCTGTCAGGCCGTGCACCAGTGGCCAGGGCTCAGCCTTTGCCATGCACCTGGCACTGGCTGAAATGTTTCTAATGAGATGGGAGAGGCAGAGCAATTCTGTGAAATAAAAATTATGCTGATTTTACCTCATAGCTTTTCAGAGTACCTTGCAGCGCAATATCAGCACGGGCATCCTGCGCTCACAGCCTCTGATTTAAAGCCTCCTTGACCAGAAGACTCCCTCCAGCCCTAACCTTTCTCCCCTCCAAGTCCTTTTTTCTCTCGCAGTCCAATTTGACCCATCCCTCAGTGTTTGTCATCCGGCTCCATTCTGTGTCCCTCTGTGCCTTCAGGGTGTCTTCTTTTTTCTCTGTTCCAATAGTTCCAAGGTCATTCACTGCTCCTAAGGGAACCTGGCTTTTTTCTTCAACCCCCAGACATCAGACATCTCTGGACCCCTCTGTCTATTCCTCTGTCTATCTTCCTTCATGGTTCTCTCTTCCAATTTGCAAAACCTTCACTCTATCAAGTTTTAAGCAACAATATTTCAGGGGAATGGACAGGAAATTCCCATGCCCATAATTAAATTTCACATGTAGGGCTGTGCGTGCCTCAGTGCCCACACGGACAAATACTTCTCATAATGAGCCACAGCTAGTACAAATCAAGCGACACAAAACCTGAAACGGTTGGAAAGAAAAGAATGTGACTCAAATACGTAGGACCTTTCTTTTAGCACTGAGAGCTTTTCATTGTTAAAAATATGCTTGAATACAGCATTCAAAACCTGAACAAACTGATTAACCAGGGACCAAGTCAGCAAAGGAGCGGTGGCGCGCTACGTTATCATGTGAGAGGCCCCGGTTTGGGAATGGCAGAGGCTGATGATAAATGGCTGCATCATGGCCGTGATGCCACAAGTCTCTGTGGAACAATACTGGCTCTGCTGCCCTTACTTGACAGCTGCACTCAAAATCTCTGCAAACAACAACTACTCCAGAAGGCTGTTTTCTCTTCTTCTGTTGAAAAAGTTGTCTGGGGAATACACATGGTCACTAGCTATGCAGACACACCGAAGGGATCTCTGGTGCATGGCTTCACTGTATGTTCCTGTCCCCTTCCATCGTGTTAAGGGTCTCTGCACCAGGGAACAGGTGCAGGCACTACTTTGCGACTGGAAAAGGTGTCTACCAGGTGATTTAGAAAGCAGCCAGTTTGGTTGTGCCAGCAAAGGCAACGTGTCTCCTGATACCTCCCCTTAAGAAAAGGAAAGGTCATGATGATCAGCCGTAGTGTAGTGTTTGAAGTGAAAGGGCAAAATATTATTCAGACCAATGAAGTTTTCCATTTTATATTCCCTCGAGTAGTATTCTGTGATTGAATTCTTTGTGAGTTGAGACAAGAGAAAGAGTAAGTGCTTGCAGTCCACAGCCTTCCATATTCCATACCAACTATATGTTTCATGAATTCCAACCTATAGAGCTGGCTAGAAACAATGCCTTGTTTAAAGGCATGTGTTACAGAAGGGTCTGTTTTCAAGTTTTAAGAGTTTTCTCTTTTCTCCCCCTCCCCTGCCCTTGTTTTAAATAAAAGACAAATATTTTATAGAAGAAAAGGAAATTCAGACAAGTCCTGGACCCTCTAGTGTCTCAGCAGAGGGGTGTTGTACAACCAGCCACTGGCTTTGCTCCCTTTACAGGTTAAATGCACTTGGGACCAGCTCTCTGCCCCAGCCCCTGCACTATCAAATAGCAGCCTCAGCTACACCTTAATAAGAACATATTTGCCACTCTTCAAAGTTCTTTAAGCTGCATCTTGAAAAGTACATGGCACCTATATAGTGATTAAATTGGGGTTTTTAGACATAGCCAGTGATTAAGGTGGGCATTTATGACCTTCTTACTGGCAGGAGCCGATCTGTGGGAAAGCAATCTGCAACACTAGCCCTAGAGACAAGGCAAGGTACGATGCTGTAAACCAAGCCCCATTCTGTTCTGTTATTCAAGGAGCCCCATCAAATTATTACCATTGTTTATACCCTAATAAAATGAGGGGTCTCATTCAGATTTCAGGGTCCATGGTGCCTAATTCCCTCCACACACACAATGAAACACCTCTCTAAAACTGATGGTAAAATGAAAACAGTTGGGAGAATTTAACAGAATTTGTAATGAATTATTTTCAGGTATATGCTTTTTTAAAATGTTTTCTCATAGCTGCTAATATAGCAGAAAAAAAAAAAAAAAGACATGAAACCAATGAGGAATTTAATTGTCTTTAAGTAAACAACATGACATAAATCCAGTTTTGATAATCCCAGATTACCGTGATGGCAGTAGCACTGGTCCCATCCCAGACTGTCTCTTCCAGTCCCAAGGTGGGGCAAGACACTTCTTTCCTCCAACAAAACAGGCTGGAGGATGGATGTCCCAGCTACGGCACTGGCCCTGCATGCCCCGAGGTTTTACACATACGGCAACACTTTGTACAGGTGCTTGTAAACATGATACAATTTATTACTGTTTCTCCTTCCCAGTAAAACAGAATCAGAACTCTCATTTTCAGACAAAATTCCTAACAGCTGCAACACCTAAAAAAATTAACTGTAAGCTTTTTTTCTTCTGATTTCCAGAACTGAAATTATTCCCAAAGGTGAAGACATGCACTCCTCTTTCCATACACTTACGTTCATGTATGTAAGTAAGCATCTACCCTGGTACCTGCTTTTGCTAAAGAATGTACTAGAAATGTCCAGTGTTCAATAGCAGCTTTCTCTTAACAAACCATCAAAGGCTTCTCCCAGAAATCTTACAGGCATTTGAGTTATGTAGGTATTGATAACTAAACAACATCATTTGATAAAGTTTACAATCTTGACAAAAAATAAGCAGGAAGATAAATCTTATTTTAAAAATACCACAAACACAGTCAATGCCTTTTTCAGGCATCACAGGGGAAAAAAAACAGCCCTTACTTTTTTCCTTCTCCTTGTTAACTTTAAATGATTAATGGTAAATCTTTATCTATAATTAATGCTGACTTAATAGGCAGGTTACAAAACTATATTCAGGGCTTTAGCTTGATTTCTGAATATGAAGAAAAATGAAGGAAAGCTGAGGGAATATATTTCAGAGCGGGTCAGACAGAGGCAGCCCCAGGGTCCGCTTTGCCCCCTCTGGTTGATAACAGCTCTCCAACCATGTCCCAGAGGTCCTGCATCTTCGCACTGTGACATATTGTCTAGCCACTTTAGAATTTAGCTGAGACACCATGAACAGAAGGTGAGATACCAGAGAGGTGATTGTGATTGTTACCAAGAAAGAAGGGTGGCAAGTCAAAGAGCCACATGTGGATCATCTGCCCTCGTGTCAGGTCTGACTGGCACAGTGCTGAGCAGGAACTTGGACAGCCAAGAACCCCCGAGTCCTGGTCCCCAAACCTAGGAACTGCCCCTCCCTGGGCACTGCTGCCAGGTGGCCCAGCAGTGACAGAACACCATAGCACAGCAGCACGGCTCTTTCTGGTTACTGCAGAAGGACAGGAGCTGGAGTATTTTTAAAACATTAAATCCACAGTATATAAAGGTCTAGGCTTCAGTTGTTAAAGCTGTTCAGCACGTATGGTCCTCCTATGCTGACCTACACTGTACCTTCATTCACAGATCACCAAGTTCTCGCTCACGGATTTGAGACCAGGACTCCACGCAGTCCAGAGACCAGGCTCTACCTCAGGCTCATTGATAATCAAGAAAGATAAGGGTTCAGAGAAGTCCACACCATCACACACAGGTATCTGAAACCACCCCTGGAACTGCCTGAAGGGAACACTGGCACAGTGGGAAATCCCAGTTTCCATTAACATCTTAATTTGGGTTCACTCAATGGAAAAGAGAAGACCTTGACTATCTCTGCTTGTGAGATGCTCAATATTGCAGTCAGCAGCCTCTGGCAGACAAGCACCACACAGGTACAGTTTTCAAACTGGCTTCCAGAGCTGGATCATCCTGCTTCACTCTGCCACGTGCTGCTCACACACCAGAGGAATAGTGAGCAGCTTCATTGGAGAGCATCCTATACTCCATCTTTGGTAACCCTGAACCAGCTGGAGAACATTTCCCCCTTTGTAGGCACTATAGATTGCCTTGGCTGAGGTTGATCCATAATAAGGCAAAGTAAAATAATACTATGCAAGATGAGAGTGAATAAAAATGGCCTTGACCAGGACCAAAATACAACCACATACCAGGTGACCACTACCTCCAGACTCACAACGTGCAAGAGATTACATGGCTCCACATGCAAAATGACTCCAAATAAACTAGGAATATATTTCCTGGTGAGGTGGAGGTGTGATCAGTGCAGATGATGTGGGAACCTGCCAGGATGGCATTGCAGACTTTAGCCACCAGTGTATTAATTGTAGAGTTATGTTAAACTGGTTGCCCAGCACTGGTCTTGAATACCTTCCTATTTGGAACGTTCCTTGACTGAAATAGTGTATGAGAAAACTTGTGCCTATTAAAAGAAAAAACAGTAAGTAAATTTGATTGCTTCTACAGTCTTGTGTACAAGGCATGTTTATCTTAATACAGCCAGGTATGAAACCTACATCAGGTGGTAAAAGGAAAGTATAGAACTGACCAAGATTGTTATACTACAACAGATTTTACTGCCTTCTCAGGAGTAAAATATAAGCAATATGTTCTACAAGTACCTGAGCTGCTATGCTAGCAGATACAATTTGCAAGCGACAGACCTGCAAGAGAGTGCAGCAGATGAGCTGAAGCTTTCTGGTTTTGATGCAGAATGCTGCCTTGACACTCGCAGCCTTTTCTGCACTCCTCCTGTCCAAGGGGATAAGCAGCTCCTTAGACAGCTATTCAGACCATGCGCTTCCAGTGCAGGGACCTTGCCGTCCTCAGTTTACAAAGAGAACCTAGTTTCTCAAGAATATGCCTGGGAACCAGCTAAGTAAACAAACAAAAACATAATACATTGCTGCCTGAAAATCTCCTGCAGTTAATGCTTGCACAGGAAAATTCTTACATACAACAAATGTTGTAGGGCTTTCTGGTTACTTCCACTTGCTGCAGCGGTTGTATCCTCCTGGTATTGCATCACCCTGCTGTTGGAATATTACTGGCAGTGGTAGCCTGCACTGGAATTTTATTCCCTTTCCCTGGGCCAGTCCTTTCATCTTTCTTTTATTTTTCCACCCCACTCTGAAGGTTATTTATGCAAGTGTGACATGCAGTTACAGTAAAGTTCCTTGCAATGAATGGAGTGCAGGGCAGTGGTAAATTCCATTCCAAAATCATTTTGAATTCTAAAGGCTCCATTTAAGGGATAATGATGGGAGCAAAGGGCATTTCTCCAGGATTAATCACTGGCTGGGTGAGATGATAGCCCAAGGCAAAGCCACGGGCCATTAACCCCTGCAGGTCACCTTATCCCTACAGGAAATGCACTGGGTCAAGTTCACTGTTGCTATTATAAACTCTTATTGGAGAAAGGGGTTACACTCCTATGTTTATATATGTCTTCCATTCCCATGTTTGTAATGATAGTGGATAGCTTTTGGCAATGCCTCTATATTATACCATGGAGAGATGTAAAAACAAGTTCTATTGTTATATTTGATGCCAAAGACACAAGTGTTTTTTTAATGTTTACAGGGAAACATTTAAGATTCTTGGTAAAATAATGAAAAATGAAATGACAGGAAAATACCACATCAAAAAGACCCAAGAAAATCATGTTAGAAAGGGGGACCCCCTCTTTAGCTGGTGTAAATCATCACCTCTCCTCTAAAGCCAAAGGAGCTGCATGAATCCACACCAGCAAGAACTCAGCCAGAAGCTGAGGTTGAAACACACTGAAGTATAAATTTTAGGCTTGTATCATATACCATCACATAAGGAGCATCACGTAAAGTAGTGGTTTGACAGAAGTACTGCTAAATTGGGTTTATATGTTCATGAAAATTGCATTTTAAAGTGGTGCCCAAGTCCTCTGTTATTTGAATTGCTCCCAGTCCCACAGACTTTATTCAGGTGCAATAGTTTCTAGCCAAGACACCAGGCAAAGTTCTTCCAAGCAACCCATTGCAAGGCAAAAAGCTACCAGCGCAGCTGTGTGGGGTGGAGCAGCAGGAACTTTGCTCGCCATAAAGTTTTGCTTGTGCTGACATGAACGGTAGCCCCAGAAGTCAAACCTGGATCCAGAATGAAGCTATGCAGAAGCTTCAGCATATACAGGTTTGAAGATCCTCCTGAACAAAAAGAAAGGGACAAGAATGACAGTGAAAGCAGAGCTGGGTTTGTGTGCTTTGTGTCTGCCTTCCCAGCCGCTCTTGACATGTATAAAGGAATTCCAACTTCATTAAAGAGCAAGCAGTACTTAGCCCTCTGCTAGAGAAGTACACTGAGGACGGGAGGCGTTCTTCAACCTCACTGCTTGTGGTGGCTGCTTGCTTCCCTTGAGGCTCCAACGAGTACCTGTATCCATTTGGGATGCGCAGCCTGAAACTCTCTTCTCTACCTCCAGCCTCTCTTCCTAGATGTGGAGCAAGGATCATTGGTGTTACGATGCCCTGTAGTTAGCAGCAGTAATCCCTTCTATAAAATCGTTTCCTGACTGAGGACTCACACAGGAACAACAGATTTAGGCCACTTCTCCATAGGCTGAATCTTAGCTCCCATCTACAGGGCAAATCTGTCCGAGGGCATTTAACCCCTTCATCTTGAAGGTGTGCTGGAGTTTGGCAACGAAGATCCACTGAACCACAAAAAGTGGCCAAGAGCGCATCTCCATACCCAGCAGTGGAGGTGATGCCTGAGACAGGGAGCCCTCAAGTCTAGTGGCTACTCCTCCACTACGATCACACACACAGTGCACGAGCAGCCTTGTGGCGGCCAGGATGTTACACTCCCCCTGAAGTAGACAGAAATTTCACGGAGGTACAGAACTGTGGATTTTTCTGCATTGATATGCCTTTCTCTCAGAGACTCTCCCGATGTCTCTCCCCTGGGGAGAGGAGAGATCAGCATGGCTGCTTCCCGCAGGCTGTGGCTCCCACACACACGAAGGAAGCTCCTGCCTAGCCACAGACAGCTGCTTCACCTCTGGAGAGAGCTAACATTTCAGAGGGAGCCCTGTCTCTCACACTCCCAATTTATGAGTGTAGGTGACTCCCAGACCATCCCACAGGTTTGTTTATAACCCTTCTGGAGGCACCTGCCTCTCCTCACACGCTGTATACTGCACCTAACGCGCAGTTCTGGTTTCCCTAAAGAGTTTTAAAGTTGCACAGGAAAACATACTTCCATCATTTCCTAATTTCAGAATACTAACCTTGCAGCTTAAATGTTCTTTTAATTAAGTTTTTTAGGTGTAATAAAAACATTGAAATATTTTAAACATATGGTAGTAAACTGCAAAGTAAATACAACTACAGTAGCTCTCACCAAATTGAAAGATTATTTTACAGTTAATTGACTGCGGATTTGCAAATGCTGAAAAGAAAACTTTGGCATCAATATTTAATAAAATACAGCAATAAAATACTAATCGTCTTATGGGATCAGGTAGCTAGGTTTAAGATCATCTGATACGTGATCAAGTGTACAACTACTGATGCCAGTTGCTCTCAAAGTAAAACCTAAACCAACATAAAAATACCATAAAAGGTCTAGGTTAGACCAGAAAGAAAAGCCAGTATCTCCATTCACTTTTACATGTTATTGTGAGGAAAGACACATTATAAGAGTGAAAAACAATGGTTCCGCACAGCCCTGACCCCTGTGAAGACGGAGATGGGTGCAAGGCAGACTTCAAAAGGAAAACCCCGGCAGTCTCCTTAGCAGGACCAGCCAGGAGGAACGGTGTGAGGCTGCCTGCCACCTGCACGTGCCAGGGCAGGCAGTGGCCACAAAGAGTCTTCCATCACTTGTCATCCCATGGAGAATTCTCAGTAATTTCATGGCACCAGCCACTTCAAAGCAGGTAGAAATGAAGTAACTAAGGTACCGGGCATGATTTCTCCTCCCCTCACCTTCCCACTTGCTTAGAGAGACCAAGGGAAAATTCTTGCAGAACAGGAACAGAGGATGGCCATTATAGCTGAACCTGGGCCACCTCCAGCACAAGAAGGAGAGAAAGCAGTGGGACTGGGCAGGTGTCCTGCTCCCAGCACTGTTCACAGGTACCACAGCCAGCATCAGGCCCTGGGGATTTTAAAATGCTGTTATGTCACATGTCTGTTCAACGTCCCACTCAATAATCAAGGAGTGGTCAAATCTCACCCTTCACAGCTGCACATATAACAAGCAGTGCGATTGCAACATCTTCCCTGCTCCGTTGTGCCCACCTGTCCCGTCCCCTGTATTTGCCAGCTTTCTGGAAGAGATTGTCTTTTTGTTATACAGGAACAGTGGCTCTTTGGTTTCCAATCTGTAGTTCCTCAGTGCTGCTGCAGTACATAACAATCATTATGGTAACAGAAATCATCATGCTTGGAAGATAAAAAGAGGCCAAGAAAAAATACCTTTTAGTCTTAAATACTATAAAATTTAATAAAAAATAATATGAGAGAAGTGGGGTAATTTTCTTTCACATCTGTGATAAGAGATGTATTATGTATTTCAAGTTTAAGCCAGGGTTTTCTCTTGCTATATTTTTGCTCAGAAGGGCCAGCAAGTAAGAATGGTTCATTTTTCTGCTCTGCAGTTTTAGAAATGAAATGGGCTGGACCATCATGAAAAGCTGAACAGTTTGATCTTTCTGTGCTTTGGCTAGGTATTGCTACAGCAAGAGGAATTCGGATCTCCCCACAAATAGTTCTCTAATGATACAGTACCACAGCCTGGCCCCAGTGGCAGGGGAGCTCTTCTTTGGCCCTTACTCACTCTGACATGTTTAATCCAGGCTATAATTCTTTCAGGAATAAGGTTAGAAACTATGCAAGTCAGAACCTCTGCCCCAATGCACCAGCTTTATACTGATTTAACTGTGTTAAACTTACAGTTGCATCACATTACAGGGATAGGGGGTCAGGATCAACCCTTTTTTTTTGGCTGCCTCCATTTTATGCTATGTTTGTTTTGCCTGCAAGTCCAGGCCATATGCAGAAAGCCAGTTTATAGTATCCACTATATTTTCGGTTTTATTGATCAAGTATTTTCATTTGCAATTAATATAATAAAGAATGTCATCCATATATTCAAGCACCAAAGGCAAAATTTTGTGAAGAAGAGTCTTCTCCAGTTGTAGCATATACAATAGCTTTGGACACTTGAACCAGAAGGAATTTTCTCCCCTCTCTTCTACGACTTCCAAAGAAGGAATTTCCTCCTCTCCCTTCTAGGACTTCCAAAGCCTTCATTAAAGCATTTGGGCTCCATCCTCCACTGATGTATATCAGTACAACCCCTCATGAAGGTCAGTGGAAGTCAGGCCAATTTAAACCAGCTCAGAATCTGGAAATGAGATATGGTTTCCTTTTATACTGCGAACAATAGTTTAAAAACAAAAACTGTAGATAATCATTTACATAATATGCTAGACTAAAAAAAAAAAATCCCCATAAATGGTATGCTTGTGTGTTGCTTGTTACATTACTTACTATGTTGTCAGATTATGTGAAAATAAATCAGTCCCAAATATGTTTGATAAATATTTTCTGTCCTTCTTTTATGACATCTTATTCTCAGATAATGTGCTTGGCTTACTCAGATAAGTAGTGTGATAGATCTGACACAAGAGAATATTACAGTACATGGCAGAGGAATTCTGCTGTTCTTCAGTGATGTTCTAGGTGATCAGTAGCTTTGTCTTTAAAATGTTGAAGAAAAAAGCCAACAGTGGTAAAGAATCACATTTACCTCGCTGTATTTAGGTTTATATTCCTGTTCACAAACAATGGGGCTTTTGTATCGTAAAACAGTAACACGCTTTAGAATGTGAGCTAAATACATACTTTACATAGTTACTACATAAAAATATTATAGATCATCCAACAATATGAGAAAATGTCACTGCGTTCATTTAAAATAGCTATCTGTGAAATGTGCGTTACCATATTTTGCTTGGGGCAGTATATATCCATGCTTTATGAAATTATTAATTCTCATTAAATTCTAATGATCCTGTCTGAAAAGAGCAGAACTAATTAACGGCTCCATTAAAGTTATTACTGACTCCTGATGAGGCCTGTAAATGTTTCTACTGTGTTAGGCCAGTGAAAGTTTTCTGAACTGCAGCTCCAAGCCTTACAGGGACATTTTCCCCATCAGCAGCTTACTCTGTAGCAGTAAAATTACCAGGTCCTAACAACACCCACATAACCTCTGAGACTTAAGTCTTACACTCTGAAACAAGTCTTCTCCTCCTTTGACAAAGGAAAAAAAATGAGGTTCATGCTGTGGGAAGGATCTGCAGGACCTGCCTCAGACAGGTGATGTCTAAAGCAGCCCAGGCGTCCTCCTCTGCCCAGGGCAGCTCCCGTGCAGTTCCCTCCAGGTTAGCAGGGTGGGCTTGTAGTGTCCCCTCAAGGCTTTGGGGACATGACCGTGTCCTCACGTACAGCTGGCAGTGCACCAAGAACCCATACCACTGGACCAGTGTTTTGGCAGCCTGTGCAGGACCTGACAGACCAGGATCCAGGTTCCGATTTATGCTGGTGTGAAAACTAGTTGTTTAAATCTCTCTGAGGAGTTGGACTGCAGTGACTCTGTACCCTGGTCGTCACTTGTAAACCTGAAATACCTTCGCTACCTCCCCACAAGGCGGTGGAAAATGACAACAGTGAGGTACTCACAGGCTGTGTTTATTGGGGTTTCATCCGTGTTCCTCAGGACAGAGGGCAGGGCTGTGAGCAGCAGCAGTGCCCACAGAGCAGCTTCCCCTGGCGTTTGCACACTGGGCGTTAGTGTTCAGCATAAACTGATTGTTTTAAAAGGTTACACAGTCATCTCCGTCATCAAAAATTATATCTCCTTGAAGATCATCATGGCTGCGAGGAGGTCCCTGTCACGCACTAATGACAGGCAAAATAGCTTTGGCAGCTCTCGGTACTGGGGGGTCCAGATCGCCAGGACTCAATGAGACATCGGCTTATCCCCAGTGAAACTGAACAAGGAAAAGTGTTCATCAGAACTGCTGAGTACAGCTTGCTGACTTAAACAGTGAGCAAAATGCAGCAGTTGCATTTGCAACCAAGTAGTGCTCAACAAATAATGTCTAAACATTCCTATGTGAGAAAGATTTTAAATCTACACATGTAAAAATTCCATTATACGCCTGTGCGTTCATCTGATCACAGAACTAGAACACACTTTTATTATTGTTGCTACAACTCTGAACAAGAGCTACTCAAGACAAGTATTAAATGTTTTAATCCAACAGATAATAAATAAAATATAGAGATATTAGTTAGAGATCGAAAAAATTATTACTTTTGTGAGCTGAGATCACAGTTATTACATTATTTACATGCACTGAATAAATTATTTTTCAAATTATTTTTTAAATTATTTGCTCAGCTTCACTATTAAAACATTTTTCAAAGCCTAACTGCAGTGGGGTTTTTTTTGCAGGGTTTGCTTTTCGTATATAAGGGTTTCTTTTTTTGAGAGAAATTAAATACTTCTTAATAATGCTTCCCAGATAGTAAACACAACATTCTTTATACATTTAACTTCTATTATTCCCCAAGAAACACCTCAGTTTGCATAGGTTTCTGCCACAAAAACGTTTTTTATATTTGCCATTGATATGTTGGAAAGGATCAGAAGTTAGATTCGCAGCCTAACTTGGCAAATACACACCGTATTTCTACTCATTGTATGCCAGGCTCCGCTATTTAATTCTTGAGGAGTGGCTGAAAGATTTGGATGCTTCTCTATAATAAACGAATATAATCTGAAATACTGAGTGATGTGGAAATACCAACACTTTCTCTTTTCCTATGTCATCCCTTCCAGTCACAGCTAATAACTGGAGAACAATTCTTAAAATCAGCTCCTCGTTCCAGCCCTTTGGAAAAGATTTTGCCAAATGTCTGCAATTGCAATATTTGGTGGCGTGGGCTTTCCTCAGACGCTTCACCCTTCTCTGGTTTATTCTGATCTCCGCACACAGGGCACCCCTAGGAAGGCAGCTTAACCCACTGGTGTGAGGCAGCCCCCCAGGTCAAACGCAGCTGGTTCGATGACGGGCAGGAGGGATGGTCCACATTCAGGTCAGTAATGCTATTTTGGGACCCGAGGCGACTGCGCAAGGAAGTGTCTCTAAGTGAGCAAACGCCAAACGATTTGAATTTTCTCAGCAGCAGAAGCAGCAATAGGAGCTCAAACACACCCAGCAGTGGGATTCCTCTGTGCAGGCAAGCGCCAGGCACAGTCCTGGGCTCAGCTGCTTCCTGGTAGAGGTTGTTCCTGGGGGGACCTGACTCCATCACCCAGGCCAGCACAGCATTTCCACCACCCACATACTCCCCAGAGGGCTGTGCCACTTGCCGAGAGCTTCCAAAATAGCAGCTTCCCAACCCATACTGTTAAAAGATTTTTAAAACATTTGCAACCAATTTTATAGTTAATTAAACCCAGATTTGCTCTATTCAGTCATTTGTTCTATAACTTTAAAAGCTTTTTTGGTTTGAAGTTTAGGGTTTTTTTCCAAGTCATGCGTAAGCTTTAACTGTAAATAGGTTAATTGCAGCTCTGATCTTCCTCCAGCATCTGCCAGTAAAGACAAATGATTTTCAAACACCGAGGCCTAACACAGTCCACAACATTTCAAGGTGGGACTGGTCCCGTGGCGCTGCCAGCAGAGAATCCCATGCCAAATCATACAGCTAGTAAATAGCATGGCATCAATTCCTCAAAAAATTTCCACAGCAAGAGTTTTAGGAAAAGATCCAAATACCCCATCAGTAAATCTCGCGGAGTAGGGGATACATTTACAGTTGCCACATTTCAAGTGGCCTTTCTCTTACATATGGTTGCACTCCACAAATCCATAAGATACACAACCTAAATATACCACAAGGTCTGAAGCTATCCTCTCCCCTCTGTTCACAACAAATATAGAAAAATTGTATGACACACAATCATCACTCACTTTTTCTCAATAAGACAAGAAATCATTACTCATGCATTTCTGTAAAAAAAAATTCAGTATTTCTACCAAGAAAGAGGAACAAGTTGTTGTAAGAAAAAACTGTCTAGCTTGAGCTTCAAGCTTCTCCTAACTCTGGAGCACAGTCTTCCCAATGATATCCATTTCTCTGGCTCCCAAGCAGCATCTCTTACAGCTCTTACCTTGGGCACGCAAACAAGGAAATCTCAGTTAAAATTAAGCTCCTGCTCACCAGGGACCAGTTATTTATTTTCTTCCTTCCTTCACTCTATGAATAGAACAGACAGGATTTAAAAAACATTTGAAAAAAAAAATACCTATTTAAAAACAGCTACAGTGAACTGTAAATATCAAGACCAAAAAGATAACTGTGTCTTGCCTCCATTTCTGATGACTGCTAGAATTTTGTTGAGAAATGAGTGATCTACATTCCCTGAATAAGGTCACAGAAACACCACTGTGCCTTGAAGAACAACTGGGATCACAGGCATCCTTGGCAGCTGCCACCACTTACGCTCTGTGCTAGCCCTGGATGCATGAATTCATCCTACAAAACCAGAGGTAACCAACTGCATAACATGCTGGTATGTCCCAGAGACAGGCAGCAGGTGCTACAGGAGATAGGGGCTGTACTTTGAAGAAAATAATAAGTTTAAAACACCCCTACGTCTACCTGTAAGATGTGAATTTATGTCCAGTAAAATTAAAAACCACCACATGAACCCCAAGTTAATTGTCTGTCTGGTCTTGAAAGCAAGCAGTGATTCATTTATTGTGACAACAGATACTAGCAAAACCCATTTATGCATTAGAATTGTATCTGCCTTAAACTGACCTTCAGAAAAGCTTTCCTAGGTAGCACACAGTAAAGTGAACTGTTGGAAATTTCCTGTCTGACATACAGAAAACACGCTGGGCTCTCGTACCTTCAAACTGTTATTAAATATTTTTATAATTCTTAAAGAAACACTGCAATTTCTTGAAACAACTACACTGGCATCATTTACCATCAGCTGCTGCTGCTGCTAGGAGACCACGCGTAGGGAGCGCAGATACCGATGAGCGGCTGGCTCAAAGGCCAAGTGCCACCCATACAGCCCTGCCTGTAACAACAGCCAGGATGAGATTTCCCAGACCACATCCAAGCACTCGGGATCAGAGATCACTTGTCAGTCATTACACACATCGGGGAAAATGCCTTCCCTCTGAAAGCACTGTTGCGTTCCAGCAGTTTTCTTTCCTCAATAGCGCACCCGAACAGCCACTTGCTTTTTCAGTAATGGTTGCTGTTGTCTGTATTCTGCAAAAACCACCCCTGACTCTTTTAGGCAAACCTGCGCCACACATAATGGACCAGAAGTATTAGTCTGATACAAACCTATCAAGCTGAGTAAGTCTAACTGCATATAGGGCCGCGTACGTAAAATGCACAGGATATACAAAATCCACGTCATCCAAAAATATCACCACAATCTTGGTATAAATCAAGATCCGTGACTGTGCCATATATGCATACCTGTCCAGCTTAAATAAGTTTGAGTCCTACACAAAGACGAGACTTGCAAATTCTCCTTCTTGCTCTCATTTGAAGAAGCGTGCAGGGCCAGACGTAAGAGAGTCATAAGAAGGGATGTTTAACCTTAGGTTTAAAAAAAATAAAAATGAAAGAAACCTGCAGATCCTGTATCCAGAATAAATATATTATGACATCCTCATAAACATTGACTTTTTGAACCTGTTCCAAAATTCACCAGAACTCATACTAGTTTTTTTCTTGAGTTTCATCACTGTGTTTAAAGGCTTGTAGAATAGTTACCCAAGGAATTTAGTGAAATCCCATTGTTTTAAATTGTAAAGTTAGATTTGATTAGTCACTGGAATCTGACTGCAACCCTTTTAGCCTAACATTAAAAGTTAAAATAAAAGCCAGAGCATGCTGGCCAGTGGGGTGCCCGTGGTCTCCAGAAGTGCTGCTTCCCAAAGTGCCCTTCCTGTGCAGGATGCTCCTGGCACACGCCGTTGTCCATCTCCCGTCTGCAACTGACTTCCAGGGCTGGCTGCTTTCTGCATCAGTGAGACTCATGACCTCACAGACAGCCACCTTCCTCTTTGACATTTTGACATCATCATTTAAAGGCTGTTGTTATCATGGCAGGTTCTTTACAGCTGGAACAAAGAAGTTGTACAGGTTTACTTCTTAGAAAGCACATTTACTGAGCATCCTGCAACCAGTCAGCTCCTCATCTGTGGAAAACTAATGGCTTATGTCCTGGGGAAGGCAAAGGATTTGTGGCCAGTTACAGCACAAATCAAGGAAAAGGAAAAACCCTACAGAGCTTGTCGCTGATACTGGCAGCGATTGCAATTAAAGGTGCGTGAAAGCAGTGATACAAGTCAAGAATCGCCAAAGAATGGAGTGAGTATCAGGTAAATGAAGAGGTAAAATGGGCCTGCGGTTTTTCTTAGAGAAAAAAAAAAGTTTATTCATACTGCTCTCAGGCTGCTGACCAAGATGCCTTTATACAAGGATTATGTATTACCGAAACCAAGAGAGCAGGAAACACAAATGTCGAAATATAAATACCTCACAGGCAAAGACAGGCAAGCTCCCTTACGCATCTACCCACCTACACAACAATCACGAACAATCACCTCTGCTTCAGCTGTCACACACAGAAAGACAAGGAGCCTGTGGTCCTGCCACAGCTCACACAAGCTCCAAAGATGCAGCTTGAAGGTTTTGGGAAGTGGGCAGCATCCACAGGCTCTGAATGAAGGTCTGGGAGGGCACCACTGCCTCCTTCCAAGCATGAACCTCCCAAACCCTCTCCTGGCTTCACAGAAACCTGATACGAGACAGCTGACTACATTTTAACCGGGAAACCCTGGTATCTTGGCTTTTTGTTCTGAGTACGGCCAGAACTGCTGCCGCCCAGCAATGGCAGCTGAGCCACCAAGGGCTGCTGCATGCCTCCACCTCGACTTTGCTCCAGCAGGCACGTTGCTGCTGGGTACCAGCTCTGAATCCAGCACACAACACAGCAGCAACAGCTATTTCCAGTTAAAAATTGGGATGAGGTGCCCCTCATGAAATAACCCTAAAATTTTCAGAGTTCCTCACCTTTTTTGCTGGACTCCAGCCACAGCAATATCCAAAAAGTAAAAGAGGCAAGTTCAGATGATACTGACAGCCTCTGGGGATACAAACCAGCTTCCCAGGAGAACACCCTAATCATTGCCCTGGACGCTGATGCACAGGGGTCTGTGCTTGCATGAAGCCTTTCTTAAAGCACCCAAAGAGCTTTCAGGAGTAGCAAAGTCAGCGGAAGTGTGCTCAGGGGCTGCAGCTCACCTGTGCACCGTGAATTCAAATCCATGCAGCTGGACTTGAGGCTTCACGTCTTCAGTAACAATTCCATCTTGAATTAGCATCCGCTGGAGTTCACTGGTTTAATCCGATAAAGATAGTGGCTGCTTGAATTCCTGTTTAATGCATAAGAATTCTACCATTCTTCAAACACAGCTTTAGTCTCTGAGTCTATCTCCTCCATTATTTTGGATTCTATTTTTAATCAACGAAATAAATTATTTTTTTTAATTACTAACAGTTTTAATGGGACATGCAGCATAAAGTACTGTTTCCTGTTAATTCAGACTACTTTTTTCAGTTTAATTGTTTTCAAAATATTAACAATTTCTATTAACCTGAGACATGTGGAACTAAAGTTGCTGAACTAATTTTAAATACTTTATTTTAAAACAATGCATTTTACTTTTCTATAAATCTGATTTGCCAGGAAAATGCAATAAAACAAGATTTCCTATAAAGTACCTCCAGGAATCATTCTGGTTCTTTCAGCTGCATTTTTAATGTTAGTAAGTGTAAGGTATTATGGTCTAATTTAAATTTAACCAAGCACATGCTTGTTAAAATTAACATTGAGAATTCTTAACATAGACAACATTATTTTTTTAAAAAAAAAATAATTGTATTTTTAACTTTTAAAGTTACATTTAAAAGCACAAGAAATCCCAACTGTAGACACATGCAAAACCATATTAATTGATGAATATGTTATTTCTAATGAGAACAGGTAAACTAATTCTATAAACGTATTTTGAGGTTATCTTTTAGCAAGTATCCCTGCCCTTAAGACCAAAACTGTGTCTGAAAAAACTTAACAGTAATTTGTGTTGACATCAGTAATTAGGACATTTTAATGGAGATGTTGATACTTGTCATATTGTTTTCAGGGGCTCTGATACCAAAATAAAGAATAACATCTAGTGAAAATGCCTGTCTTTTCTATTGCCCTTCAGTATGTTTAACAACAGCATTTCTGAGCACTGTCATATAGCTAGACATACAGGAGCTATGAAATGCACTTACAATTTATTGCCTGTAATTAATTACACTCACAATCCTTTACAAGGGAAAAATTGTACCAATAAAATGGAGACCTTTTAAAAAGAACTGTGTGTTATTTCAAAATGATAGGCTTCTCTGGCGGTTTCACTACTGTACTTTGGTTAAAAAGTTCTTGTTCAAACAGTGAATAGCCTGGGCCCGTCGCAGCTCTCCTGAAGGCTCTGACTTCGCTGTGAAAGCTGAGTTCTTCAGCAGCAATGCTCGCAACACCCAGGATTTTGTTGCAAGTCTTGGTATTGCTGTGGTCTTGTGATTTATCTTTTTTTTAAGATTCTGAGCTCAGAGTGAACAGATTACATGAAAAATTCAGCTTCCTTTTAGGAAATGAATTTCCAGCTTCACTGGAGAACAGGTTGAAAAATAATTTTTGTAAAATCTTAGGGATGCAAAAGGCAAATAAAACCAAGAGTTTTTACAGTAGAGATTTTCTAGACTGATATGTTGGGTTTGTGTCCTGTTTCATATTTGTAATGCTCGACATCAATGATATTAATAGTGGGATCTTATAGCAAATGTTAAACACTGCAGAAAAGCTGTCACCCATCAGAACCAGGAGAACCTTTACAGGTTCGTAGAGCTGAGTTCCTCCTGCATCCCTATTAATAACCAGCTACAAAATCCACTGCTTATATAAATCGTTGTGAAACAGGGAGGGGATTAAGTATAGCGAGGGCTTTGTTTCAGTGGACTTGTTCAGTGGAAAGCAAAATGGTAGTATCAGACCCACTTACTCTAGAGAGTGAATTGCAACAAAAGCACGAAATGTATTTCCCAAAGGATTTTTGCCTTTTTTTTTTTTTTTTAATCTAAGGTTATAATTCATTTTAAAATGTGATTCCTAACTTCCCTAGTGCAAACCCTGGGCAGTGTCAAGCCCCGAGCTGTTGTCCTCTTGAGTCTGTAAACAGACAGAATTAAACAATAGCATCCCTAAGTGCGAACTTTCTCCATTCATCTTAATGGACTGTTAATTATGACCACTTAAATGCCCACAGTGTTAACCCTTTCACCGCTGACTGCATTTCACCTAAAAGGGCGATTTATAGATGTTGATTTAGCTATAGGCAGGTAGATGTAAAACTCACAATCGATATACAGTTAAATGGACTAAACGATTAATACAGTTGTGAATATGGATTATGCAGCCAGCTGAAAAATCTAATAATCATCTTCTGAAGTCTATTCTTTTCAGGAATTCGAACAAAATGATGCTTTCAGTGTCAGCACTGCAGTGTAATTGTTTGAGGGGTTTAGAGATTCAAATAGGATGGTCTTGGGTTTGTACTGCATTTTCATGTAGCATAAAGGCTGGTAAAGTGTACTTAACTGTTCACCATTGCACATCCTACATGAGGTGGCAATATGTAATGTCAGGATATAATAAGGTTAGTTGACTTTGTTTGAGGTTCAGAAACTTCTACAACGCTACATAAGAAGTGAAACAATTTATTTTAAAACCTAGGTAAATCTTGAAAAAATTGTCATAGATTTTATTTATTGCTGCCTATAAGCTGATGCAATTAATGAATTAACAGCTATTACAAATGTAATCAAATTTTTGGACATAAATATTAGACACACACTTGGGGGGGGGAAATCACAGTGATTTTGAAGTATTTAACAGAACAACATTCAGAGCACAGTCCTGACAGGAATTATATTTTTAATATTGTATGTACTGCATAAATAATAACTACTACAAGTATCTGAATCTAATTAATTTTGTACTATTAATTTAAGATCTTCAGAAGTTCTAGGGCTAGTTTCTTCTCTCTTGAGCAAATGGATTTGGTATAATATACACAGCCTTAGATTTCACTACGTCTACCCCATTCCCCACATTCCCACTGGCACCCCTGGCTATTTGAGGAAAGCCTTCTAGCCAAAAGGGTGCATATCCATTTCTCCTGTCCACACCACAGGCTTTTCAGCGGTTCCTTCCATCAGATCCCATGGTTGTTTCATGCTTGCACAAATCCCAAATTGTGGCCAAGAAGATATATTACCAACCCAACCCTTGCCTACAATTTAATTTTTAATACCTGCATTACAGCAGCCACCCGGGAGTGTGCAGGAGGCTGGCTAGCACAGGAAAAAGCAAGAGTTCACAACACGCATAACAAGCAAACCACTCATGTACTTTGTCAGTCTGTGCTGGTGGCTACAGCCACCACCACTGCACTGCTGCTGGCCACCCCTGCAATGGGGGTACTCATTTTTGCAGCGTAACTCCACAGTACATGAAGCAGCCAACAACATGCCACTCCACAACGACTGGAAAACAACAACAGATCTGCCAAGTAAAGCAGCTCTGAACACAGAAACCGTTTTCCAAAACACTGAGAACCCAACTATTTGTGCTCAAGGGTGCAGTCTGTTTTCCCCATTTAAGTGCTTTAAGGTATCAATTATTTATTTTTTAAATAAGAAGTAGTTGTAAATGAGCAGTCAGGCCCATGTGGTCAGCACGTAACAACAGCATGAGGGCCAGTGCATTGGGTCTACCACCACTCTCGAGACCCCCCTGATAGTTACCATAGAGATAGTAGGAGCCACAAAGAGCTTCGATCACATTACTGGCTGGGAGGGGGTCAATTTGTATGCGCGAGCCCTGCTGGGATTGAAAGAATGCAGAGGAGGACAGGAAAGATAATAGAAAAATAAGTGAAGGGGGGGATACAAGAAATGGGAAAAATGGAAGAAAGAAAGAAAGGAAAGGAGGGAGTAAGAGATGGGGGAGCAACCAAAGGCAGTGAGGGATCTCAGAAGCAAAAAAGGCAGCAGAGAGACCAAAGGGAAATGCAGAGAGAAGGAGAGAGAAAGCAAGTGAGAAAATTCATCTTGCGCAGACAGCGCTCGTGTCGCTGCCCGACAGGAACCGCTGCTCCAGAGGAGCTAAACCAGCAGCACAGCAGGCTGCAGGACCAGCAGGGATGGATGGATGGATGGATGCCTGCAGCACCTGATCCATGCCAGAAAAACTGCTCCAAACACACAGCGGAGGAAGGAGACAGGATCACAGACAGGAGAGGCAGATTTGCTGTCATATGCCCATGGGTGAACAGTCTGAACATGGCTCTGACTGAACCAGTGCCAGAAAAGCAAACAGGTTTGTTTCTTTCTTCTTTGGACTCCTCAACCCAGGGCACTGAGGGCTCAGGGCTGGACAGGTTTTACCTCTGACAGCAGTGACTGCTTGGGGCTGGTGGGGCTGGAGCTTCAAGAGCTGCTCTGGGTCTCCAGAAGAGCCACAGCAGCCTCCACAGCCCCAGCGGCTGTCTGCTCACCTATACTTATCCTGCTGCATTGCTGTGTACACCTTCAACACTGGAAGACTTTTCTAAACCAAGACAACACATAGGTGCAGAAAGAAAGGCTCTTTCCTCTCCTCAAGAAAGGCTGAGGAGAACACTTCGCATGACTAACTACATCAGCAGAGTATCCAAAATACCAAACCACCCCAGAAATGATCCTTTATGGATGTTTAAGTGACCACTGTATTGTTGCAAAAATCTGTTGTTCCTCTGCAGGTTAGTGATGGTGTGGCCAAAACCTGCTTGTCTGGTGAGGAATCCTAGCAAAGTCAGAGAGAGAGGTAACAGGATTCAACACATAACCAATAATAGTTAAAGAAAATAGGTCTTATTTGGTGGCTTGTTCATTGGCCCTGTACCTCCCAAAAGGTAAGGGTAACAAAGAACGTCCTGCTTTGGTGGTGTCATCAATGCCACAGAGTCACTTCATGCCATAGCAGCTCACCTTGAAGGTCTTCTCAGGACACACACAGCTTCCGAGTCTCTTCCTGGTACTCAGCTTCACTGCTGGGGTTTCAGTGTGTCCGCAGAACACCCCAAAGGCTGGCAGAGCGGCAGGCTGCTGTACCGTACCATAGCTTCATGGCTGAGCAACAAAAGGATTTTTCCTGAAGAGAATGACAATCTGCTCTGTTTTTCTAAAATACACCTTCTTTTCCTAGTGGGAGCATCACAATACTCCTCACCTTCAGGCCAGCCCATTCAGCCCCACAACACCGGGACAACATCTCCTACATTTTCTTAGAGAGAAACAGATTTAAATATGTTCAAGAGAAAAATCAGCATGGATTTCAGGGATAATTCCCAATTGCCAATAGCACCCAGTGGCCCGACTGCAATATCGTGTGCTCGGTATATTACACAGACCAGCCTAGAACTGATTATGGTTGGTTTTTTTCTAATGAATTAATATTATTTTTGTATTATTCCACTTTTCAAGCCAACTGTCAAACTGACCATAAATTAGGTTTCTCCTTTGCATATTACCACCAAAGTCAAGTTACCCCTGAGATCAACAGCATTGCCTTTGAGTTAAAAGCACACAGATGTCTGAGTAACAGTAAAATTACTGAAGTATGTAAAAGCCTCTAGAAATGCTGTAAAGCAGCTTTTCCGTATATAGCAATGTCACCATTTTAAGTCAAATACATTGTTATTTTGGCTTAAAAAGCCCTCCAAAGAAACACAAACTAAATTGAAAACACTTTCACTTCAGAGGAATATACTCTCTATATAAAGCTGTAAACTATAGCATGAAAATGGCAAGTATAAAATTGTGAAGTGCCTTTGCAGGAAAACCCAGAGTTTTATGTGCAAGCTCCCAAACTGTCCCACGCATTAGAGCTATTCTTTTTTTTTCATGCAATTGATAATACAAAATAATTTTGTACAATTTTGTGTAGAGATGGTGTCAGCCCAGCCACAGATATACTCCACAATTTCAAAGCCTGCTTCCAGCCCTTCCCTTATCACCACCACACGTGTAGGGAGGGGTAAGCCAGTCCAGTAGTTTCCATCCAAGCCCAGCCCAGCCCCAACAGCCTCAGGCTGCTGAAGTCATTAAGATTTTTATGAACATCTACTAGCCAGATGAGTCCTCATTTCCAAATCCCTTACAGTTTTTTCCACTACAAGAAAACTTTCCAAAAGCTGGGTAATAGGCCCCAAACGGTTCTTTCGGCACTCATATGAACTGGAAACAAAAAAAAAAAAAATGTCCAGCAGGTATTTTGTACAAGTCTCTTAAATCTTGAAAATTAGGCTATTCATTTTCTAGTAACAAATCTTTGCTGCAGCTAATTTTACCTTCCTTTCACAATAAACTCCTAATTATTATCTTTCCAGCCAGCATATCTGCGATTTTAAAAGTGTATGATGTGACAGCAGGAAAAGCAAGAGCTGGATCTCAGGACTGAAAAAAGGGAATACTTAGGTTAGGAGTACAGAAGATCCTTGTTTGTAAGCTCTCCACAACATGATATAACGGAACAAGTTACAAGCTGGGAGCAAACTATTCATACTAGAGAAGTCAAGGACAGTCACCGCTGCACTCTGGGGAAGCTCCACCATCTGTTTGATGAGACCTGCACTGCCCAAATGAAAATGAAAGTGGAAAAGTACTTCATTTTTTCTTTTTCTTTCCTCATTTTAACTTAGACCCGGTCAAACCCAGAATCCATTACTAAATACTAAATCCAAATGAATAAAACATTTTTGCAGATATTTGTATAAACTTAGAACTTTGCACATCATTAATTACAAGTTTTATCTCTCATTTATACTGGAAGTACCTCAGGGCTGGCAACCCTGTGAGGCCATAGACCTTTTCTGTATCACTTTCACTCCGCTGAGGCTAAGCAAATCATGGAGAGTATCTGTGAAGCTAATGTTTGAGTTTCAGAACACTTATAGCACCCAAAAAATCCCCAATGTCAGGTACAGTATGTCCTCAAATAAAACTGAAGACCTGAATTTTGAATAGCAGCTACCTGTCACTGCCTATTCTCAATCAAGCTATAGAAGAAGAAATACTTACAGAAGCGATCTGAACAGCACATCCGCCTGAGAAAACCAGAAATGTTTGCAGGGAATCTGTAAAAAGAAAAGGAGACCAAAGCTGATCACTTCAGTTCTTCTGCCATTTTACTGCATCGCTTTACAGTTATCTACAATAGATTTAACTGCACTGATTTCCAAGCAGATACATTTACAAACATCTTGCAAGTTGTTACATCAATTATTCCTTACCAATATAGGTACTACTCTAATAAGCACTTAACAGTTGTTTGCAGAGCCTGGTGTGGCAATGACCCATCAAGAAAACAAAATAACTAGAATATCCTGCCCATTCAGAATATAACATAAAATAACCAGTCCCTTTGGCCTCAGTTATCTGGAAGTTTCCAGGTACTCCCTGCCTTCTGGAAGGTGTGGATATAAGTATCCCCACACCTGTCCCTGCCTGTTTACCTATTAAGGTGCAATCTAGCTCTCAGGTTTTGTCATCAAAGCTATGATGATGACAAAGGAATATAACACTTACCAGAAAAAAATTTCTAAGCCTATCCCATGTAACAATGCTTTAGGTATATGAGGACAAATGTACTTATTCTTTACAGGAAAAGTGTACTGTTGTTTCTCTTTTTGTGAATACATTTTTTAGGCAAAATATGTATTTTGAGTCATAATTAAAAAGGCACTTTTTAACTCACCTGCTTTGGCAAGTGGATAAGTTAAATTCATTTATTTCTTCTATTTATTTCTATAAAATTCCTTTGTCATTCACATTTGATGGACAAAAGACAGAGTTGTATCTCTTTAGTTTGCCTTTGCACCCTGTTTCCTCCCTGGAACCCTACATACCTTTCCCACATAAATTGGAGTTGCATGGCATTTAAATGCAATTCCTTAAGCTTTCAACAAATTTGATATGGCTTTCCTCTCTGGGCCCTAGAGCAGTCCCCACATTCCCAGTATTATTCAATCTAGCTGAAATCTTCCTGCTTCTCAGATAACACTAACAATTTGAGCTGAATGTTGCTTTCATTTTTAGAATAAGACCTGCCCATTAGAAGCCAGCTCCTGCTTTTCTAGGTTATTGATTCTAGTCTATGCAATTTTTTTTATAAACACGTTTGTAATTTTAACCTCTGATGGAGCTTGTAGTTTCCATTTTAGTAATTTTGCTCACTCTGCTTTTCACAAATGCTATTCTTTTGAAGATTCCTACATGCTCCAGTTGTAAAAATGACTAAGTAGCTGCTTGACTTCATAGTGGCTTTTGATCCAAACAGTATCAAGAAATGCTTTACAAATATCAGGATGCCTATGAAACAGTTGCTAAATATATTTTAATGTATCAATCCACGGGAGAAAGTATGGCACTGAGAAATTAAAGCAAAAATGTTCAGATATGGAATGTAAAGCTGTAGCAAGGTACTGAAATAATCAGGAACTGCATATGCATTTGAGGTATATGCATACTTCAAAATTTCCTTGAAAAATCAGAAACTCTAATTCCTTAATAGGAACCTTATCCTTAGCAATTAGGATTAGAAATGCTGCCCAAATTGACATTAAAGAAATCACTAAGTGAATAAAATCAAGCAGTTCAGCCTTGGCATCCTGTCCTTTAATCTTCAGACGGTGCTCTCTGGCCATCCCTGCGTGATTCTTATTATCTGTCTTTGGCTTTTGAAAGTGGGTTGTTTCTGCTGAGCTTATCTGCAGAGGAGTAGGTCCAAAGTAAGCAAACAGCGATGAGGAAACAAATAAATAAATAATGCCAGGGAAGGAGCCTTTCTGAGCCTGTGTAGCTGAACCACTGACTTATTGTCTCTGCTCTCATCACACACACACCCTGCAGTCGGTTGTTCCTTTTTTTTTTTTTTTTTTAATTATTTTTAAAATTTGGGAAGGCCTAACCAGCATTAATAGCCTCACAGTTCTTAGTAAAAAAGGGAAAGCTGTTTTGCAGTTATATGAAAGCAAAAAGCATCTGAAATCACCATGTTGTATTTGTTTTCACCATCGGTTTGGGGAGGGGGGGAGAGGAAAGAAAAAAATAAAGACAGCTGTTAATCCATTTTAGTAAAAGTAAAAAAAAAAAATCCTGGGGACTTTCTAAGCCTAATTTCAGCCTAGAGTGATTTTTATGACCAAACAATGAATCCTGAGAATAATTGGTTCGTATCAAGAATACACAACCAACTCTGAGCCCAGGGCCTGATCCTATTTCCAGGGTGATCGGCAGGAATACCTCCTTCGACTTCGGTGACAGTAACAACGTACGGGATTATTAAAAATAATTTTTAAAAAATCTCTACAAACGTGTTCTGGCTGAACACAGACCGATTGTTTACGTTGCATGAGCTCCGAAAATGTTTTTGCAGCATTACATGTGACTGCCACCGATGGAAACAAATCGATACAAATCGCGGGTAAAAAAAGCACCGCGCCGTAGGAAGGTTCCCATTTCCAGAGCACAGCGTTCAGCTGATGATTATTTATTGCCCCTGCACGCAGAGGAAAGGCTGCGGTGTTCTTTCCAGTTTCGTTGCTTCGTGCCAGCTGAATTCTGCGAGAGGGACGGTGTTAGAAATGGAAGGCTACAGTAATGTTAACTATGCTGTTTCCCTCCAACATCCATTTTGTTCCAAAGAAACACTTGCCAGAGATTAAAATATTCAAGATGGCTGTTTTCTGCACCCTTTCTGCGAGCTCTACAGTTTTTCGTGCCTCAAATACTCCGGGTCCCCGTCTTTATTAAGACTACGAATATTTTATCCCCCACCCGATCAGCCTCCCGAGTCATTAAATACTGGCGAAAGTTCAAAGGGGATGAATTCAGCAAATATGATGATGTTCGGTCGACGGCACGGGGATATGCACGAAGCTCCAAGAGAAAACACAGTAGCCAGCAGATCAGCTGTTTGTGTCGCAATAATATCCAAAACAAGGCAATGAGTACCGGGAGACTGTCAATTATAATTTTACGCTCTTACTGATCAAAGCCCCAAAAAATAAATTAGCCACCATGAATAAAGTCACAGAAGGCGGAATAAATATGGTCTCGTGGATGAGCAGAATTTCTGCGAAGTTCTGAATTTCTTAACAAACAAATCGTTATATAAATGAATTGTTGGCATGGCACAACAGTAAGGATTTACGGCTGGAATATCACACACGGACTATTCCACACCAAAGTAAATATGAGGAACCACACTGACAAAGTCCCAAAGAATCACGAAACCACACGGTTTCAAATGTCGACACAACTGGAGCGGGGAGGG
>JAVJGJ010000047.1:70407396-70461728 GCA_035590215.1 Microhierax caerulescens | reverse complement strand
AGTAGCGCCCCGCCTGTGGTGGGGTGCAGGAGCAGAGGCAGGGTCCTGCGCGGCTGGGTCGGGCCGGTGCCCAGCGGCCTGTGCTGCAGGGGTCGGCCCTCCAGCGGAACCCCCGCCTCCGTCCTGCCAGGGCTCCCGCAGACATCCCAACTGCTGAGGCGACAGATAACACGTACTGTCAATTCGCTTTTTAAAAAAGAGCGTTAAAAGCAAGCCAGCCGTCTAAATGTGGGGGTTTCTTGGTAGTTTTTAGCTACTATAAACAAAACCTGCTTTTCCTTCTCACATCTTAAAGAATAGGAGGCGCATGAAAATAAAAGGGAACCCTTAACAGCCCTACGAGGAGAGCAGTGAAACAGATTGCGGGTGGTGTCCTCAATTTACAGTCAACAGAGGTAATAATTACTGTAATTTTCTGTAAGCTGGAAATTCACTTGCAGGATTCTTCAGAATTAGTGACATTAAGTTGCTGTTTCTGTGATTTATTAGTTTGTGTAAACTTTGTACTCCACATATGCAGTGTATTGTGACTGTAAGAAATAGAAGTGATCAACCACAACTACATAAATGTAGGGTTGGTTGGTTTTTTTTTTTCATTATTTTTTGATTCGTGTGCTTGTTCACAAGTGTAATCACGGTATCACTATGGCATATGCTGTTGCCACCTCACAAATAATAAAAAGTACCATTTGTAGAACTCTAGGGGTGCTTAGGGAAAGACACAGTTTATGTTGGGATGTATCTTGAAGGGCATTTCAGCATTTATCGGATATGATTGCAAAGATAAACTTTGTGTATATTTTATGTTGATTGAGACACTTGTACCAACTTCTCATTTTCTTTCAGGTACCTCATCAATACCTTGCAGAAGCAATGGAGGGAAAGACGCAAACTCTGTTGTAGTTAAAACATAAAGAAAAAATATTCTTAGCTGTATAATACTCTTTCAGTATCGTTCAATGCCTACCATTTCAGAAGATGAAAAGGAGAATGGTTCACGAAATAATGGAAACACTGAAAACAAACCTGGGAAAGAATCCCCAGAAGCCTCTCTTCGTGATCCTGTGAGGCCATACTGCATGTCAGGCACCTCCACTGTGTCCTTGGTGTCTAGGGGAGATGGGCATTATCCATGGGGGTGCCCTGTGACTCATACACGAGAGAAATTTTATACCGTCTGCTCAGACTATGCTTTTTTAAACAGAGTAACATCTATTTGTAAAAGCCCAAGTGCTTCAGTTAGTGCCTGCTTGTCAGGCAGTGCTGCCTTAAACGTTGGAAATAACACACCTAGCTTACTTGGCATTCAAACCGGTGCTTCAGAGATAATCTACAGTGAAGATGGTAACTTGGAAAGCTTGCCTGGTGATCTTGGAAAGCTTCCGCTGGCATGGGAAATTGACAAGTCAGAGTTCAATGGTGTGACCGCAAATCTGAAGAACAAAGCAGGTGAGGTGGTGAAGATTTGGCGTTGCGGTAGGAAAAGGCTTCATATTTACAAATTGTCTGTGGAGGGGGCTGGTCAGCACACATACCTCTTGAGGAAGATCTGTAGAAGAGCCCGTGTGTCATTTCAAACCATTCAAACCAGGAGGGAGTGGCATGGGAGCAGTGAAAGTTAAGTGGGGTTGCCCAGGGAAATGGCTCTAAAACAAGACTGGCTTCTACTTAACTGTGTGTGGTTTTGTTGGGTATTGTTTGGGGTTTGTTTATTGGGTTTTTTTCACTTGGGTTTTTGGGGTGTTTTTCTCTTTCTTTTAGTAGGACCTAGTGCATTGTGCAGTGAATCCTTTTACTTGTTAAGTACAGGTTTGTCACTTGCAGAAATGTTTCAAGGTTCTTTAGAGATGTATTTTGAAATTAAATACATGATTTGTTTATGACAAGAAGTGAATGAAATCATAACAGTTACCTAGGAAAGCAGTTGGTTTCCATAACAGAATTGTATTTATTGTAATTTGCTATAGGTATACAGTGTTAGGGAGCCCATTTCATTAAAATGGCTTATTTTCTGTCTCTTGTGTTCTTTCTGTGCCTAGGCACAGATGGCAACTGTGAATCAAGCACTTGCTTACACACTTGGTTTTCTTTGTCCTGTAATCCCTCTGTTTGTCTAGAGCAGGCTGCGGGGTTTTTTTCTTGGTGGCTTGGCTAGCTAGTCAAATTGCTCTTCTCTCCACCTTAGTATGAAACTGGTTTATCAAAACTTAAAAAGATGTTTTTGGCAAGTTGCCATTGTCTTTTCATGTGTACATGTAGTGTCCTTAAATAAATACAAGAAACAAATGATAATACCTTACAGGGTGTCATTTTTGCTAAAATATATGTGGTATATTTCATTTGGATATGATGGCTTCAAAATGGGACTTTTGAAATACTTCGCTCTAGCATGCGGTCCAACTCTTCTTTCCCACTGCCTCAGTCACTTACAAAGAGGAAAAGACCTTAGGGGTATATTATTCTTGTTGGATTTGTGTATAAGTTTTCATCAGGAAGTGTAGTTGGGCTCACCGAGCTTGGCTGTGAAAAACAAGCATTTCATTATATTTCCCTGTGCATTTAATGTTTGGGGATGGGAAGTCCATGCTGGTCTGGGAGTCTGTTTCTGGGATGACTGATTTAACACATTAGAATAATCAGATTGACTGCTGTCTCTAAAAAGTCAGGCAGGTCAACGTTAATTCTATTAACGATCTAAACAGGATGTTGTTTACGGAGCTAATGGCAGCCTTACAAACCTGTTGACAATCTTGATCATGTGTTTGAACTTTTTCCTCCAATTAATGTTTAGCTTGCACTTACTAACACAATCAATGGCTCTATTTAAGGTGTATGCTATTGCTAAAAATATTTAAGAAGAAAGATAAATTAGGCATTCATTCGTTTCTGAAATCTGTTTTGCAGGCAACATGAAGAAACAAGTGACAAAGAAAAAATCCACAGACAAAAAAAGCAAACAATACAGGGAGTGTCCTCAGCGTTCTGCTCTTGAAGACGTGAAGGAGAGGAAAGTGTTGGACCTCCGGAGATGGTAATATTTATGAATTATATTTATCTGATATCAGATAATGTCTTAATATTTTTTTAATTAGAAATTTATTATGCATCAATACATCTCACATTTTCTACAAGAAGAGTGAGAACTTCCCTGTCTATTGAAATTCTAAAAACATTTTACTTTCTAAACTTTTTTTCTTTCAGTAAGGAAAATATTTATATGGGGATTCATTGCTTTAACAAAATGCAGATTCATTAGCATGGTCAGGCAAAAAGTAACCTTTAACATAGTACTGATATATCTTACTCCTAATTTTTCTTTTCATTGGGAAATACTTCTATCAGAATCTGTCAGTGATGTATAATCTATATCATATAAATATAGTGCACTAAATTAATTTAATGAATCCATCTTACTGTCTATAACATCAGAAAGTTAGAGTTAGCCTAGGGAATCTGAGACCCATAATGGCATTCATTGGTAAATCGGTAGAGATGTGGTTTACTACAAGTTCACGTGTTAGAAGAGATACACTGCACTGAGCCATTTTATCCTACGGGATCATTTGTACAGAACTTACCCATGGGGATGTTAGAAATTTGACTGATTCGTATGAAATAGGGTAATAGTATCTGACAACCTTAAAGAAATCAGTTAACATATTTATTCCTTTTTTTTTTTTTTTAACTTAATACAGGCGACATAAAAACATTTCAGTGATCTGACACACAGAAAAGTAGTGGAGATTGCTCCTGTAACTAAATCAAGAATTCTTACTGCTGTGTTTGTGGTTTTGTTTGTTTTAGGTATTGTGTTAGCCGACCTCAATACAAGACTTCTTGTGGAATTTCATCCTTAGTGTCTTGCTGGAATTTCTTATATAGTATGCTGGGAGCTGGAAGGTAAGTCACACAGACAGCTTTGCCTCTGGAAAGTCTAAAATAGTTCGTTAATTACTTTATTAAGCAATACATTTTTTCCCCTCCCAGTTTACCACCTATTACACAAGAAGAAGCTTTGCATATACTGGGCTTTCAGCCCCCGTTTGAGGAGATTAGGTTTGGCCCATTCACTGGGAATACAACTTTAATGAGGTACGTTTAGTTCTTTTGATGCAGCTAAATTGTTAATGTATGCAAAAATAGCATAGAGCTAAGAGATTGAATGTTTAAAAATACAGTAGTAGTTCATTTATTAAAAAAAAAAAAAAAAGGCTGATGATCCAAGTTAGTCCTCTTAAGTTTTAGAATAATGAAGCATACCTGCGTACTCTTGATAGTGCCCAAAGGAACTTTTCAAAGAGTTTTTTCCACTAGCGATTTTGTAGTGTGATGTTGCTACACAGCTCAGCTGAACAAGAAATTCTGTTTGATGTTTGGCTCAGTTTGTTTAATGGTTGTATAATGCTCTAATGAATCCAGTATCCTGGTTAGGAAATATTTTCTTTACCCTCATTTTCCTGTTTTTGAATATGCATGTTACGTCCTTGTTAATGTCACTGAAACAATGTGAAAAGGCAATTGATATACTAGTAGCTTTATGTAAAAAAATATTTAAGAATTGAAAATGAGACAGTGAGTGCTGCACCTTTGCTGCAATGGAGCTGGTCAGGAGGAGAAGGGGAAAAAAAAAAGCCAAAGACATGAGGCTGGAGTCACAGAACAATTGAACTTTCAAATTGTGCTTCACTTCTGCTCTGCTGTTTCCTGAACTTAATTGTTTCTAAAATTTTTGTCCTTTTTTTTTTGTTTTATAAAACTCCTAAGGAATTTTAGGATTAAGAAGGGCCAACAGCACATCATACCTGGGTGCTGAACATCTTTACAGGGCTTTGGTGTGTTATCCTTATGTGAGATTTAAAAATTTTGTAGTGTTGCTGCCTGTTTCATGAGTTGCATTTAATGTAGTAAGTATTTTTTGGAGGCATTATGTAGGGATTGGCACAGAATATGGGTGCTGGATTTGAAAATGTGGCAGCAGTCTGTTCTTTAATGGTAGCATACTGACTAGATCATTGAAGAGTGTCATGAAAACTTTCTTCTCTGTCTTAGGAGGCTGGGATCTGGATTTTCTGTCGCTTTAGGAGTATGTCAGGGTATAGCAACCTTTATAGACCAAGCTGGTGAAATGTTCTTTCTGTCTCTTTATGTCAAAAGTCTATACAGACAAAAGTTAAACTTGTAATTTTTCCTTTTCCTCTGTCTCTATGTGCTGCAGAAAAGTTACCCTTACTAGTTTTTTGGGTTTTGTTGGGATTTTTTTTCTGCCTGATCAAATAATTTTAAAGTGCTTGGCAGAGTGGAAAGCAAGAGGACTGAGAGCCAAACCCATCACCCAGCATAGTTTTATGACTGAGGTATTGTCTTTGGAGATGTGAATTTGAATCTTCTAATGTGGAAAAGTTGCAGACCTGTCCTAAGTACTGCTGCTGTGAACAGTTGTGGTTTGGGACTCCTGTAATGCTTGGGCTTATTGTGACGCTTACGTGACGGAAGCCTCACATGATATGCAGAAAGTCTCACTTGAAGGCTCCTGCTTCTGGTGTCTTAGAAGAAGATTCCCTTCATGTAGCTTATAAATCATGGTTGAAGTTTGGCACTTGAGAATTTAAGTGTCTTTCTAAAAGCTGAATAACTGAAAGCTAGAGGTGACGGGACTGAATACAATGGGACCAGCATTTCACATCCAGCCCTTTGGTTATTACGAATCTGTAAAGCAAAATGAAGGAAAAGGCTCTGCATATTTATTTATCTCTCTAGGGTATGTTGAGTTTTGTTTGTATTAGGCTATCACGGTCATCTACAATTATGTACTAGTGTGGTAGGTACTTAGTAGCATACTGAGACTTTTTTTTTTTCTAAACTGGCAAGCAGAGGGTAAGTGGGAGGAAAGAAAATTTCATTTAATAACTCTTGAGTTACTACAGTCTTTAAGCTTATCGTTTCAGATGGTTCAGGCAAATAAATGATCACTTCCATATCAAGGGATGCTCATATGTTCTGTATAAACCTCATGGGAAGAACAAGACAGCTGGAGAAACTGGTATGTTGCTAATCCTAAAACATTCTTGCATTATATAAACTGAAAAGTGCTGTGATGTGCAACATTTGACAGGACAAATTCTGTTAAGTAGTACTTCCAGTTTAACATAAGCTATCAAATAGCTCCAAGGTGCCTGATTTTCTGGTTCTCCTTTTTTTTTTTTTTTTTTTCTTAAAAGTTCCATTTGTACTTCTATTTTGATAAAATATATTCTGCTGTCACAGAACTGGAATTTTAAGGTATCCAGGAGGACTGCATTCCAGTTCTCTGTTGGTGTCCTGGAAGATGTGGTTATTGTAATACACGGGGGTAGCAACACATTTTTATTTCAGCGTTTTAGAAATCTGTGTTTTATAAAAAATTCAGAATATATAGCCCAGAAGTATTAATGTCTTTAATAAATGTTTTACACTTCTAAAAAATGCAATCTTAAAGTCAAGTGATCTCATCCATTCTCCCTGAGTTTAGTTAACATCTTTCTCTAAAGGTTAGGTGATTATTCTCAATTAGGTTATGAAGCTGCATCTTTATGTCTACTTTTAAGTGTTCTAACTAAGAAAAATTACACTTTTGTACACAGTTTATTAGCCTTTATTATAGTGTGGGTAGTTATTTTCTAACTGAAAGGTTCTTTAAAAGGATAAAACCATGCTGAAGAGCTTTGGTGGGTATTATTAAAGTGGAAATAATCTTTTTGTTCTTGGTATCCCATTTGAGAATTATGTCATGTTTTAGTGCCTTTTCTAGTCTTTTCCTGAAAATGAGCACTGCAATCACATTAGAGTACTGTATGCTCAAATGCAGAATGTGTTCCTGAGACTAGGAAGCTCCAAGAAGCTTCATATCAAACCGTTTGAAAGCTTTAAGAAATTTCAGTAGTTTCACTGATGTTTGCTACATCTGACATGGGGCAATGGGACTGCATTGTGTTGCAGTCTGTATTTCCTAGGTTAAGAGATACTTTTGGTTCTTTTTTAGTTTGTGTTTTTGTTGGTTTTTTTTTCTAGAAAAGTAATTTTTAATACGTCTTTAATCTAAATACTTTTTTTTTTATACCAGACAGGAAATTAAATAGGAAGAAGTTTAAAGTCAAAACTGTGTTTTGTGTGTGATTTTTCAGGTCATGCCCGCTGATTTTAAAAAGCAGTGTAACTATTTTATGTTATCAAATAGGTCTTTTCTTTTGTCTTTTTTTTTTTTTTTTTTTGTTTGCTGAATGTGTTATGCAGGATCCAAAGCGCTCTTGCCTATAACTTCATCTTTCTTTGTAGCTGCAGGGGCCCTTGCGAAGCTAACACGTGGACTGAAAGACGAATCAATGGCCTACATCTACCATTGCCAAAACCATTATTTTTGCCCAATTGGATTTGAAGCCACCCCGGTAAAAGCTAGTAAAGCCTATAGGTAAGATAGTGTGTGGATATTTATTTTAGTGGAGGAGGAAACATTCAGAAAAATTTGCTGCAAGTTGATACCATTTTTCTCCGCAAATAACATCTCAGTGTATGTTGTAAAAGCTTTGTGTCTGAACTAGCAAAACACTACTGTGTGATTTGAAAGGATTGACTTAAACACAACTAAGCAGACTAGATTGAGAGAACTTAAACAGAAAACTATGAATGGTACTGAGAAATTGTCTGAAGACATTTTAGCCAGGTATGTAGAGAGGGTAGTTACTTACCTGAAAGACAAGTGAAGGTAACTAGTCTGAAAAATAAAACCGTGTGGTCTGGAATAAAAGCCAGGTGTTTTTCAAGGAAAAACAATAAAAAGCCAGCTAATTATGGGGGGCACTTGTTGCCACAGAACCTGGGGGGAAACGAAGTAGTGTGTGTTTGCGTGTTGGGAATTTTCTTTATAAACTGGAAGCAAAAAGCCTACAGCGATGCTAATGCATTACAAGGTGGACATGATAAAGTCTGCACTTACAGAAACTGGTGTTTGTGTATGGTGAGAACACAGGATGTGTAGGTATTGCAAGATGATGGTGATGTACTTTTTTTTCAGTGTTGACTAATAATGATAAACTACAACTATGGAATATAAGGTTTAGAATGTAAAGATATCCAAATAATTTGTTACTAAGAATTGCAGGGAAGTGGGGGGGGAGACAAGCTAGAAGAGATCTCTGGACTATCACAGTATGTTTGGCTTTTTTAAACAACACTTGGAATTCTGGAGCATTTCTCAAAGACCAGGAGAAATGTAACATGCCAGTCGTTTTAGAATAAAAATAAATTACCTGAATAATTTGATTTATCAGGGTGATATTACTCAGGATAAAATAATGGAATAGTTCATATAAGTTTCAACTATATACAGGTATTAAAAGAGGATAATAGCATTGATATTCATACTGAGTTTAGGGAGGGTCTTGCATCAAAACCACAAGTTTTACGTTTGAAAAATTTCATAATCTTGAGGCAATTTATCCTAGCTTTTGTAAGGCGTGTAACTTCCTGCTATATCATATGCTTAGAGTAGTTTGGTTTACCTCATTCACAGAACTGTATTCAATTAGACTGGTTTTCCTTTCCCAAAGTAGTTGCAAGCACAGTACATGTTAGAGGTTTCTGTTGGACTTCCTCAAGGTTCAGCTGTTGGTCAGTATTTATTAGTATTACCATTGAGCATAAGATGACAGTCCCTGACAAAATTAGCAGATACTGATAGTGGGGAATGCTAAACAATGAAAAAAAGTAGGTCACTGCTCTAAGTGCCTTAGTCTTGCACTTTGCTTCCTAAGCAGTCTGCCTTTGACTGTTTTGAAGATGTAGAGTCAACATCGAGGAATGGAGAATGCTAGCTCTGCTTTTAGAGTTCAAAATGGTAATTGTCTGGAGGTAATAAAGCATAATCATCTGAATCTAATTTTCCCCAGTGTGAGTCTGACCATATGCTTAATGAAAGCTTTTAGTATATGAACAGAAGAATACGGAAGTGTTTTGTTAAGACTGCCTTCACTGACATGCCATGTGTGCGAGAAGAGTGTGGAAAATACACCCCCAAAGGAAAGTCCAACGCATCAGTCTGCTTAAGTTTACCAAAAGGTTAATGGCTTGCTCGGTCAGTTACTAAGAATCTGCACAGGAAGAGGAAAGGAAAAAAAAATTTGTTTACTAGATTGAAAATGCAGTTTGAAAAATAATATGGTTCAGTGTGTGGAAACTCAACATTCCTTATAGCTAGTTTGAGTTTTTATTGTGTAGTAATGAGCAAGAACGACAATTTCACAACTTTAACCATGGTTGAAATGGATTCTCAGTCACTAGTGGTGTTAAGTCACTATTAGATTTTTGTCCTAACAGCAGATCTCTTCTAACAATATAACATGAAATAATAAATTCAAGGAGCTTTTAGAGTCTTATTTTAGGCTGGAGGTCAGACCGGAAGAGCATCCTGCGCTCTTTGTTTCTTCTAATAATCTTACTGGGAAAAAATATGTTTAGGTTCCAGAAGCGGTGTCAATGGATTCTGCTGCAGTTCTTGTTTACCTATTTTGCATTCTAGTTGCAAAGGAATGTTTTTCTTTAAAAAAAATCAAGCTAAGAAACATTGAAGTTCCAAAAGAAATGGGTAGATGGGTTGCTAGGCTGAGTTTAGGAGACAGTTCTTAGGTCACCCACAGACTTCCTGTATGATCTTAGGTTGCTGGATTTGGACTCGGGAGACCTGGGTTCAGTTCCCAGTTCAACGACAGACTTCCAGTGTGACTTTAGGTAAGTCAATCTATCCTGTGTCTTGGTTTCCCATCTATACAATGATGGTATACATTGTTATTTTACAAGGATTTTTTAGTAAGTAAACAAATTATTGCAAGCATTAGGGCCATATGCTGTCTAATACCTTAGGCAGAAAAATTTCAGGTTTTGTCACAGTTGAAACTTGAAGTAATTTTTCATGAGATAATTATACACAGGAAGTCATAGAACAATTCTCTGTATCTTACTAGTCTGCCCTGATGTCTGCCACAGTTTCCCTGACAAGGTTACTGCAGGCTTTGAGTTTCTTGGAAGTTGCTGAAAAACTTAAACCAGTATTGGTTGAGGGTTTTGATTTTTGGTATGTGGTATTGGATACTTAGGAAGAGGCAGTTGAAGTTGCCAGTAGTTTTCATACAGGTTACCCTGCAGCTGTTAGTAACAGCTGTCAGCTGGGGTATAGTTTAAAAATACTAGAAGTGGCTCTTCTGTGACTCTGTGGTGACATCACAGGTAGGGACGAAGATGTTTGTTCCACCTTTGTGTGGTTTTCCACAACTCTTATTTCCATTGTTTCGTAAATACTTATATTTAGATCTTACACTCTCATCCAAGTAATGCTGGTTTTTATGAAGATCTGTCTTTTTCCCAAACAATAAGCAATAGCTTTTATCTTGCTTCCAGGCCATGTGAAACAAAAAGTTACCCTGTATGCAATTGCAAACACTATTGATAGCACAAGAGCTGTTTTTTAGTTTGGCTGAGGAAAGAATTTTAAATGTCAGAAAATCCTAAAAAGAACAACAGAATTTTAATTTCTCTTTCTTTTTAGTATGCACAATAAATCTTACTAGGATTGTATCTTCTATTGAACAGAGGTCGAGTCTTGCAGCAAGAAGTAGAATACTGGATCTTAATTGGAGAGCCAAGCAGAAAACATCCAACAATACACTGTAAAAGGTACGTTACTTGATAAGAATATAAAACAATGTTTTCTTTCAACACAATTTGTATTTCTCTACTAAGAGTCACCAAGTGATTTCTTAGTTCTTTCAAATGCGTGTACTACAGTTCTGACAAAAACAAGTGCTTTAGTGAGAAACTTCATGCCTTGACCTCAAGGCTGGCTCTGCAATTTTATATTATGTGTGGGCTGCCAAAAGCTAAAGCCTGCTCCTCTTGTTTGAGTGTGACACAGTTCACGTTAGTCAGGAAGAGAAGACGCCTCTGCTGTCTGCAGTCATGCCAGTTGTGGCTTACAGGCTGTACAAACCTTGGAGGAGTTCATGCTGCAGTTGAGGACATACACAGGCAGTGCCTGGGGTGTGCACAGAATATTATGTTGCTACCAAGATCTTCTAGCTCAGCTGCAGGTCCAGCCTGTACTCTTTTGTGTTATTAGCTTATCTATACATTAAACCAATACATTTATGGTGAGGTCTGGCTCATATGAAGTTGGTGTCTAAACTAGACATAGAGCCTAGGAGAGCTAGAGGATGCTATGTAAAATTTTCATCAATTAGTTATATTTTTCATGATAAATTAATAGAACAGTTTTCTCAGCTTTATTAGTTCAGACATACTAGTTCATAACAATAACGATTTCTGAAATGAGGGACCAATGCAAAAGAGTAGTATTTCTCAAGAAACCAGTTCTGTGCTCCAAACAAATTTTAGCAAATAGCTTCTCTGCCACCTTTAGAGTTAATTATGGAGTGAATTTTCTTGATATATTAGGAAAAGAGTTGTGAAAAAATAGCAGTAATAATTAAAAAAAAAAAATCACACAACTTCTGCTGTTTCTTCTTCATTTTCTAATTATTTTGAAAAATTATTTGAAAGTGCTTATCTGACAGTTTTGTAGCTAGTCAGATCTAACCTAGTACTTAAAACCCAGATACACTTTTTTTGGTTTTGTTTTGTCAGTGATACAATTACCTCAATAACTGTAAATAGCTGGATATTTTGGATTAAACGCAACAAAATAAAAATCACATTATGCATGTGGTTGCTGAGAAATGTGTACTACACATGTTGTCTTGTGGTGTATAAGCTACAAATGGCAGGGGAAAAGGTTTCTGAATATAGAATGCAAACCTATGTAATACTGTTTTTGATTATGGAGACATTTTTCCTCCTGCTACAGTCCCAATGAGAGCTAGCAGAAAGTTCTGTGCTTAAGGTAGGAGGGCAAAGGCTGGGGTAGAAACAGATTTTCTGAACTTGAAGGGTCATCTTAGAGAGAAGCAGGTAATTAGACATTGGCAGAAATGAAAAAGTAGTGTGCAGGCTTAAAGAAGTCTGGAATATGGAGATATTCGATGCAGTTGCACTAGAGGGACTATGAAAATCTGAAGAGCTGAGTGAATGGGGAATGACTGAATTGATAGTTCATTGTAGATGGGAAAGAAATAAAATGGAGGGGTGAGTTATGGTGAGAGCTGTCTGGTAAAAACAGATTTAGTGGGTGGCAAAAACAAACAGAGTTTTGAACAAAACATAAAAGGGTAAAAGGGGATTTAATAAAGTAAAAGCGAATGTTTCTCCTTGCCTAAACCGAGCTTTGCTTCTTCGTTTCACAAGCTGATGAATTGGTAAGCAACACAACTAATGAGTCATGGTGCTCTTAGTCATTTTGGAAGGTGTCTCCCAAGAGCAGTAATAGTCCCTGTGAATGCTTTGATTAAAAGTGACACTGTTCTGTCTAGCCTGATGTCTCTTAATACTGAGGCTTTTATATCTTTTCATGTTTGTTTATCTTTAAATCACTAGTAAGACTATTTAAAGCTGCAGACCTGTATTTGCATGTGTGTGTACATGAGTCTTAGTGGTGCTGAGGTTTCATAAATGCCAGCTGAGTAGTAATACTCTTACTGCACAGGTGGGCAGATATCGTCACTGACCTAAACACCCAAAATCCAGAATATCTAGATATTCGACACCTTGAAAGAGGACTGCAGCATCGAAAAACAAAGAAGGTAATGTAAACTTATGAAGATGGGAGGAAATTCATGGTAGATTTTTTGAAAATTTATTCATACTAGAGCAGTGTAAAGTAACTTCACCAAAACAAACTTGCTATTGTCGTGGTTTAACTTCAGCTAGCAACTAAGTACCACGGAGTCACTCGCTCACTACCAACTGCCCCTGGTGGGGTGGAGAGGAGAATCTGAAAAAGCTGAACCTTGTAGGTTGACATAAGAATTTAATGATTAAAATAAAGTAAAATATGATTGAAATAATAACATCAGCAACAACAATTGTAATGAAAGGGAGAGAGAAAGAGAGAGGAATAAAACTCAAGGGGGAAAAAGAAAAAAACAAGTGATGCACAGTACATATGCTCACCACCTGCTGCCTGATGCCCAGCCAGCCCCCAGGCAGTGGTCAGTGGTCCCTGGCCAGCTCGCCCCAGTTTATACGCTCAGCATGATGCTCTATGGTATGGAATATCCCCTTGGCTAGCTCGGGCCAGCTGTCCCAGCTCTGCTTCCTCCTGGCTTCTTGTGCTCACTGGCAGAGAAACTTGGGGAAACTTGCAAAGTCCTTGAGTTAGAGTAAGCACTACTTAGCAACAACTAAAGCATCAGTGTGTTGTCAACATTATCGTACTAAATCCAAGTGCTGTACCAGCTACTAAGGAGAAAGTTAACTCTATCCCAGCTGAAAAGTCAGATGTGGGTACTTACGTAACAGATTAATTTATATTTACTTAAAGGACAAGATACACAACAGCAGTAGCCTAGTATATACCAAGATGAACCAGGATAACTGCATATAGAGTATATTTGGTCACAATATTTAACTTTGTTGGCTTAAAATGTAGCTGCAGAAAGTATAGAAGTACTCTATATACAAATTACAGACCAGTCCTTTCAGTGCATGACCTTCTAGCCTACATGTAAGTAGGCAAGAAAGTACAGTTGAGTAGGAACAAATATAAAAGAATGTATGTGTCTCTCTTGCAGATTGCTGTCAATGCATAACCTTCCTTTCCTATAGATAGGGCTTTGTCTTATGGGTGGGGGGTGTATTTTTGATTTGCAGATTGACAGTCCATGAAAAATAATAGGCTGAAAAGATGATTTAAAAAGTGGACACCCTATGGAAGACCATGTCAGCAAGATGAGAAGGGACCAGAGCAGATAATTTGTATGTAAATGACTGGAGAGTGAAAAAGACTAGCAGAAGTTATACTAGCCCATAAGAGAAAAAAAGAATAACTTAGATGAGAAAGAAGGCAATAATTCAATCTGGGAAAAAATCAGAATTGATTAAGCCCAGTTGGTGTTTGTGGATATGGTTTTGTGGGTTGGTTTTTGTTTGTGTGTTGTTGCATTTTATTTTTTTTTAAGAATTCTGTTACCCACCAAGGTGTTAATTTTGAATACGTATGTATGCTAGAAATGTGCCTGTGTGCATTTAACAAAGAACCTTCTATTTTGATTAGGTGGGAGGAAATCTTCATTGCATCATTGCCTTTCAGAGACTTAACTGGCAAAGATTTGGTCCTTGGAATTTTCCATTTGGAAATGTTAGACAGGATAAACAGTCCCACACACAAGGACAAGGAATTTCCAAATCTGAGAGTGAAGACAATATCTCTAAGAAACAACATGGACGACTAGGTCGATCTTTCAGTGCTGGCTTTCATCAAGAATCTACATGGAAGAAGTCTAATCTTCGTGAGAGGAGGAACAGTGGGTATCAGAGTTATAATGATTATGATGGAAATGATTAAAATTAACTTTAGGTAATAGGGCTGATATATTAAAGTTAGTTTTAATCAAAACATTAGGGATCTATTAGTCCTAGAATACATATGAATAGAAATTAAGGTATAAGGTACAGCTTCATGATTATTAAGTAAATCTCATGACTTGGTTGCAGTGGATGAGATCTGATGTATAAACTGACAGATAAGCACAGATTCTGCAATCAAAAGTACATGACAGCAAAATCAATCATTTCTTTTGAAATAATTGTACTGTGTCCTGATCTGTGAAAACAAAAGAGCAGATTGAAATTAGTCAATGTAATAAACAGACTTAATGGAAAATACTTAGTATTCAAAAGCATGAAAATTTATGATAGGACTTTATAAAAAGGGTTATTCTACAAATGGTGTAAGGTTAAAAGTAAACATTGCCTTCCTTTATAACACTCCGTTTTATTAAGGCTGCCCATATCCAGTGAAAAGGAAAAAAATCACATATGTTAGAAAACTTTGTCAGATTTACCAAGTGAATGTACATTCTCATTTTAGTTCCCAGTAGACCACTGTCAGTCAGATGATCATATTTTGTCAAGCAGGTCTCAAGTTTCTTTTCCCTTAGCTGGGTGGCTGTTGTAGACTGAGAGGAATCGCCTTGGTTGGGGAAATTCCAGGACAAACCTTTATTGCTTTTGCTCTGTGGGCACAGTGGCTGAATTCTTATCCTGGAGCCTCTTGAGAGCACGGACTTAAGACACGCTTATGAAATTCAGTATTAAAAAGCTGCATTTACCATTAGCCAAATGAGCTAGCTGAACACTGTGTTCTGTTGGCAGTTCTTTTCCTTGTTCATTCTTAAAACCTGTCATTTTTTCTGCTGCTCCCTTCATTTTGTTATGAAGGGGATGCAAGTGCTGAAAACTGCTGGCAGCCCTGATGATATACCTCTCGGCCGGTAAACAAAACTTTTTTCAGGTGTCTGTGTGCAGCTTCTTTTTCCCTTTTTTTTTTTTCTCCCCACTTAATTTGAAATTTATCCAGTTGTTTGCCCTAATACATCTCAGCAGTCGTAACTTTCTGTGTACAGATGTTCATACCTGCTCAAGGATTAATTTTTTGACATAAAAAGTTTTGTCATGGAATGCAGGGGTTTTGTAGGTTGCTGCTTTTGTTAACCACAAATGGGAGACTTTTAGACTTTTGTTCATTCAATAAAATTTGTTTTCTATTTTGTTTTCATTTGTCTTGGGAGTGGTGACCCTATAGTGGAGGTTTTCAGGAAAGTAGGTAAGCGAAGGATCCAAACTGCAACCGCTGCTTTGCGAAGTAATGCTGGAGGCAGGGTCCCTTTGCGCACAGGCCTGCGCAGCTACCGTGACTTGACTTCTAATATTTAATTTCCCAAAGTCTGCAGGCTGATGACTGAACAAAACAGGTTTTGAAAAATTAATTTCCCAGCTGAACTCTTTTCAGACTTTACTTTTGCAAGCTGAATTCGGGCTGAGGGCTCTAGTTTATTTACAACACTTGAGCTGTGTTCTGCAGGGTACTTCAGGTTTCAATCAGTTACGTGAATGACAAGTTTTGCTTAATAATGATAATTGCACTGATGAACAGGGCCTGCTGCTGTTGAAGTAGGTGTGACTATGTTGCTCTGGGGCTGGGGGCTGTCACACCTCATCAGTGAAGCAGGTCGCGTGTTTGATTCTTCCAGCACTAGCAGGAGGAAGATGCACGTCCTTGGGAATCCCTAGGGCTTGCTGGGAGGTGGGTGCAGCGAGGGGCATCGGGGGTGTGCTGGGAGTGGGGCGGGCAGAGCACAGGCTCTGAGAAAAATCACGTTTGGGCGGGAAGAAAAAAAGCCGCAATCCTTTTTTTTTTATTCTTATTTTTGCGCGGCAGCGTTGGGTATTTCACCTTCCTCCGGGCTGGCGAAGGCCCCGCGGGTGGCTGCCGGCCCCCTCACTGCAGCCAGCGCGCCGGGGCGGTCCGTCCGCCAGGGGCTCGCCGCGGGGATCTATCGCTATGGGGCGGTGGGACCCGCACGCCCCCGGCAGCCAGAGCCACAGCGGGGGGACCCGGGGGCCTCTGGGAACCGCCTCCGCCGTGCGGCCCATGTGCTTCGAGCCCAGGCCGGTCGCGTGTTCCGCTGCTTATGTCCTGCGGGCCACCGCGCTGCGCGGCGGTGCGTGCGAGTCCCGGCCTCCGAAGAGTGAATCTTGCGAAACGCTAAAACACGAAAGGCTAATTCCCGAAATCGTTGTCCAAAACAGCATTCTTTTTATGGGGAATAAATACACGAATCAGAGTTAAAACAGCTTCTTCTTGGCTGCTGCTAATTCATCCATTACACATGCCAGCCAAAATGTAATTCCCAAATATCACTGAAAATTTGCCCTATTAATATATTTAAAAGGTAATTTAAGTGACTGCAGGGAACTGCTGGGCTGTTTAAAACAGACAGCATCCCCACCCAGGTACGTAAATAAGTAATATTTACCTTTCCAAGTGACTGAAAACAGCCGTGAAGAAAAGCTGACCTTCTATTACTGTTTCATTGAAACCTGCTTCCCACATTACCTTACAGTAAATCTGCACCCACAGCCCCACTAAATACAGTTTCTACATCCAAACCTAAGCAAATGTTTTCCCCTTTTCTTTCACAGACTTATACTGTTCAAATCTCATTGAATTCTTACTGTGTCAGTTGCTTCACGTTGTCCCCATGGCTCCATGAAGCTCTTCTGTCTGCTGAAAGCCTTTGGAGTCAAGCAGGCACACGACACCCACTACACAAGGATGGGTACTAACTCCTTTCCAAGCAGATGCGGGGTATCTCCTACCCTCTGCCCACCCAAGACCAAGAAGTCCCAGGTCACTCCTGAAACCAGAGTCTTCAGCAGCAGAAGAGCAAAACCCTGTTACTCCTGCTCTCATATTTTGTACGATACCTTGCTCTTCAACACTGTAAGACTTCATTCCTCAGCCCAGTGAGTAACTTTAAGCCGACCCTTTATTATCCATAGCTCAGCCTTTCCCATTTTTCCAATACTTTGAAAAGAGTGACATAAATGTCACTATTATCACAGTACTGCTCAATTTTTTCCTTGTGTATTATTGGTACCTTACTGAACTACATCTTTAAAAACATGGAGGAGAAAGACAAGATATGCAAGCCCTCAACAGTAATTAATTATTTTAAAGATTGCTTTTTGGGCCATCATGCCCACTGTGGCAACCTTTCCTATCCAGTCCTCTGCTGTTCTCAGTCAGAAGAATCAGTTCACAGGCTGGACCACTTCTATCTTCTCTGTGTAGGAGGACAAGCAAACAGTCCTGTGATTTTACACACAAGCAAATTATTTAGTGGAAATAGCAAAATTCCAGTCTGAACAAAGGCATAATACACAGAGCAGTAGATGAACACTTGGGCATGGATTTTAGGCCCTGAAACATTTTACTTTATACACATAAATATTCCCATTAGTTTTAATGAATGTAAACTTGCCTGTTTTCAAAATCTGCGTTAAGGCCAGATCTAAAAATGGACTTTGCTATGCTGATACTGAGCACAAGCTCCGACTTTGAGGTGTCTCAGAGGAACACAGCACCTGGCATTAGACGTACCAGGCTGCCTATTCAACGTGTCAGGACAGTGAGAGCGCTGCAGGTGAGGCTACAGAGTCACTTGGCACCTTTCTTCTCAGCATTCTTCCTCACTGAATCTCAGAGTCTTCCATTTAAAGCCTTACCAGGTAAAAAAGAAAACGAGAACACACACAAAAGCAAATGTTACCTCTTCAGCTTGAAACCAACAGATCAGCAAAAGATCTTAACATGGATGACTTTCACTGACTGTTGAAGCACTAACCAGTGAGCCATCATAGCAGAGAGCAACATTATCTATCACTGCTCTGCAAATGGAAAAGATTAGCTGTCTACCCTTAGGAAAAGGTTTCTGACTTTATCTTTGGTAGAAAGGAAGAGGCCGAGTGCTGTTTAAGGCCTTCAGAAACCAGAAAAGGCTGCTACTTCAGATTAATCGTCCTCCCTATCAGTGTTTTGTTCTTTATTTCTGGACAGCTCTTTTCCTTGATAGGCTGTTTCTTGCGGATTGTATCTGGAGTTGCCAAATTTTTCCCAGTATCTAGTGTATATAATTTAAATGCCATTATTGGATTCACTAATTATGGATAATGTTTTATTTCCCATTTTTATTAAAACATAAATGTATACAAATGTATTACATATGAATATGTGAAAATATTATACTCTGTAATACTAAACTATTTTTATATTTCATGTATTTAAATATTTCATAACATTATTTTATTGCTATTTTGAGATCCAGGAACTGGCATGTTTATTGCTATGACATCTGCAATCTTCTTCAAATATAGGCTTCGGTTCCTGAATGTCAGAGAAAGTTAACATAGGACAGAGGGTGAAACTGGGTATTGTTTATGAGTTTTATAAACATACCATATTCTCATCCTCTGTTCAGAAAAACAAGTCTAGTTATTCACTCAGAACTGTTCCTAAAATCAATTCAGTAGGATGTAACAGAAACAAAAGAATCTTCCCACTTACATCACAGAATTATTCATTAATTATCTCTACAGTTTCTCAGAGGAAAGGACCGTTTACCCCCCCAACAAGCACATGCACCTACATTACTTATTATTCTATGTGTCATTTTTCATCAACTATTTGCCAACTCTCAAGTTACAACTCGGCCCACACTACAAAAATTCACAGTCACAAAAAAATTCAGAACAGCTGATCAGCTTCTGCCCAAATATATTCGTGATTGCTTACTTTGTAACAGAAGTCTGTAAGTACACAGCTTACCATCCAAAGATTACCTGTGGCTTTCTCTGAAACATGATTCTAGTCCATACCAGAACCAAGACATTAAAATAAATGGACAACTAATATAATTCAACATTGCTATTAAAATTACTAAAAGCAGAGAATAAGATTTCCATAATAAAAGTGGTATTTTTTATGCAGCTGCAAGCATCAGACCATGGAAAGTATTATTCCTGTAGAAGGATTCAAAAGGTTGGCAGAAGCAGGTATAGATAGTTTTTCTTGATCACTTGCAAGACTTCTGTTCTTTTCATTTATGAAATAAAATGCATTTTGAGCTTTTTTATTCAGTTGTGTGTATACAGATTTTCTGTTTTTCAAATACAAAGGCAGTTTACCATACTTTTTTTAAGACTTTATTAACTCCTACTCTTGGGACTTTTAGTAAAGTCAGAGAAGTGTTATAACTGAAAGGACATCCCTGCAAATAGTATCGACTTACCTTAAAAACAAAGAACAAGGCTGAACAATAGTTAGTATTTTGCTGACCTCTCCAGTTCACTTATTTCTGCCTTCTCTTATAATTTGAGTCACACAAAAGGTGGCTAGATGAGAAAATCCAGAAATCTTGGGGTGTTGCTAATTGCATACTGTTGGGTAACCTAAAAGTCAACCATTCTCTCAACTACTGTAAGTATGTTTACCAAAAGGAAATGGCCTAGGCTACCCAGCTCTGGATCACAAAACGTATAGTTGCACTTACGTTCCAAGAGACAAAAAGTCATTTTTTTGTCAAAAATTATACAATAGCCACTGCTATTATCAGCAATTTGGACACAGTCTGCAGCTACAACAAAAGACACAAAACAAAAAAAAACCATCCCAAAACAAACAGAGAGGGGTACACTCAGAACTGATGAACAGATCTCGCTTGACATACCATAAGGAGGATTTTGAATTGCAGTTCCCTGCAATCTATCTGTTCTGAGTGACTACTGAAGAGAGTACAATTATTATGCCAGTCAGTTTCATAGTTTACACACACACACAAACAAAACCCACCAAAACAATCTTAAGATACTGCTTCAAAATCGTGAAAAGAATAAAATTTTACTGGCATAAGAAGTGAGCATAACACTGAGGAGAGCAATAATGATGCTTCTCCCATAGCACTTATTTCTCTCAAGCACTTCTTATTATCATGGTAAGAAAGGGAGAAATTTCCTGTCATTTTTTTGAACTGAACATACTAAGAATGCTTAAGAGTTCTTAAAATGATAGTGAAGATCACGAAAATAAGAATGAGTTTTATGCAACTGAACTTTAACGTTGTGTCTACAGAACAAGCAGGAAAGCAGAGGAATTGCCAACCTGTGTTTTCAGGAGCAGCAACCTATTTTAGTATTTTCTGAAGTCCAGGATTCAGGTTTAAGTTCTAAACATAGGCCTCAGTACAGGTAAGCAACTGTTTTCAGAGCAACACAAAAGTCTGTGTTAACTTCAAGTACAATCAGATTACTAGCATGGTATAAAAGTATTTTCTTAAATAGGTTAAAGTTAATTAAAAAAGCAAATGGCAAATTTTAGAGTGGACTCAAACCCATTGTGTTAAAAAAATAAAAAGAACATAAATTTTATATCTTGCATTGCTTAGGAATACACATCTCCCTGAAATATTCTCGCCAGAAAACATCCACCTCAGTTCTAAGACTTATTTTGCAGGTGATCACACTAGTCAGCTTTACATCTGTCCAAGTGCTATAATTCATCCAGAAAATAGTTTGAAGGAAAGGCAGTGAGAAAGGAAGACACAAGTAAACTTTGTGGATCCACTCTAGATATTTCCAAACAGGAATCTGACCTATTCAGCCAGGCAGCAATCTTAAGAAACCTGTGCTGACAGGTTATTTGGGCAACACCACTTCTGGAGGTCTTTTCTTCATCAGACTGTTTCAAAGAGCTCAGTCACCAAATTCAGGTATCAGTGCTCTTTTCAGGATGCATTTATAGGCTCAAAATGTTCTTGCATTGCCTTCTGGAAGAGCTCTGTATGAAAGATGACACATGGGGTCCAAAGAACCACGGAGAAGCCATTATATTTTTGCTCCTCCAGCTACATCTGTTACCAGCTAACAAAAGGTTAGCAGAGGTTCCTTATCCTAGAACCCTATTGCCAAAATGGAGAGAGGTTATGATATCCCATCATGAAAACAAACTTGAATTCCTATGGTTACAGTTAGCTCCTGCAGAATTCTCTCTCTCAGACACCTCTGGTGCAAGGAAGCTTCTTCCATTGCTGTACCCTGTCTGTCCCTTGCAATGTGAGCAGCACCCTGCGGGACCCCAGGATACCAAATGTTGGTGGCCTGAACATGCAACAAAAACCTCTTTCTTGGCACTATAATAGGAATGGTGTACAAGAGATTAATCTTGTTCCTTATAAAGATTACGTAAGAGAGATTCAGAATATTCTTGGTCATAAACAGCAGAGAGAAACGAAAGGATACATCTATACCTCTCTTAACTACAATCAATCCCTTTTCTTCATATGGTCTCAGACATGGACAGATGCTATAGTAATGGGGCCTAGATCAAAAACTAAAAGCAAAACTAAAACCAGGTATCTCTCTACTACAACAGAGTGGGAGAGAGAAAATTCGAGGAAATTTATATTTACCTTGGTTGAAATGAGAGACAATGTATTTCCACTGTTCTACGAAATTTTTTGATCACTTGTGAGTGATTGTGTGGGTGCTGGAATATTTAAATAATTTTTTTTTTAAGAACCTTTAAGCCCACAAATTAAATGTACCTATCCTAACGCCAAGGCTTGAAAAGTATGTTGTAGAGGAAAATAAGACTACAGAGAGTAAAGAAAAAGACAGACAAATCGGGGAGAAAAAAAAGAGAACAAAGAGGGGTGGGAAGGAAACAAAAGGATAAACCAGAAAAATGAAAGGAAGTCTGAATTAACTCATTTTTCAGACAGGCTGTATTCCTGCTGCTTTCAGGGATTCTACAGTGGAAAAGAACCAACATATTTTTGCAGTTTCAACAGCTTGTGGTGACACTGAAGGCAAAAGAAGAATGCAGAGAGAACTGACATCTCTCCTGTTGCCCCTGTCCTAATGGATGGTATAATCTCCACTACAGCGAAGGAACAGAGAAGGCACTTAGTGAGCTACAGCTCCCTGTCCCCTCCTCCTCCTCCTGGCCCCCAGCTTCTCAGATCTTTCTATTAAACTTTTAATAGTGGGGACCCCCTCACTCAGGGCAGCACTGCAGTCATTCATTAGTGTCCACCTAGGGAACAAATAACTCTTTAGCTGCACTGTAGGTGTCCAGCTTGCTTTGTGCCTGGAGGGGGATTTGTAATCGAAACAGGGAAGTGCAGGAGCAAAGAGAAAAAATGGGCAATAATAACCCATGAACTCGCCTTTCATTCAGGTAACACACAAGACACATGTTAATGATTTCAGCTAAAGTACCAGGCAGAGAACTAAACATACACTAACCAGGCAGAAACCACCTGCATGTGCCAATGTAGCTAAGCAGGGACTCCTTGGAGAAGGGACAATGAGAAATAACTTGCTGAGTTTGCAGGGAATTGCTTTGTTGTGTACTTCGCTGTTCTTCATTCACCCAAATGAATCAACAAGCTAAGATTTTTCTCAGATCTTGTATTTTAGCCTGTCTGCACAGAGTATTCCTGTAACTGGATTAGGAGAACCCATGAATATTAAGACAGAACATGCTGGGATTCCAACAGCTATGTTGTCTAATGGGACTAGAATATCAGCCAGTTATGTGCTACTTTAGGCAGGACTCCTTCAAACCTCATGGCCTAGATTGCCTGGATTATTACGGTAATTTTAAAATACAAATTAATTAAAATACAGACAAATAGAAAATGGGGTTTGCTTCCTATAATTTCTGTCAAAATGCATGTGTGTGCAAAACCAACCAAGAAATCTTTATCTAAGCACTCTCCTTCAAGTGCCTTTCTCAGGTTTTGGCAACTACCAGCCCCAGCAGGCTGAGGCAGCCATTTGCCCATCCTGCCAGTACCCTCGGATGAGCACATCAGCCTACGGCCTATAATAGGTAGAAGACAGCCAGAGAAATACAAGAGAAGAAAGGTCTCTTTAACAGAGAAGAGAGGACTGCAGATACCTTCGAGGACAGTTTCCTTTTTCATCCTTAAATATTTGCCATCAATACAGCTTCACTATTTCGCAAGCTAATCAATAATGCAGTGACAGTGAAAGAGATGTGAGGGTCTTTTGGCGGCTACAAACTGGCAATGATGCTTTGATGGCTCCTACCGAGGATTTATCATTTCATGGATAATCTCCTGCAGAACACTGTGGGGCCTGAGAGTATAATATACAATATGGCTACAGGAAGGAAACTGGACAGATGACTGCACTTTATCTTAATTCCCTATAGCATCATGTCCCAAGAAAATCAAAGGTGAAATAAAAGCATGATACATGTCTAAAAGTATGAACACAGTGTACACAGACTGTTGTTTGGACATTTAATATAGCTAAGCTGGTCCATAAAAGGTAAGACAGGGCAAGGGTGTTATGAGGAGCCACAATCCTGTTTTGCCATTGTCCTTACCAGGAGGGACTTCAGAGGGGCTTTATTATTATTATTAGACTATATTATAAATTATTTCAGAGATATATGAAAACTAAACCTCTCTCCCTTTCCACACACCTGCAATTCACTAACTGTGAATAAAATAAGAACAATTTGCCCCTAAATAAAGAATCACATGCAGTAATTAATAAATAGAAAGAGCAGTTTAATACATCTTGGTCAAAATGCCCCTGGCTCAAGTGACCAGAATATTTACTGAGATGTGCCACCTCTGAGGGAAGGTTTTCCATTCAGACATCTATACTGTTAGGCCGAACACTGCCACTCACACATAATACTTTCAGGAAAAGGAAATACAGGCTGTGCACAGCAGCATATTTTGGCAATACCAAAGTCATTGTCCTCCTCCTCAAGGCCATGATGTAGGGCCCTAATAAGTGCAGGAGCAGTAAGACAACATGTAAAATCTCAGAATTTCACCTGCCCAGGAACCCTCTAGGCCTGAAAGGACTAAAACTATTCTTTTGCCCTTCTCCTTTTTCACTTTTCTTTCATTCACATAAAAGCCTTTCTAATTTTCCTCAGTTTTGCATTGCAAGTATTTACTACATCCAAATAATAATTATACATATATGAAATTCTACTTTAAGAAAAAAAGGTGCACCGCAATATATCCCAATTGCTACTGAAGATACCTCTAATCATCCCACATTTCAACTACATATTTTTCAAAAGAACATAAACTAGCATTTTCAGTGTTTCATACAGCCAAGCAGTCACTGCGGTATCATTAGCTTTTTCAGTTTGTTCACACTGTATGTTAATACACTGTACATCTGCTCAATTTCCACAAGTAACTACCTAAGTATAAATACAAAATATGAAAAACATACAATCATGTACAGCGTATTTTTGTCTTATAGTCCTTCCTAGTCTTGTCATTACATTAACTAGCTTTAAAAGATTCTGATAACGTAGCACTTGAACAATTGCTTTCCTTATGATATTCATGTAATGGGTATTTCCAGATTCTCAGTTTTAACCTTTTTCTTCTTTGCAGTTTATAAAAAAAAAAACCAAACCCACAACCAACAAACAACACCCAACCTCCCCCAAAACAGGTGTGCATAAGTCTGTCAACACACCTGGAAATTTTCAATCTTTGTTAAAAAATTAAGATAACACAATTGTAATAACACAATTGGACTGTTAAAATCAGTGAATTCTCAATTAAATTGTCAAGCAACCTTAAAATAGCTCATTTTCTGAAATTCTTTCATTTGATTTTAACTTAGGAATTTTTGAAGCTTGTTAAAATATTATGCCAAAACCACAAAGCTAAAACATGTCAAAATTAATTACATTAACAAAAATATTATATTTATGGTCTTTTACAAATCACAGTATTCAGTTCAATGACACATAAGCAGATTTATAACAAAACTAGTCTCACAAGACTACAGAACCATTTAAAAGCATCATTTCTGCCATCTTCAACAGACCTTTGTAGCTTGGTAGGTACAGATAATTTGTATTTCATACAGCCAATGATCATTAAAGACCCTCCCGTATTTCTCTTAAATTGCATAAATTGGAAAATTGTTCATTTCCTCTTCCTCCAGTTCTGTTTTCATGTATGATGAATTTAGGGATGTTTTGCTGAAAATGGGCAACAGATTATGCTACATACAGATATGCCTGCTGAAAACAATTCAGCGAATTAAAAATAACCATGGACTGCATCTGACCTTTCCTATAAACCATGTATGTCTAAATTTTTTTACATGCCTTAATGATTATTAGAGTTTGGCTCAATGAAAGCGACTGAAGAGTACAATATTTAGCATTTGTTTTACATTATTTACAATTTCAGTGTTCTATTTAGAGAGGTTTATGATGCCTATCCTGGTAATCTTACTCAGATGAAGAATCCAACCTCATGTAAGTATTCTGAATGAGAGATGCAGGACTGACTCTTTCATTCTGATACAAACACAAGATAAATGGGTAGCCAAACTACATAGATCAACTTAGGCAGTGGATGCCTCCTTACTGAAGACAATGTGTCTGCGCTCTGTACAGGTTTTACAGGCAAATGAGCACAACAACGTTGAATCCAAAGTCCTGACAAGCTCCAAGAGCTCTGCAGTACTTCTGATGGAAACATTACAACCAGCTCCACATAGCATGTACCCACTCCTCCCCCCATACAAAAAGTTCACTATCTCCAGCACCACTGTGTGCATAACCACATCTTTCAATATTATGCTTCAAATGTTAATTCTAGCCAATACAAAGACCACAGCCTAGGCTATATTAAATATGGATTTACCTCTATGAGGAAAAGGGATATATATAACATCATTTCCATCCCAAGTACAGTTTTTAACTAAAATCACCATGGAAATGTATGTTTTGTTCACTTTGATATTAAATAAAGAGAATCACAACTGTGAAAAATACTTCTGTGGCTAGTGACTTGTTTAATTTTGGAAAATAAATTCTGTAAATACCTATCAAGATATTATTAATAAGGATTTTTAAATAACAAATCTTTAACAATGCATGGAATAAGTATACATATAAAAACATGTTAGAAATTGCATACATTTCTAGTTCAGAGCAGATGCTATTGCCAACACCTTCCTCACTGGTACTATTTCATTTCAGTTCCAAGGTTTGCTCACAAGGTTTGGATTTTCTGACATTTTCAGGATCTGGCCTTACAAACACACAAGAAACTTTCTCCAGAGGTATAGTCTGACTCTGCTTCAAATCTTCTCATCATATTCAAGCTGCTTACATGTTTGCAGAATGAAGCCCTCGGCACAGACACAGATACACATGGCTAAATGAGATTTGGCTTATGATTTCACAATGTGGTATTCTGTATCAGACAATGCAACAATGGAAAGGTGACTTGGTCTCCTGCATGAGCTGTAAATACCAACCATCACACCACTTAATAGGTTTATTTTATTAATAGCATATATTTATTTAAATTCTTCAATGCAAGTTTCTTTTGAATAATGAAAGGCTGGTAATTTCTTAAAAGATAATAATCAGCAGTGCAGCAGTTCTTTGATGGTCTGTAATTACCCAACTGTCCACTATTTGAAGGACAGCAGCAAACTACCACTCACCATTAGTTTATTTTTACTTACAACTTGTACTTTAGGTAAGAATCCATTAATTACAAGCAAAACAAATTGCTTACTTGAAACATTTTCCACAGAAGCTTGGTTTTTTACATGCATTAATCTAACTGTGATATACATGACATTTTAAATGGAGGTTAAACTGATGTAAATAAATGCAATTATTTGAAAGCAAACAGGATTCAGTCACATTTGTTTCTGCATGGAATTACCGTACATTTTCCCCTGGCGCGTATCGTGAACAAACACTGAACCACAGGAATTCCAGAAGGCTGCGGGTTTTAAAACTTCCTACTGATGTGAAATTTGACAATATGGCACTGTACTTTCTTTTAATTTTATATGATTTGCCTGAGGTAACATCTTGTGTAATTGTTTTTAAAATAATTACCTGTAGAACTGCTTAAGCTGGAGGGATGGCAAAAGGTTTGAATTTCACAGACTTTTTTGTTTTGCTAATAAAAAAGGTACTCATGAACCCCATGCACGCCTGAGCCCTGCACACAGAACTGCCAATCCTGACATGGCGGCAGAGCTGCAACCACCTCCCCACCTGGGTGCATGTCCTGATGGCCGCCATCATGGGCCTCTCCTGAGGGAAAACCCTCCCGGGCCAGCCTGCAGTGCCCGCCAGCACCCACCGTGCCAGGCGCTGACCTCTTTCCCGGGAACCCTGCCTTCAGCCAGCCCGGGGAGCCCGCCACGGCCCATGCTCACCTCAGCCAGCACCGCAGCCGCAGTAGCGCTCCGTCCCGCCTTTCTCCACCGCCGCCACGTGCCACCGGCCGCCCCACCTGGCCGCCCTGCCGGCGGTTTCCTCCCGCGCCCCGCCTCAGGGTAATGCCTGTGCCCGAAAACCGCCGCCCTGGCTCCTCGCCACTGCCTTGTGGCCGCGCCTCCTCCAGAGGCTCTCCAGAAGAGGTGGCAGCGGTGAACAACCCCTTCTTCACCAGCCCCTTCCTCACCTGCCTCTTCTTCGCCAGCCCCTCACGCTGCCATGAGGGGAACAGCGAGTCCTGCTGCTGCAGCCCCAAAAGCACTGGCTCGTGGCATGAAGGTAAGCCTTGTGTGCACGTATATGTGCATGTATAGACACTACTGTGTAATGCCATTTCTTTCTATCATTCTTACAAAAAAATTATCCGTTTATGTGTAAACAAAACCTGGCCATCACCAGGTAGTACAGAATGAAGTTACCCTGGTCTAAGGACAGAGCCTCTTCAAAAGCAATTATTAACCAAAAAGACATGCTAAAATTAATAGCTGTAATCTTGTAATCTTTTATAAAGGATTTGCATTTTAAAAGTGAATTTGTAGAGGTTTTGTATGCTTTTCTCATACCCTGCGCCACTACTATGGAGCAGCCCTCAGTGGAGCTCTTTGAAACAAGGAAGAGTGAAAAATCACTACACCCAGTGCGACACTGAGGAGTCACCAAATTTTGCCTGGCACTGGACAGCCCAATCCCTCATCTGCTGAAGACAAAAAAAAACCCACAGGGTTTTGCCACTGGTGTCACTGGCAGCTACATCAAGCTGCCTGCAGCAACAAGGTTTTGCAAACCAGGTAGGTGGTGTGATAAAGACTCTGATACACAGTGATCCTATTTTACTTAGCAAGGACAAAATATCCTACCCAATTTAATGCACCAAACCATTTTAGCCACTATTTTTGCCTTTTGCTGTCACACAGTTCTTCTGGGAATTATTTAAAATAATACAAAGAAATGAAATACAGAATGTCCATTTTACATCCAGCTGATTTCAGCTAATGTTCTATGTAAGGAACAAAAAAGAACGTCATAAAATCTAGCCAGTAATGTCAAAATACACAGCCAAATAATTAACCTTCTGTGTCCTGACCAGTAGTCGTGACGATGGTTGTTTCAAACAACACATTAGGAATAATTGGAAAAGGAACAATCTGTCCATAAACCAATATAGGGACATTGCTGGCTTACAGCACCTTTAGGAAGCCATTGACTGTTCTATGTTTGCATCAGTGTAGAAGCATGACCCTATCTTACTCTCACTCCATTGAAGAGATTACCCAGAAGGTAGGGGTGCTTGGCTCCCAGAAGCGTTTTTCCTACAGGATTGGATCTGACGTGCATTTGTAGCAGGGTTTTTTTGTTGTTTTTTTTAATATAAATTTGTATAAAGGCTTGTCGCAGAAACAGTCTGGCCTATATAATACATTAACCCAACCAGAAATCAGTTCCTGGAAGAAGTCTATCCCATTTTTTAAGGATGACTTTGTTGCTAGTATTGTAAATCTAGTAATAAACTGATGTGAAACTCTATCTTCTCTCACATAAAAGAGCTTTGCAGAAAATGGATCTTGGGGGATAGGGAGGTGTAGGGACATCTGTCTCCAAATATCTCAAAGAGGAGCTTTTCTACCTGGGACTAAGAACACATTTTTGTATTTTTGAGTATTTATGTAGCTAGTACATTTATAGAATGTTATTTTTACCATTATTTCAATAAACCATAGCTTTGTATGGTTACTTCCAAAAAATATAGGCAGGAACATCCTTGTCATAGTTACATATTATCATCAGACATACATATTTATAACTCTCCGTTTCCTTGAATGCTCCACATAAATAGATGCTCAGTGCTTGTCATGTTATGTGTCTTGCAGATAGTAAGAACAAAAGAAAAACAACAAAGAAACAATACCAAAAAAAAAATTTTAAAAATCTAAGCTGAAAACATGTAAGATAAATATTCAGGTATTCACTGGTAACAACCACCAACCTGAAGGCAGTGAGACTGAGCTATGTTTTGCTTTCCTCATGTTTATTAATACAATATGATAGATGTCATGTGAATGGGGAGAAAATTATTTAAATCTAATATTATTCTTTGTGTAAGTTTATTTTATACTGATAGACCAATTAAAAAAAAAACAGTCACCTTTACCTTAAAGTTCTAGTGTGCAGGAGCTCTAGGGAGAAACTAGCCTTAATTTCTTCGCTCCAGTTACATGAACCTGGTCAGGGTCACAAACAGTTATATATACCCTGTCATATGGCACAAGGGTCAGTACCTACTAATTCCAGTGGCTACTGTTACAATATTCAAGCACCGAAAGTTTCAGATCAGAAGTTGAAAGTTTGAGACATTTATGAGTGAGAACAGAGTCTCCTAATTTAAAACGTGTGTGACCTTAATATAGCATTTGGGGGTTCAGAATGTTCTTATGTACTTTGCCTAATACTGCAGTTTTACAATGCTCCCTCAATTCCAGTCATAAAAATACAGACTGATTTACTTTATCTGTAAATTATGAAGAATGGATCTCTGATAAAAGCAAATTTCCATGACTGTTTGAACCAGTAACAGGCAAAATAGTTTTCCTTAATGCAAAAGCAGAATAAAAAGAACCTGCATCAAACACTTAATTCTACACGTAAGTTAGCATTTTTCACAGATGTGTATATTTTTCAGAAAGTACTATAAATCAGAATGATTCTGTACTTGTCAATGATAATTCTGTTTATGTAAAATAATCTTTTAACAGGACACCAGAATAATCTATCTTAATCAAACACAGATTTATATCCATACAGTCCAGTTATTCACAGACTGTAACAAAACATATAAAAATGTAGATCTGACATCACTGATCACTGTAAGTCAGGCATACACAATTGCCACCTTCATGTGTGATACAATGAAAAACTCACCTGCCCCTGTTCCCATTGAAATCAGAGAAACATTCCCATTCACATCACTCGCAGTTGGATAAGAGATCAAAACTAGTGTCCAGCTTTTGAAAACTCCTTTAAGAACAGGTATCATATGGATTTGACTAACTCTGATTGTTCTGCAGTTTACTGGAAGTATCACTTTTTTCTTCATAATTAGCCCAAAGAATTAAAATAAAACTCAGAAAAGTATGGACATGCACAGTATTTTCCATAATTTCCATCATTCCATCTGTAAGTTTTTCCGTAATTACAGCTTAGAGTACAAGAATCCAACTCAGAAACCTAGCACATCTAACAATTTTCATTAGGTATTTACTTAGTAAATGGCAGTATGAAATAGAAATGGAAGACCTGTAGGCCATAATATATCTCACCTTCTCTGGTGGGAATTAGTATGTTACTGATGAGTTATATTTGGAGCAAAATCTTTCTTTATTGAATCATATGTACTCTTTCTGAAGCCAAAAATTTCAGTGCACCTACAATAATGTAACTATAAAAAATGTGTGATCAAATATGACCAAACCTTCAGCCCATATACAGCCAAAATATCCATTATTTACACCATGATTTTTGCTAAGGTTCTCACTCATGTTTCAGCAGCTTTTTTGATAGAAGCAATATTACTAAATTAACTGCCAATGAAATAATTAAAGAAATAAAGTAGCACATGTTTAATATGCAGAAGTTTAATGTAGGTAACTTAGTTACCTAGTCATGTTTTGTATCAATGACAATGAAATTTCAGAATAGTAAAGTAGAGTCAAGAGCAACTTCATTTCTTTATAAAGATTCTGCTTCAGATAAAAACAGTTACATTTTTTTCAAAATATATTAAAAAAAACAATAAAGTTTTAGTGAGACAGAATAGGGCAATAACTCAAGAAAATGAATGTCATGAGCAGTTTTTCCTCTCTCTTTGACTGCAGTGGTCAACAAAATAAATGAAGAACAACAAGACAGAATCAATGCAAAGGCTTAGAGAGTAACTCCAATTTTTTTAACTATTAATTTTGTGCTTGGTGTCAAAGGCAATGACAGTAAGCACTGAATAAATACAAAACTTCTTTGGGATGTCTATTTTTTTCAAGATGAAAAACGGACTGGCTTGGAATGTTTATTTGAACCATCTGTATGGTATTACTATAGAGAGTCAGGAAGTTAATATATTCTTTGGAAGTCCAGTATCATAGTCAGTAGGCATAGTGAACAAACAGAGGACAAGCAATGTGATTTGTCAGCACAAGCGCAGACACTGCATTCGCTCCTAAATTCAAGCTATGCAGCAGCTGTAAGTTACCAGTACTAGGTCTTGCTCATGAGAATAATGACTGGTAGAAAGAGGGTAGAATCAGAATTAATATCAACATTTCATAGCACACATAATGGGACTGATTCTCTCTGAAACTGACAGAATGAAATCTTCTGACTGAGATCTATCACATAACAGAATCAGTCTCATCACGCACTACACCTCCATTAATTCTTTATAGTATTGGGGGGGGGGCATTTGCCTCCTATGATTTATGCAACCTTGTCCTCATTGCTATAGTGCTGGTGATACAGCAACATGTTGTGATAAGAAGCACAGGAAAATCAAAGAAATCTGTATGTTGAGAGAAATTTCCATGGCAAGCTTGATGTGCATGAGTTGTAGGGAATTAAGGGTATATATTTAGGTATTTTGGTTAAGAACAGCCATGAAATCTGTTTATATTCTGAATCTCTCTCATAAAACTATTAATAATGAAATCCCTCATACAACTACAATCTCTCTGTAACTATTTAATAGCTATGCTGAGGTAAATCAAATTATTCTTATAATCAGGGACAAATTACAACACATTTTGCAATCTATTAAGTAGAAGATTACTTACTTGTACTGTTAGTGTCTAAAAACTCTGGTGGGTTGACCCTGGCTGGGTGCCAGGTGCCCACCAAAGCTGCTCAATTACTCCCCTTCTCAGCTGGGCAGGGGAGAGAAAATATTACAAAAGGCTCATGGGTCAAGGTAAGGACAGGGAGAGATCACTCAACAATTCCTAACATTGGGAAAACAGACCCAACATGGGGGAAAAAAAATTTAATTTATTACCAATCAAATCAGAGTAGGATAATGAGAAATAAACCCAAATCTTAAAATCATCTTTCCCCCATCCCTCCCTTCTTCCCAGGCTCAGCTTCATTCCCAATTTCTCAACCTCCTTCCCCTCCAGTGGCATGGGGGGACAGGGAATGGAGATTACAGTCAGTTCATCACACATTCTCTCTGCCACTCCTTCCTCCTTGGGGGGAGGACTCCTCACACTCTTTCCCTGCTCCAGCATGGCATCCCTCCTACCAGAGACAGTTCTCCACAAACTTCTCCAACATGAGTCCTTCCCACATGCTGCCGTTCTTCACTAACTGCTCCAGTGCAGGTGCCTTCCACAAGGTGCAGTCCTTCAGGACAGACTGCTCCAGCATGGGTCCCTTGTGGGGTCACAAGTCCTGCCAGATAACCTGCTTCAGCATAGGGTCCTGTCTGCATGGGTCCCCAGGTCCTGCCAGGAGCCTGCTCCAGCACAGGCTTCCCACGGGGTCACATCCTTTTCCAGGTATCCATCCTTTCTGGCATGGGCTCCTCCATGGGCCGCAGACAGGGATCTGCTCCACCATGAACCTCCCTGGGCTGAGGGCACAGCTGCCTTACCATGGACTTCACCAGGGGCTGCTGGGTAATCTCTGCTCCAGCACCTGGAACACCTCCTTCCCCTGCTTCTTCAATGACTGTGGTGTCTGCAGAGTAGTTGCTCTCACATATTCTCACTCCTCTCCTCCAGATGCTGGTTTTGTAGCAGTTTTTTCTCCCTTTTTAAATACATTATCCCAGAGGTGCTACCACCGTTGCTGATGGGCTTGGCCTTGGCCAGCAGTGGGTCTATCTTGGAGCCAGCTGGCATTGGCTCTGTCAGACACAGGGGAAGCTTCTAGCAGCTTCTCACAGACATGACTCCTGCAGCTCCCCCCACTACTAAAACCTTGCCACACAAACCCAATACAAAGATGAACTGCTGTGCTTCAGTAATATTAATTTTATGATGTGAAGTTTAAAGCAAATTAATTTAAATTTAGTGCTGAATTTCAAGGCTAGGTTTGTATTTTTATGGTAAAATGATGCAGGAATGTAAGTTATGACACTGCAACATCTAGGAATAATAGGGTAAGTTAAAGTTACCATAACAGATGTTTTGATTTTAAGTCTGCATTCCCTTGCTCTGGCTAATGTTGTCACAATCTTCTGGTTGCCTAAATATGGGTTATTGTTATCAGCCATATCCCATCATCCTTAGGCAACTTTCCTAAAAAGGGAAAGGGGAATTTTCTTTGAATGACAGATGCAGAATAGTGACAGAATTCACCATTTTTCATCCTCTGTCTGCCATGTAAAATACAATGTGGAACAGTTCTGGAACACCTCTCTTTTGCAGACAAGGACAAAAGCCTCTTCCACAAAATCTACTTTTATCTAACTTTCTTGCCTTCATAAAACAATATAGGTGTTAAAAATTAACTGAAATCTTAGAATGTGTAAAGAATCTGTCTGTATTTATTTATGCTTAAAAATGGTTAGTACTTTAAGCTACTACATCTTCACTTATTTAAATTAAATAAATTTTCCAAAATATGAACAGAGGTATATCACAGTTTAGTTAATTTAAGTAGTCTATCCATTTAATACAGGAAAAATACCAAACTGTTATTCACTGGTGTAATTGGCCCAGCTACACAGATCCCAACAGGGCTTTACCAGCTTGTGCTAGGAGATACTTTGGCCCGTAACATTAGTCTTATACATTGTCCTGTAAATAATAGACTAAATGAACAAGTACTCTAGTATGTGCTTACATTTTAAACCACATATTATCTACCTAATATAGCAACTCTTTTTAAGTTAATCAGGTATTTTACTGTACTCACAGACTATTTAAAAACTGATCTAGATAACACTCTAAATTCTGCCCTCTTTTTTTCCAGAGGACTGTACTGTAATGATAATATATCAACTTAATTAAATTAGATTACTACCATAAAATGCATGCTTCACTCCATTTCTATATGTAAAATCCTTACGGCATTTTTCCAGTAGAATGTGGCATGGTGATCCTAGTGATATGGGTGGATGGTGGATGTGAAGCTCAAAGCAGGACTCCACCTCCAAGCCTGAGCAGCATGATTTGCCCAGCCTAATCAGCTCCATAACTTCCATGGTGTGAAGAGCTTCCAGCATTGGGAAGTTCCAACCCTAGCAAAACTAACAGGTCATTCAACCCAGCATTCTTCCTTTCTCCTCTGACTCCTGTTCTTCATAGCCACGTTCAAGAAATTTTGGACTTTCTGTGACATGCTGGTCTCTAGTTTTACTCTGCCCCAAGAGATGCAGGGGGAGTCAGGCCAATCCTAACATTAACTGGGTTTTTTTGTATTTAAGAGTCAGGCCATTGGCTGGGAAATGAAGGTCACAGTAAAACAGGACAGAGGGAAAAGGTTTCTGACAGTTTTCCCTGACACTGGGAGAACTCCACAGATGAATGCACTCTTTTCAGTCTCACCATACAGCATGAGAGAAAAAATGCTAGCATAGAACCTCCCAGGGTTTCCAGCCTCTCCGATGGGCTTTGCCTCAGAGTGGATGCCTTGACAGGAACAGATGTGATAACAAATGACCTTTAGAATTGCACCCCGAGAGCTGTTGACCATTTTCTGAAAACTGTTCATCCTCCTGAGCTACTGGCTTTAGTTTGGAAAGCTTGGGATCCTGGCATACAACTAAAAAGGGTCAACAAGAAAAAAATAGATCGTAAGATGTAAAACCAGGAGACACTGGGGCCAGAAGCAGAGTACATACATGTTTTAAGAGTCTTCCTTTGCTTTTAAAAATAAAAATCATAAATCTAAATGCAATACCAAAACTCAGTATTATATTCATCCCCAAATGAAGGAAAAAAAATTCTGAGATGAACAGAAGTCTTATCAAATGATAATACAATAAATATTGTGATCAAAGAAGTAATTTAATTTTTATTCCAATCCAAGTTTCACCAAATTTATAATATTAGATAACATAATATTTGTATACTCCTGTGAGTGTGCTCAGATTTGCTGTGCAACATACGAAAACATCTTTCCTGAGGACAGCTTACAGGGTAAGTGGTGCACCCAGAAAGCAGTTCACATAGGGAAGTCCAGAGGAGAGGCTGTGGATGCAGACGTGTGATCCACAAGCATGAGAGGCAAAGGCAGGAGAACGTTTATTTGTTCCTCTTGGACTTCACCAACTAAAGTAAAAACTTTCTCAGCACTGACTTATTGTAAAGCTCCTTGAAATCAAGCTATAACTATATCCCATGACTACCATTGAGTAAAAGTCACATTTCACCCATATGCTCAATTAGGTTTATGTTGATGACTTCAGGCTGTCTCAACTCAGTCTTCTGGGGGGGGGGGGGGGGAGGCTCAAAGGATAACAACATACTCGTTGCCATTCCATTTTTAAGGCAAGTTTGGGAAAAAAAACTGGCCCTGCTAATACAATGATATGCCACATCTCATTCATTGCCTGTGAGAGGCAGAAAAAAGAAAAAGGGGAGGGGGAAGCCGGAGACGTAGTGAGACAGAAAGCAGAAGCAGAAACAAAGATGCAGTATCTGGAGACAAAACGAAAGGAGGGATGACATCGGGGAATGTGCAAAAGGCGCCTCTTCCTACATTTATTGAAACTAAGCACGCACACAAACTATAAAGCTGAAAGGAAAAAGCCCAGGCAGGTTTATTTGGTTTTATCCTTTCAAGCAGCGAAATTATTTTCTCTGTGATTTTTTCCCTGTCAGTTCCGTCCTTTCCTTGCAATGCCTTCTCCTTTCTCATTTGTCTTTTCTCCTTTCCCCCCCCCCAATGTCATTTCAATGCTTTGTTCCTTTTTCTTTGCTTCTCTCTTTCTTCCTCTTTCTTTCTTCTCTTGTGCTCCCTTGTCTTTTTTTGTCTTGCTTTTGCTCTCCCATGTGTTCCCTGAGCACATGAAGACCATGAGCCCAAATAGTGGAAAAGCATTTTTTTCCTGATGCTCCTTTTCTATCCCCATGTGGTTTTGACTGCTGTAGCTCTCTTAGATTTTAAATACACGTGGGGAAGCCACTTGTACTCCCATGTGTTTTAGAACTATCTACAGTAGCACACTGCAGGAAAAACATGTGGGAAGGGAATGTGTCGGAAAAGTTTCTTGTACTCCCTCCAACACGTGGGCTACATTTAACAAGGTCAAGGGACAAGTGTGGCTCACAGGCATTAGTTTGACCGGTACTATAAAAAGGATCATGCATTCTTCTTTCGTTTACCTGCACGCGCTCTGGAGTTAATCACCCACCCGAACACAGCTTATGGAGTTTCAATTGATCTGCTTTTATTTTTAGACTAGACGATTGGCTTAAAATATTTTAGGAACAGATTATCATATCTTTTTTCATTATTTGACAATTCCAAGATAATGAAGGATACAAATGTAACAAGAGGAAACCTTTTCTTTTTCTTTGTCTTCCCTCCTGCATGAGAGCATCGTGCACACTGTGACTGAGCAGACAAGGGTATGCCTGTTAAGCTGGCTGACTGTTCCTAAGGCAGATACTTTTCTGCCGAGGGTTCCTTCTGAACTTGCCTGCTACAAGACCAAATCCACACAAAATGTCTGTGAACTGTTGGTTTGTTATGCACATTTTGACACCTTTCAGCTGGCTTTTACAGATTTTCAAAGCACCTGTTCCAATATAACCTGTCTTTTTGGCAGCAACCATTACCAATAAGCCCCTGATTTTCTTCCCTCCCTCACTCAACCATTTCTAACAATGTACAAGTCAAAAAAATGTAATGAAGTGAAAAGATGCAAATGCTGTCCAGCTAGCCTAGATACCAGACCACACTTCCTGCAGGAAAAAAAAGTGTTCACATTGTTACGTGGACTAACTAAACTGTTCTTGCCAGTCATTCATTTCTTAGGGGAAAGGTCTAGCTCACTTGCAAGTGGGCTGCTTGCCATCTGAACAGATGGGCACAGGGCTCGACAGCCAAGAAATGATGGATCAAATTTTGAAATTTGTTGCTCACTCTCCACTCTAGTAGTTCCTAATTGGCCTCAATGGAACTTTATCGCTGTGAAAATGGTATAATGGCAACAACATTTGACTGAACAAATACACATCCCATGTAGGTGCTGCAAGCAGGCTTCCTGGCCACCAAAATCAGAATGATGCCATCAGTGAATGTCTGTTACAAGCTGACGTAGCTCTCTAAGGTTAACATGTTCCTATGTGGAACAGTGGAGCTGAAGGGGAGTATCTAATGCTTATTTTGAATGGTGGTCTAAGATAAAGTGTTTTGTCTGAAAAGATCCCTTTAATAAATACAACTATTTAAACAAAGAATGGGTTTGCTTATGTCTTACAATAAGCATAAGGCAAAAGGAGGTAAGAGTTTTTTTCAATGATGGACTGTTTATAACATTGTCTAAAACTGTTATCACCTACACAACAAATATTATTTAGGATTTAACATAGCAAATTGACCAAAACTATATTTGGCTGCTACTAATAGATCAAGAAAATAAACTTTATTTAGAAGAACATTGTCTCCCAGATTTCTAAGTGCTGCTATGGCAGTATACATTCACCTCAGATTCCTGTGTACACAGTGAAAACAGAGGATGTGAAAACAATGTAGATTTATCTTTGCATCTCATTGACGCACTTATATAGTTCTGCATTTGTATCCTCAGCAATTTGAATTATTGCTGAGGAAGTGTTCACTTTACCTATGAAATACAGGCTTCTTGCACTTCTTCATATTGGTTGTACATAGCTTTGTAATTTTAACTCTGTCTTTCTGTTATCATTTTGATATTTTATTATGTTAACTAATACCAGCAATTGCAAGCCAGGATCTTAACATTTTGTTTATACTGCAATGGGAATTTCTTGCCTTGTGCCTCTTTCTTGTGTACAATTTGACAGGTTACTGATGCATTTGCAAAAACAGTTTAAGTGTTCTATGAGTGCACCAATAAGAAGTGATGATGATCATAATTAGTGTTACCTTTTGAAGTAAATTTTTAATAAAATTGCACATACAGTAAAAGTAGATAAAATATTTTTGTAAGAATCTACACAGTGCGTTAATTATCTCAGGGGGAAAAAAACATTTTCCCAGGGTCTCTTCCAATTTTTTTCCATCACCTCAGGCCCAAGTGCTATTTGGAATAGGCAGATTAGGGTAGTTGATGATTCCTATTGATTTAAATGTCGTGCTAGGAAGCCTAAATCCCCAAGAGCAATAGAATCTCCCCTATCGCTATCCTACTGCTTATTGACCTAATTCACTAACCAACCATCAGGGTTTTCTCTCACAACAAATAAATCTTGCATGAAACACACAGTACATGGACACTTGGTAGTTTTCAGTGGTGTTGCCAATATAATAAACTTAGGGTCACCAAAGCATTCTTTGTTTTCTCAGATTGACCATAATGTCAGTTGCTATTTAAAAATGGGCAGAAACTACAACTGTATTTTTAATATGAAAATTATTTCTACAATCTGAAATAAACTTGATGTCATATAAACAATGCAGACAATTCAGCATGTGAAAATTCCATGTATTTCAATGCCTTGATTTGCATGTAAGTCATTGCTGGAATGGCTGCTGAACAGGTCTAATGGTTGCAGCATTATAACCACTAATTGAGACACTACTTAGACCCAGTGTTTACTGCTCAAAATTTGGATAATTAGTAAACTTCCTCTTTCATTAATTGAGCCAAGCAAATTAAGAATGAGCCAGGGTTTGTTATGTTATTCTAAGTCTCACAGCAGTCTTTTCAACTACAACTTTTAACTTGCAGCCTGCAGATGCCTGCATCTGAACTTCACTCTCTGTGATTTTACTGGGTTGAGTAACACACTTGTTTATATGTAAAAGCCAGAAGTCTAAACTCAGTGGCTCTGTGAAATGTGGTCATCGCTAGATATGAATTAAGTTCAGCAAAAGAGAACACAAAAAAGACATTATATAAAAAAAACACAATTCCCTACTATAACAGGCAGATCTGTTTCAGACAAGAGGCCTAACTCTGCTCCCAGTAAAGTTAATTAGAGCAACAACAAGGTCCTAAATTACTAGCCCTCTCATCAGTATCAAGTTAAGCTTTTACCAATGTAATTTGAAGCTGTATTAAAAGCGATAAATGCTAATTTATAATTGTTGCTATTATCAAAGCAAGATCATTTGCAACCATACATAACTGTGCCAGATTTTTATCACATTATAAAGGTTAACATAAGTGTTACAAGAAACATCAATGAGCTACTCACACTACGTTTGCTTTTGGTTAGATAAGTATGCTTTGTAGTAGTTTATATTCCCTCTAGATAATGGATATGGGCCAGAATCTCTGCTGACACAAAGCAATATAAGTAATTTCAAGGCAGATATGCTGATCTACACTAGCTGCAGATCTAGCCCTAATATCTTTAGCTGCAATGAACATCTTAAATAAGTCTGTTTCCCAACTATTACTCAGCCATTCCTCACTATTGCCAAAAGGGAACCGTGAATGCCAAGGTCTGCAGGATTTTATTTATCAACGCTTCTTTTAAGGCATCTATCATTCTGGCTTGCAAGTCTTCCTTTATGACAAGAATCAAACATTTCCATGAAACAGCAGGAGTAAGTCTAGCAAAAAATGCCATATAGTGCTGTTCATATATCTGTTTCAATTTTTATTTTTTTAAATGAATACTGCATATTACATTAGCAGATTTAGATACTTTTGCTGCTTGGTACTGCTGAACTGTATAAAGAGAATTAAAATGTTATACCATGTGTCTCTTGAAATACTGGATAATTGATAGCTCATTGTTTGTATTTCTCTATTTATCTACTTTGATAAGAAGCTAAGTGCAGAGCTAAGAAAGTCACATTTCTGTTTGTTATATAAATAAAAAATTATTTTACCAATTAGGTGCTATGCTAAATAACATTTTAGTGTCCTGACATTAAACATCTGGAGACAAATAGTACCTAAACCATACAGCCTAATTTTCCTTTGAGGTTTATCTATTCTTACTTACATTTGCTGGATGTCAGCTTATAATAATTACTCTTCTATACACATCTCTAGCACTAATGTGACAGACTGTGAATGCTTCTTGACAACAGAGCATAATATCCTCCTTACAGGCTTCTACCAGCAAGGCTACAATCTTACCATCGAGTGTATAAACATGTAAAAAGGCTTACTTAAAACATTGACAAATTTCAAATGTACTTGGTTTACTGTTTAAAAGCACATACTGACTAGCCATTTCTCAGTAGATCTAAAAACTAAGTCTAAATGTAAAGAACTTCGGGTACTATGTATAATGTCTGTATCTGAGTGCTGCCTGAGTAGCACAAGCGGTAGGTACAACTTTGAAGTATCTGTAAATGATGTCAGGTCATTTGGAAAGTAGTAAAAATTTCCATTTACAAGCCACTACCAATAAATGTTGCTTACAAAAAGAAAATAACAGTATAGTCACTAAAAAGCATTTCCCAGCATTTTTGTGAGTATGACGAACTATGTTCATCTGTGACACAGGACTAGACACAGAATTACAGTAGTAGTTCCACTAAAGCAGCAGAAATCTTTGTATTTCCCCAGCCAACATTAAAGGCAGCATCTTTCATGTAGGCCTCATTTATACACCTCCTCCAATTTAGTCAAAGACACTACAGTTTTATCTTAAGAAAGAGCAAACACATTATGAGTTACATAGCTTTATTTCTCTGTGAGAGAAAAAGAATGACTGAAAATTTAGTAAATACAAAATACAGGATTTTCACTTAATTAGAAGGACTTTAAAATATGTCAAACCACATGAAAAGACAAAGCTGCTGTCCTGGAAGATGATGTACTATCTAGTACATCCCAGTGATGCTTGCGCATATGCCTAAATCCCTACATCCTTTTATTACGCAGGCTTTTGTGTGCTCTTAGACATAAAATGTACAAATCCTCCCTGTGATTTTTTTATTTTACAAGAAATAATAAAATATAATTTATTTATTTTTTAGTTTTGATCTGATACATGTTTTAGTAAAATAAGGAGAAAATGGAATTTTTATAATATATATATGATTTTCCAGAATTGTATAGAAATCAGAGGAGCAATGATGCTTTAAGGAAATGATACTTCGCTGATTGCCTCTATTCCTGGGAATTTAAATAAGGACAGAAGTATTAATTGCTTAGAAGTGTCATTTAAATGTGAAAGCTCTAAGTTGTTTTCAATATTTTACACCCTAAAAATATACAGCTTTTTTCATGTATGGGAGGAAAATCAGAAGATTCTAAGATTTGACGACTAGAAGCTAAAACCAAGTCAGAATAAAGCTAATTAAAACTAAAATAGATAAGTCCTTCTTTTTTTTTAATAAATTAATGTCACTTAATTAAAAAAATACTACCTAATAGCAAAAATGTTTTTCAGGTTAAATAGAATAAAAAATAGCTGATCAAAAATGTATTCAGCTACTATCGGTTTTACCTTACTGAAATAAATCAAGTGCTTTTACACATTTAATTTAAAAGCCGATTTCCTTAACCACTAATCAGAACTATTTGTGAGCAAAGAAAGTATGTTTTATTGAGCAGTCCTTGCAATTATGGAAATCAATACATACCAAAAAAGTCTGGGAGTATAAAGTATTTTTTTAAATATGAGACAAGTACTGCACTTTCACCAGATATGAGGACTGTCTACAGCAATCACACCAAATAAATAACCCACATAGTGGCTTGGTTCAAGGCAGTATTTTATTTACGGTACCGCACTGTTGTGCCTGTGACATGAGAGAAATTTCCCTGGGCCTTTTGGGGTATGCAGACTCCTTTTCTTTGATGCCATGGTCATGTCAGTGACGGATACATGAGTATCACGTTTTTTTCTTCAGATACAATTCCAGCAAGAAATAAATTTTGTAGAAAATGCTTACTTATTCTTTACTGTTCTTATCTGTCTTAAACTTCTTTTCAATAAAATATATTTTATAATAAAGAAGACTTGATACTGGCTTAAAAGAAAAGTTCTAGGGGCATTCCATTAACGTGTGGGTAAAACTCTTGAAAGTCAATAATAATTTTGCAAAAAATGGATGCTAGAATAGCATGTTATATCATTGTCTTTTAACTCTGTGAAGAGCAATACACAGATGAAAAAATGCTAATCTGAGACTTTTAAAAAATATTTACAGCAATTCTTAATTTTTATGAATTAGTCCTGTGGACATGCTAAGTGATTTCCCTTCATTTTTAACAGTTGCATTATTTTGTTTTGACCAACAAAGTGCAAGCTGTAAAAAATATTAGCTTGCGTGGACTGAGGTAGTTTGTTTCCCTGATAATTAATATTCAAGTATTAATGCATTTCTTTCATCACTTCTTTATTCAATATACGGTTTAGCTTCCTCTTGGAAATTGTAATTAGTAGGGGTTTTAAAAGTGTACACACTATGCACAGACAATACAATCTGATAGCAGTCTGACAGTCTGAATCCATCTCATGTCTTTTTGGAGCAAAAAAGAGAGAAAGAAAAAAAGTCAGGCTGAGATGTAGGGTAGGGGAATTGATAATACAAATTTGGTGATGAAAAGGAGTTGAACTTCCATGTACCACATAATTTTGCAATGAATCATTAGCAGTTGTTTTGTTTTTAAAGCTGGGTTTTAATTTATGGATTTCAATACACTATTTAATGATAAGGGCATGGTGAAGATTACATTTCTGTAACATGCAATCATGCTGTATGCGTACATTTCATACTTTTTGAGGGGTACTATCCTCTTTTATAGGCTTCATCTCTTTACCTTTGTAATTCTACAGTTCAGGAGCTTTGTCCTTTCCTCCATTTTATGGTTTTTCTTCTCCTCCATTTTATGCTGTCTTTTCTTAGGTATCGTGTCTATATTTGACAACCACACCAAAAGATAGAGAAAGCCTCATTTTGTGAGCCGTCCTGCCTGTTGCCATGCCTTTCTTGTTTCTGGCAAAATAAAGATGACCAGACTTCTGTCAGCTGGAACTCTGAAGCTCAGATTTCATCAATCCAGTGTATTAATTTTTATGCCAAATGATCAGGCCAGTGATATTACTTCAGATCACCTCCAAAACTCTTGTATTCATTCTTCACAGTATCATGAGGCCTAATACTGTACATACACAGTGTGCTAGAACTATGGGCCTGATCCTGCAGCTGTTTTTCTTTTTACCTTAACCTGGGCATGACTGAGACCTAGGTATACAAACACATGTTTTTACAACAGTGACCAGACAACCCACAGTGCCGGGAAACCAAGGAGGTAGAATCACCCAGTCAACTGTGCTCTGCATCCATACTGAAGGAGACACACATGCTGCCAAGGGGGCAGCTGGGTTTGCAGGAAAGAACTATATTAGTATCACAAAAAGTAAAAAGGAAATAAAAATCCAGTGATGATCTCAAATGCACTGTGATTCAAATAAACAAAATGTGACTTGATGAAGTTTAACCTTACCGTTCTTACTGCAACAAAACTTGAACTGGCCTCCAAAGCTGGACTGAGCTCTCAGACAACTGATTGTAATTAGTGAGAGCTATGGATACAGATACAAAATTCCTAACAGCTTTTTGATTAAATCAGTGACCAGTCAATTACCATGAATAGTTCAGATGAAGTGAAATGTGTTTGTTGAAAGCCCTTTCCCAGTAAGAAGTGCAGTCCTCTGACAGCACTATCAACCTGCAAATGGATTGCAGCACTGGTCAGCAGATGATCAAAAGAGCAGACTATATGCACTATTTTAAATTAAGTTACTATGGAATATTATACTTTATAAGTACTGCTATCTGACCTGCTTTTATTAGCAACACTATTTAAGTAACATTAAAAATTTAGAGGGGGAAAATGCTCTGCTCTCTTTTTCTATTATTTGACATATATGGCAATAATTTGCAAAGTCAGTTGGTTCTGCCCTTCTTGTTGTCTGATATGTATCTGTAGCAGGAAAAAAAAGGACTATCTTTTTGACATTATATAGATGTTATTTTGAAATCATGAATCTGTCAGAGGCCTTTCGCTTTTGCTCAGATTTTTTTAGGCTGAGCAGCTTTCAACATTGAATTTTCCTTTAAGAAAGGTTCAGCAGAACATTTATTCAATAAGGAAGACCAGATTGCACAGTAATGTTCTTGTAGGTGGTATCTAAAACATTTTGCATCCTTCAACTCCAAATGGTGTATACATCGTAATTCACATGACATAGTAAGGCCTTTACCTGTGCTTTATTAGATCAGTCCTAATTTGGTCCTTAGCTGATACGAGCACACACCACTTCATTGTTTACTTGTAAAATATTAACTTTTCAGATTTTTTGGAGGACTATGACAATGTTTCAATATGACAAAAAAGTGGTAATGCAACAGGTTAATGCCTCACGTTAGGAATTTATTAGCTTAATGTGGACATGGTTTTAGACAGCATTTGTACATCTTTACTAAATCAGCAGTGAAGGCTGTATTGTATACCACTATGTTATGTACATCAAAATATGCAAAGCCTTTAGCAAAATGCTACAGCAATCTTAGTTACAAGATCATTTTGATTCTAAGCTCGCATTTAAGACAGCCATAACCACAGATAAAAAAAAATAAAATTTGGTTTGATATGCAGGTCTACAACCACACAGGAGGGAAATGCCTTGTGACACACATATCTGAGGTGGGTATCTCAGAAACAACCTACAAGGAAGGGTTGACGCTCTCTTTCTGATGTTCTAAGTTAGCAGGCAACCGGTCTGCAGAAACTTACAGCTTGAATTTGTGGGCTTTCAAAGTTTCACACCGATATATGCAGGGTAAAGATGTGTTGGGATATAAGCGCTTTAGGGATTTAATGAGATATAAGCACTTTGAGGATTTATTAAGAACTGAAAGCACTGACGGGCTACATACGCCCCAAGCAACCGCCGCTGCGCCAGGCGCCGCATCCTGCCCCAAACCCGGTCAGAAACGGCACCAGCTCCCGCCGCAAGCCCCACGGCCCGAGCAGCGAGGGGCGCCGCCACCCGCGCACCAGTCACGCGTGGACAGGACAGCAGCGTGACGCGAGGGGGTGCGGAGGGACGCGCCGCGCCCCAAGCTGCCCGCGGCCCCGCAGCGCCCGGCTCGCCTGGCCCCGCAGCACGTGCGGTGCTGCAGAGCCACCAAGGCCGAGGGCCCTGCAGAGCCAGCCAGAACAGCGGCACAGCGAGGCATAACACTCCGCAGAACCTAACCTGCCCATACCGATAGTCTGAAGATGGAAACACTGTGGCATCCTACAACAACACTCCTACGTGCCACTATCTCTATTGCTAAATAATTCTTCCAAATGTCTAAATTAGGTCACAGCTGCAAGCCTGTGTTCTTGTTTTCAGGCCACTGTATACACAGAGAATATATTATTCCCATGTTCTTCAATTACACCTTTTTGATCTGCTTCACCCATGGACTGATCTCTTAGTGAAATGTTTCAGTTTTGTCCCAAAAGCCCAAGAGGCTGCTGTCACTGAGCTTAACAAAGGTCTATAAATAGGGTAACTGGGATTCTTCAAGGAAATGTAAGGAATATGGACACAAAATGGAAAATGTATATAAATCCCTCAAGCTGCTTTGAAATCCTTAGCCAATGAGGATAAACAGACGCATCAAATAATGTAACTGAAATCAGAATAGGAAGAATAATAGCTTATGAACAGATGCTGATGGTCTTAAAATGAGATCTCATCAGCTTCCAAAGTCAGTGGGACCTTGGGCCACACACACATAATGCACATAATTATGTATTTTATCAAATGGATAAACTCAGGAGCTCAGCGAGCTGGGCTGCAGCCAGCACTGTGTGCCACTCACTCACTAACATGCTTTACAAGAACAGACATTCAATTAGTAGAAAACAAAACCCAAAGAGGAAATTATTGGTTTTATCAGTCCTGTGCCAGCTAGAAATTAAACCTTTGAAGTCAAAGACTGTTTTGAGCTAGTATTAAAGCTTTCTTATCTGACTCTTGTACTGGGGCAAGAGTTGCCTCCATTTGAAATCCTTTCCTAGAAGCCTTCTCATTTCTGAGCTTCCTTAGAGACTAGAAATTCTGGAAAAAAAAAAAAATTCTTAACAGAGAAAAAGAGTCTGTGAAATTTACTGTATTGAAAATTATGACATGGAAGCAGGTTTTGCCTGTTGAATCTAACCTGGACATACTTCCCTGAAGTGAGAACTGTGTTCTGTATAAAAAACTCAACACAAAGAGAACAATTCTATTTATAACTACTATAGTCTCTGTACTTTTGAGTCTGAATGATGACACTTACTGTACTAAAGATGGAATACACTTGTGTGCATTTTCCCACTGCCATTTCTATAAAGTGCAATGTATGGATAAAAATGAGCTTATATGTGAAGAGTACACACATACCCCAGAAAGTAAAGCATTTAATGTAAGGTTATTGATTTATAAACAAAGACTGTGTATCGAGGCAAAAAACTGCATGGAAATGTAACACAGCTACTATAAAAAGTAACATTTTTAAAGTAAATATTGGCAACCTAGTAATATCCTGATAGACTTGCATTGCACTAGTAGCTATCACACACTGTTAAAAAATAGAATATTTGTATTCAGATATTCTCTGTGTCTATGTGTTCAGATCTATGTATATATGTATCACATATCTATGTATCTATGTGCTCAGATAAGCAGGACTTGATTTTGCCTATGACAGCTTTTAAGAAAGCAGAGGCTTTACATATTGTTAGTTAAAGAGTGAACGTTGTGATGCAGTGATGATAAGTAATATAATAGCATACAATAAATACATAATACATAGTACTGAACTCTAAAGAATATGCATGTATTCTGAAGCAACTTTTTCTCTGTTGTCCTGGTCTTGGCTGGGATAGAGTTGATTTTCTTCTTAGTAAGCTGGTACAGTGCTGTGGGTTTTTGATTTAGTATGAGAATACTGTTGATAACACACTGATGGTTGTTGTTGCTAAATTTTTACTCTAAATCAAGGAGTTTTCAAGTTTCCCATGCTCTGCCAGTGAGCAGGTGCACAAGAAGCTGGGAGGGAGCAGAGCCAGAACAGCTGACCCGAAATAGCCAAAGAGATATGCCACAACATGAAACATCATGCTCAATACATAAACTGGGGGGAGCTGGCTGGGACCTGCTGATTGCTGCTTGGGAACTGGCTGGGCATCAGTCAGTGGACGGCAAGCAATTGTATTGTGCATCACTTCCCCCCCAACCCCTTTGGGTTTTAGTCCTCTCTCTTTCTCCCTCCTTTTCATCATTATTATTATTATTATTATTATTATTATTATTATATATTATATTTTATTTTATTTAAATTATTTAATTGCTCTTGTCTCAACTCACAAGTTTTACCTTTTTTCCAATTCTCCCCATCCCACTGCAGGGGTGAGGGAGCAGCTGTGTGGTACTTAGCTGGCCTGGGTTAAACCACAACATCTGTTTTCCCAAAAGTTACATGCATGTAGATTTACAAAGGCACCAGAGATACTTCCTTGCTGAAGATCTTTTCTCATTTCCTAACTCCTTGACACCCAGGGTGAGGTATTTCTGTCTCATGGGAAGCTATTGAGCCTCAAATGTTTAATGGCCATGGACGAGTCTGGCAGAATAGAAGGAGAAATGGTGAGGCAGAGGGAGAGGCATCAGATACCCGCAGTGTTACAGAGGAAAAGGTGAGATACCTGATGGATGAAGAGATGAAATGCTGAGGATTGCCAGCTACACAGGCCAAGGAATTAGTTATTGGAGAAAGAAGCAAAGAGGGAAGGAAGTCAGCGCAAATACAGTGGATTATATGGTCAAGTCACATGCAGCACATGCCTCAGCGTCAGGACGGGTGATGAGAACCAGCTCGGGAAGGTGGAGAGTCAGGGCTGTGGCCAGAAGGGCTCCTCTGGCTCCAGCAAAGCTGTCACAGCCTTTGGTGGTTGTTCAGGCCCCTGTTTGACATGGCCCTCAGCATCAGTGCTGCTGGAGAAAGACTAGCATTTGTGAAGTCTGCCTGCCAAAAGAGGAGAAACTTCACTGGAGGGTGCAGTAGCAGCACATCCTCTCAGCTGCATGTCTGTGCCCCGCAGAGGGTCTCCAGGTGTGTCCTCCACGAGGCAGGAGCACGCTGGGCAGCACACGTAAACGTGCAACCTGGTCACACCACACTTGGTTTGAGTGCATGTTATCACTTCCTCTTCTTTCCTACACAGAAAGCCACCTTTAAACCAACCAACAGCATCTAAATCACTCACCGAACCCGTCACACCTCGCAGCACTCAGTGGCTCCCTTGCTCTGGCAGAGGAGGGTGGGGCATGTCCACGTAGGCACCGTCTGAGATGCCACCACACTCCTCCTCTGATGTACTGGCTGTTCTGTTCAGAGCCCATACAGCTATCACTGCAGACTGCTACACTTCGTTGTAGAAAAAGAGATCATTAGGAGGGTTTTTTTTGAGTTCTGTGCTGATGCCTAGTAAGTTAAAAAAGAATAAGTCAGTTGGCTTTATGTTCAAGGCAGTTCTATGAAAACTGGGTCCCATCACAACAAGCCGTTTGTCCCTGTAGACTGAAGCAGAGGCTTAATGTCCCAAATAATCAGGGCATGACCAAAGGTGGGTACAGTGTTCAAACTACCGTGTATGGCACTATAAAGAAAAAAGCCTAATCTTGGGTGCATAGCCTTGAGAGGGAGCTCATACAGAGGTCTTAAACCCTCATCCCAGTAGGGTACTACCTTGTTTGCTGAGATTTGAGTAGATTTAGGTCATCTTCTGTCTGTCCCCATGCTAGTTTTCAAGTCAACTGTCAAAATTCATGGTTCTTTTCACAAAAGGTGTTGCCATAGACCTCAGTAGATATAAATAAAGTAATTTTTATAAATATAAATAAAGAAAAGAATCGTCACTTTTCAGATTAACAGTGAAAAAGACATATGTCTGCAAAGAGCGCTGTCTTTTCCTTCCCTAAACAGGTGTCTGATTAGGGCAGGTTATCGCCCATTAAGGCTGACAGTACCAAAGTTGTTAGGTGCAATGCACATAGCCTAAGCCCAACACACATGCAAGCAGCCCAAACACGACATTCCCATTTGAAACCATTAGGTGTTCTGCACCTAGCAGCCCTGCTTAAGTGACTGGATCACACAGGAATTTTGGCCCATGTCAAGAGAAATGCTCTTGTAAAGGCCTTACAAAATCGAAGCCTGTATTTTACTTTCTGAGTAAAAGTCATGTTTCCTCACCTGAAATTTTTGCTTCTCCACCAAACACCTGCTTTGCTAACAGCCCTTCTACCCCTCCTGCCCACAGCAGGAACTATGCCCTCACCTGTCTACAGCTGCCTCAGTGGCTACATTAACGTGCCAATTTGCTGATGGTGAGGGAATCACCTCCAGCAGTTCTACAGGGGAAAAAAGATGGGTTTGGATTGTCAAAAGGGGTCTTCTTCACAGGTAAAAAGCCAGCTGACTTTGAGAAATTTCTGTCTGGCTTAAGATTGCTTCTCTGTTTTCTGTTTAACACCTAGTGATGCTCACTGTTAAACATATATACATCACTGTTTAACACATGGTGATTTTTTGCATATGTACATCACCGTTTAGCATAAAGTGATACACCACTGTTCTGATTGCCTCTCCCAAAACAGTGACTGCTTCTCTGTGCCAAGCTGATGTAGTGTGACCCCGTTCCTTCACCCACCCTCTCATTTCAAACACTGCCCAGCTAATAGTGTCTTAATTGCCTGGAAGGGGAGGTGAGCTTGCTGCAGCACTGTTGAAAGGTCCTGGCCATACGTTGTCTATTGGGTGGGGAAAGTTTGTAATTTTTCTAAAGCATCTGACAAGGTCACTGTGTTTTCAGAGGGTCTTGCTGCTTAGTCCCATTTGCATCTACATGGGAAGAACTAAATTCTTGATCAGTTAATTCAGGTGAACTTTGAGGGCTTTGGTTACCCACACAACTTGCAATCCTGCTTGAACCTCATTATGTCTGACATTCATACTTCCTCTGTACATTAAGGTTTTGCAACTCTGACCTATATTCACAGAGCCGGCAGCTGCAGCTCTTTATTTTCATATACTTGTTACCACCCCTCTCTTGATGGCTTTCAACCCCATAATGGAGTGGAGCATGTATCCCAATTCCTAGCTGCCAGACCTCATACATCTTGCTACATGGCCACATTCATTCAGTTTCAGCCAGTGATGCAGGATGACCAAGGATCCAGGACATGGTCCTTCAAGGTACTGCGATGTAGGTACAAAATAGGGATGGGTGTCCAAGCAGTAAACTCCTAGACTGCTTTCACAGCAATTTCAGGGATTTGTATTGCACAGCCTGTGTAACAGTATTTCCTTTTTTATGTTGTGCACTTCCCAGCTTTTAATTTGCTGAATATTCCCTATTTGTATTACAAAGAAGGAAAAGGAGAAGCTACTGTACTCTCTTCTCCAGATTATTTCTCATTTCCCATGCTTGCCCTCAGGTCCCCTCCTAGTTTTCTGCTTCCTGAAGAATACAGTCTCGCTCCTTTGATTGGAAAGGTTCCTTATTTGCTGTTTTTATGAAATTTCTCCAAACCCTTGCAATACCTTTCTGAAATCTTTTGACCAGTAAACACGCAATATTATACCTGAGTCTGCCCAGTGCTTGGTCATTTGAAATGGTCTCAAAATATTTATTTTTTTTTAACTTGCAGCCCATTCTTTAAACTTCCCAATATCCTGTGAGCATTTTTGATTGCATATTGAGCAATGATTTTCACTGAGCTATGCATTGCCACCTGGGTTGCTTTATGAAATTGAGATAGTTAATTTAGAGCCCTTAAGGTGCTTGAAAATGCTCTCACAACTCCTCCAGTGTGTATTACTTTACATTTGCTGAGACTGAATTTCATTTCTGTTCATCTAACTAGTGCACATCTCTGAAGATAAATAGCAAAGAATTCCAACAGGGCAATTTACTGGGAAAAATATGGCCTTACATTAGTTACCAACTAGCCCATTTAATGAGGAAAGCATTCTAAGGAAAGCAAGCCTCTGTGAAGACTCTGTTCCAGGAGCATGCTGAGGTGAAAAGGTGGGGAGCTTCTGGTTTAGACACTCAAATTTAATATGTAAGTAATATAATAAGGCAGCGCCCTTTCTGGTCGGGAAGACAATGTTGCCAGGATTAATGAATGATGCCTTGAATTTGCAGAGCTGGGGCTCATTAGCTATTGTAACACCCTGATCTTACAGGTATTTTTAATGAAATGCATCAGATGGAGCAGTGGTTCTGGCTTCCTGCTGTAAATGTCTGTAGTTTTGAGTCAAATAAGAAATTATGGCTTTTCCCTAGCTATCTAAATTTCTGTGTAGGAATAATCCTGGTGAAGGATAGCCAGACAGCATGCGGATCCAGCTTTTCATGCGGATTTATTAACAGAGCTTTTCCTGCAAGCCAGAAAAAAAGTCAGACAGACATTTAGGGCATAAACATGTCTTTCTGGCAGTCTTGGATGGTTCACTTTCAAATCTGGGAACACCCACTCCTCCCTACTGTCTAGAGCAAAGAGGTCACTGGGCTGTTTCAGTGCACTTCAATGACTTTCTACAGGGATGACAACCCACCATACACAGCTTGAAAGCTGCTCGCTTTCTAACAGATTAACTAGTTATTCTGAAAAGTACCAAAATAATCAGTAAATGACAACTGTGCACCATTTTCTGATCTGTTTTGTGGCACTACAGTACATTACATCACCAAGGCATGGTATCACTTGTGCCATTAAAGTGCTATTTAGGATGTGAGTGTGTTCAGGCTCACAGTGATTCTGGTCACCACAATCTTTTCACCTCGTATATCGCCCCCTTTACTCAGAAATCCGGGGAGGACAACTTGTAGCTCCCTGCTTTTGGGTTTTTTTAGGGGGGGAGTAGGGGAGTGGTAGGAAGGTGGGGATAGGATGGCTGACTGTGAAAATAGCTCCAATATGAATACTGAGCATCCCCCTTTGAGCATCCCAAATATTGTTAATACTGTCTGTCCAGTAATCCTGCTGCAAGCACATGTGAAGGGGTAATGCACCCAGATGTTTACAGAGCCTAATGCTAGGGTACCTTCCTGCCACGGCCACCTCTGTCATTCACTGCCCCACAATGCTGTTGTACCTTTTGCACCTGCCTCTACAGAAAAGCTATTTTAGAGCCTGCCAAATTCAGTAATGCTGATCTATTTCTTATGCCTCTCCCTGTAATATCTAGTTGCCGTAGTTACCTCATGTATCTAAGGCAACCAGATGTTACAGACGAAGGCACTGAAATAGCATCAACAAGTGCAAAAATTAAGTGTTGTAACTACTTTGCCTGAGTTTAGCCACTTGGGGCTGTTTCCTTCTCAGCTCTGTAATTTGCCACCTCCTCTGATCAAACCTATTGGCCTGTGTGGGGCTGCTGACACCCCAGTATCTGCGGGTGGGACGGAGTGATTCCCCGGTCCCCTCCCCCTGGAGCAATGGCTGGGGGGGTGCTCGGCCTTTTTATCAAGATCGTACTTCAGGGGCCCCAACAGACTGAGGATGCAGCAGTGGGAAGCGAGGGAGGTTTACAGTTAGCACAGAGCTGGAAACAATGACCTGATTTTATTCAGTTTGGGAAAAATCCACTTGCAGAATGAGGAGGATTTATCTCATTATCTGTTTTTCTGGAGTAAGAAAATGCTTGCAAGTCAGTCAGACAGCTTCCACTTTCTAAGTACTGGCCCATGGAGAACCCAGCAACTTCTAAAACATCAACAATATTGCTGTTTTCAGGGCTAAGTTTGTCAAACTCAAAATACTAGGCAACTAGTCCCTGATTCCACCTGATTAAGGATACTGCTGAGCCAGCAAAAAGTAAAATGTTTCTTATGTTTCATTATTTTCCTTTGTAAAATGGCAGTTGCTCCATGTTGCCCAAAAAGCTGGAAGACTAGAATGAGTCTCCCCGTAGGTGCAGTGCAGCCCACGGGAGGCATCGCAAAAGCCCAAGCTGCAATAAATAAGACTGACAGTAACTACACATGTCCCAAAATAACTGTTCTAGGATAACTACGCTGGGTGAGCAATATTTACAACCTGTAAGCCAGTTCCAAACGGAATTGATTTCCCAAGCGTTATGTCTGCGTGCAGATCATAGAACTTTTAAAGACTGGTGTGCAGGAATGGCTATGCCTCCCCTCCCTGCCCTTCCACGGGGCCATGTGATGGACAGAGAGGCGCTTGCACGCCAGGTCGCACAGGAGAGGAACGGGCGCTTTGCCACACCATGGGTGGGAGCTGTGCCACCAGACTGCAGTCAGAGGTGTCCCCAGAAACCCTCAAAGGGCTTTTTAGAGCATGCAACCCCACCCCCCCCCCAACAATTTTCCTCCAGCTGCAGCGCTGTATAGGTG
>JAVJGJ010000047.1:70370729-70381354 GCA_035590215.1 Microhierax caerulescens | reverse complement strand
TCGCATGTCAGTTTCAGGGCATGGGAAATGAGGTTCAGATTTTAAATATGGAAAGATCCTTCCTGTGTTTGCACAGAATTTAGCTGGTTTGGGGGTACTAATGATGTGTAATACAAATAAAGCAAATCTGAAAGTAAGTAATGCTTCCAGCAACAGGGAGATGAGGAGGGAAAAGATGCCTTTGTGGCATTTTTTTTCTTGATTTTTTTTTTTTTTTTTTCTTGTCATCATGGCCTTGCTCCTGAAAGATATATCAAGCTACCCACTACTAGCATTTCATTATATAGTAAGTTTTGAGGCTTCCTATTTGGGCTAGGTGATCAATTATTTTATAAAGAAAATGGGGTGTTTTTTCAAAAGCTGTGTTTTATTTTCATTTATAATTATCGCCACATGAGTCTTCAATTTTGAGTCTTGAATTGGACACACATGCACACTGACATGCATATAAAAGATCTGTGACAGCGGTCACGTGATGTTTCCGTACTATAATTACTGTCTGAATCAGGCCCAGAGTCCTTGGAACTTCCAGAAAACCTACAGAAAGCTGGTTTGAGTTTACCTATGGGACTCAGAACTCAGCTCAGGTTTTTATGTCATTAATAAATCTTTTTCTTTTTCTTTTCTTTTTTTTTTTTAAGGGAGGGAAGTGCCTTTAACTTCTTGTTGTCTTATCTTTGTATTGGAGAGTAGTTTCTTAGAACACTAGACCTGTAAGAGTAATGCCATCAGCTGGAAATCTGGTCCATGTGAGTGTTTTCGTGAGCTCTTCTTGCATCTTCCCCTCAATGATGTTCTTAAATTTTGTGGTTTAACGATCAAATTTCTCAGACTCTTAAATCGAGTATGCATTTCACTCATCTGTTGCATAAGAAATCCCTATATAGATAAGATGGTTTTGATTTTTCAGAGGGGAAATGGTTAAGCTGATTTTACCAACATGCTATTGTTTGCAGAAATGTATAAAATAAGTAGAAATAGCTTCACTTCTATCAAGTGACCTGAATTTCTTATCTCTAAAATGTTATTTAAGAAATGTAAACAGTTTTTTCATCTTTAAGTTGATCTTTGAAAATCTTGTCATGGCTCCATAAGAAATCCATACTCCTTATATACCTTGGGTAATAATCTTTACAGTAACAGTAGATCCCAGAGAGTTTCATGAGACTGTGCAGTATGCCAAAACTAGGACTGTAAAAAGCACCTGAAAATAAGGTTGAAAGAGATCAATCCAGGTAACTTTTCATTAGGCCGAAAAATAAGAACTATTATGGCTGCTCAACAGCCAGACCTTGTGAGAGCCTCAAGCAGGAGGTCCTTTCACTTTGATGAGTATGCGCCACCTCTGCATCGGTGTTATCCTTTCAGCTTACATATAAATTCACATACATTTCTTTAGAAATATTAAACTTGGTGCTTGCCTGAATGCACGGAGGAAACCTTGGGTTTATATCTTCATATAGATGGTAACTGCCATACTGTGAGCCAACAGGACCTCTCTGCCAGTTCACAGAACCCCATTGTTTCTGCCGCGCAGCCCCAGCGTTGCGGAGGCCAGCCGGAGCGCTGCACGCTGTCGGAGGACTACAACAGCAAATCAGTGGCTAATAAAGACAGGCAGCAACAGCAGCAGCAGTGTTGGCCTTCTCCACAGCAGGGTACCACAGATGTTTCAGATAACAAAGTGAGCTTCGCTGACAGAACATGTGCGTAATATATAAAATAATGGGAACCGAAAAGGGGGGGGGGGGGATGGCCACTCCAGTCCACCCATGTAAAAATGTTTTTTATTGATAAATGAGTAGCTGAATACAAATGCTGTCTGCTTCCATAGAAGTAAAAAACAGCAGGCTGATGTGAATGGGAGACTTTGCATGGTTCCTAGTAAAATAGACTGCAATGAAATCTTTTCCTTGTCCCTAAGGTGGGTCCAGATCTTCATCTGCAGTAAATCCATGCTATTTTCTAGCAATTATACTTTAAGTCCTTTGAAAATCTGACTGTGCTGTGGTTGCGAGGGGGATCATGGCCAGAGTTTCCTGTGTAACACTGGAAGGCTGAGCAGTTTTTGGATGGTACCTGCTCTACCAAAGAGTTGCTGCACTGAGGAGTTTTGCATGGTGGATCTGGAGAAACAGGAATATGCAGTGATGACCCACAACTACCAGGAATAAAAACCATGAGCAGTTCTCAAGTAAGATAATTAGCTGGGAGCTGGAGGAATTACAGCAGAAATCCCTGGTTTTGTGATATAATAGGCTTACCCTCTACTGTTCAAGTGTCCCAAAGTAATAAGATCAACCTCATAGTTGAGGAATCCTTGAGTGAAGGAGACTTTCATAGTCCTTTCCTGTACTGGTCCCAGGGGCGTGAAAAAGAAGCATGAATGGGGCACCCTAGAAATTGCCGGGCCACCCAGTCCCACTGGTATCTAGTGAATGCTACCAGAGTGTAAGGGTCCTGTATGACTGCACGTGTGGTCAGCTGAACAAGGGTTTGCAAACAGGATCTGGAGAAAACCCGAAGCGCCTCGTTGTCCCCCGTGTCTCTGTGACTGCCACTGCACCACCAGCGCTCGTACGCCTCGAGTGAGAGCTGCTTAGGAGTGTGCAACTTGTTAGCCTGCTTTTGAAGAATAATAGACAATGGGATTCAGCATGATGGAACAGGAAACTCCTATCAGAGGCTAATAAATGTTTCCTTGTAAAATGGGGAGATGCTTATGTGAGTCCAGATATAAAGTGAAAGTAAGACAGGCCCCGGAGGAATTACTGAGGTAATAAATGTACTTACTAGGGCAGTGTGTGCCAGAGCGAGACAGAAATGGGCTAAGACCAGAAGAAAATTAGAACCTCAAGTGCAAGCTGAAGCTCAGTGGTCAGGTGAAATTCAACCCTTTCCTCTGAGAAAAGAGTATCTGCTGGTGACTGACTTGATTATCTGGGATTGGCGTGGCCAATGAACAACAGCGTATGGTTTCTGGCATCTGTCCTGTTTTAAGAAGTAAGACATGATCATAGAATATGGCAACCAGCTGAAGGAGGATTTGGCTCTCCAGACTTGCGCATTGTTATGTACAGATTGTGCTGTTGTAACTAGACCACTGTAATGGGTCAGGGCCTGTTTGGGTGCTGGATTATTGGGGCACGAAGCGCAGCATCACAAGGTGGCTGAGATGCTTTGAGGCTGGCTATGGGATACGTGGGCTGGCCCAGCACTGTGCTCCTCTGCATGCACTTGTGTATGTTTTGTCTTGTTCAGAACAGTCATCTAAATTATGAGAGGTGAGGGCACACATTCATTCACGGTGAAATCAACATGAAATTGGAGGTGAATGATCTATAGTAGACGTTTCTGAAGCTGAGATATAACTGCAGGCTATGCTCTGAAAAACTTCTGGCTATATATGTGTTGTGGTCTCTTTATCAAGTTTTATATTTTCACTGGTTCGCTAAAGCAAAGGTATGTAAAAGCAGGACTTCTGTACTGTGTTCTTTAACTGAAGAAACTAAAATAAATCCTGATCTAAAAAAAAAAAAAATAAAATTTTTTTCCCCTTCTGAGCAGCATCTTATAATTGAGATCCACCTTGAACAAGCCAAGGTCAAAATTCAAAACACGGAATATGTTCATCAAGCTGCCCAACAAGATACCTTTATTCAGCCAAATTGGAAAACTTGTATGTAACTCAAAAGATCAGAATAGAGTCCTTATTGAGCAAGGTTAGGAGGGATAGAAACAATCGGCTTATATAGAGTATTTTTACTTCATAGGAATGTGGTTCTGATTGCTGAAAATGTATCCTTTGCATGAAGTACAAGCATAATCCTATGCCTACTTTGCCCTTTGAGTAAAAGTATGCTTAATAGCAATTTCAGGGGGGAAAAAAAATCTATTTAAAGCCTGTTGAGCAGAATATCCACTTATAGAGGGAAACTATAAGTGAATAATGTTAATGGAGTTCTGTTTTGTAAAACACATAGGACAACTAATAGAATCAAGCTACTATAACAGTGGATGATTGAATTACATTTAAGAGAGTACCTAATTTATGACCTTTAAAAATAGTTTTAGAGCTGTTTTGTAAATCCTAGACCTCCTTCATCCAAAAGTTTTTAGGAATCTCACCTCTCACTTTATATTATGGTCAGAGGACCTTTTGTGCTATTGTACGTCAGTAGTTCCATTAAAATATTTAAGTAGGCTAATTAGTGAAAGAAAAAAAATTGCCCTCTGGAGAAAACTATTCTACCTGTTTATTAGTATGGGAGAAGTTCTTAATGTGGGAGTAAATTTTGAACAATAGCAATGAACAATGACCAGATCCAGGACCTCCTCAGAAAAAGGAATTAAGCCCTATAAATATCAATTATTGAGTGTTTTTCTTCAAAATAGTAGTTTTTTAGAAAGCAGAAGTTTGTGTGTAGCTTCTACCAATCGTTGGCATATTATGTACAGGAACATGAAGTTTTATGCTCCCATCATTATTTTTCTTCCTATTTATTTTATTGTATCTGTTTTACTGCTGTGAAACTCTTTGATTCAGTGTTATCTTGTGCAAAGGAAACCCAAATTTAGCGCACGCTTTATTAAAACTGTTTTTATCAGTTTTAAAGAGGTCACTCTTGCAGACACTTGATGCCGATTTTGTGTTTAGGAAAGGAAAGGGAATTTGAGAGCCCTTCCATGTAGCACTGGGTTTTATATAGATTCTGTGTAGGAATGCACTTCTAAAACTCTCTCGTTAAGTTTTACATCATTCCTTAAAACATCCTACAATTTTGTTAGCTTTTGTGCTGGAGGGTTGTGCCTGCTGTGGTGTCATTCATTGCTCATCTTAAAAGAAGGCAGAGAACAAAGGTGGAATAAGCTGCTAATCTTCTGGATCAGCCAGACGTTATTGTTCAGTGGTATATGGGAATTTAAGGCACTGATCCTTAAGGGCGAGAGGTGCAGGAGAGGGGCCGCTAGGCTGCCAGAAGCAGTCACTTCCTTGTCGCATGCCGGTTGCCAGAGCGCTGGTGCGTCATGCTGTCTTAAATGTGGCTTTTGCCTGCTGGGTGCAATGGAGCTCTCCGTGGAGCATCACATTTCCAGAGAGCTACAAATGGAATTGGCTAGTTTAAGAATGCAATCATTTGATTTTTTTTTTTTTTTTTGAAGATCAATTTAGCCAGAAAGACCCTAGCACTTCATAGGTCTTGCTTGTTCACTACGAAAGCGCTGTGCCATAGCTCTGCACGAGTTCCTGTTGAGGTAACCTCGAAATTATTACCGCTGCAGAACCAGAGCCAAAAGGGCTGGACTGCATGTGTACAGCTAAGGGATGGGCTAGAAAAAGGCAGTGAGATTTCTGTGGTCAATCATACTTACAATTCTGTACTTCATAACGTAAAGTAAAAAATGTATTGTTTTACAGAGAAGCTCCATTATAGGTCAGCCCTTGTCTTAACCAGCCACTTGAAAGTGGCCCCACTTGACTCCCAATACAATTTACTCTGACCGTTAGTTAAGGGCTGTTTCTGCTGTCTGTGGTGTTTGCAGCTCCATATGGTGGTTGCTTAAGGCTGATCTAAGAGTAAACAAGGAGTACAGGGTTTCAGTTGCAGGAAGGTATGGGACTCAGTCTATAAAATTAAAGAAGGTAAGTGGGAGGGAGGTACTCTGTCTTTATTTTACACCAAATAGACCAAAGAATCAGAGATTATGTCTCAGTTCTCTTTTTCTTATCCTTGGTGGTTCATTAGCATACCTTTTCCAAAGTAAAACTCTTTTGTTTATGTGTTTGTGATTTTATTGCCGCTTTTCTGAAAATTATATTACTGTACTATCCTGTATGTTTAGTACTTGCGACAAGGAGAGATTCTGGCTTTGCCCCAAACTGCTTACAGTCTGGATACTTTTACAGTGAACATCTCTGAAGCAGCGAGGAACATTTTTGTGAGGATGAGAGAGAATGTCAGGCTAAAGCGCCATAAATAATTTATAGTCCTCAGATAATTGTCCTGTGAAAGTTTCCAGTGCTTCTAGTTTCTTCCTACCACCCCTATTTTCAGCTATCAGTTATAGAATCTTGACTTAATATTGTTAATTGCATAGTAAACAGAACAATATTGTTTGCCCCAAGACAGATTACCATTTCTCATTACAGAATTCACATAGACCACAAATCATTGATACCATCTCCACCAGTTATAATAAAGTTTATCTTCAATCTGATAAAAAGCATGTACTGAATAATAACTGTTGCTCTTATTGTAAGTGGTTTAAAAACACGGTTTTTAAAAAGCTGGGTAGTTCATTGAAGTTACTGTTCTGCATTTGCCCTACCAAAGAAAGGTGAGAGTTGTGGACGTAAGTGGCCAGATTTCCAAGTGTGACTGTGGGTGCAGCGTGTGCGGTTGCACTTGACAGCTGATGAACCTCTTCCTATTATCGGAGTCTAACACAGTCAGTCCCCCTTTTCCTGCAGTTATCTCTGTCTGTACTTGAACCCAGTTTTCAGTGTTATGTGTTTGCATCTGTAGCTTATTCATAGAGATTTAAAGTGCCTTTAGATGCTGTGAGAAGGTTTATCTCTTATCTTCAAACTACAGAGATCCTCCGTGGTCTGGAGGTTTCTGCCTCAGCCCCCAAGATGAGTAGTTACACCTGCAACGCTGCAAGCACAGGCACTAAGTCCTGGCTGAAAGCTGCCTGAAAAAAACAGTCTCATTTTACTTATCTCCCACCACAACTTATGCACGCTCACAGATGAAGAAGAAATAATTTAGTATGACACAAACCACCAAAATCCATAAAGGGAATACCATGGCAGAAGTATGGATATTGTTACGCTTCTCGACTATTTTGCACAAAGTGGAAATCTTCCACTAGTGCTTTTCCAATCTCCCCTGGTGAATTTAGGTGCCCTGTGGGGGGGCTAATCTTTTAGCCCTAAATGTTTTTGTCATATATGCTAAGATGGGAGCACTTGCATCATTGTGTAAGTGGCATTAAGCACAAGATGGCCCAAATGTTCGCTGTCACAGCTGACTTTTGCATTTTGCTACCTGTTCCCATTTTGATCAGGCTCAGCCAGTAAGTTCAGCTCTAAATACAAACTTTCTCAAAGCCTGGCTCTGCTCCTGACTCAAGGTAGACCTAGTTTGGTGAGAAGTCCTAAGATTTGGAGCCAGTTTTAAAGTTCAGGGACTTTATAAGGCAACTGAAAATATTATGGAAGTCCATCAGGGTTTGGATCTGGATGTGTGAAGTTGTGATTGAATCAGGTTCTAGTGTAATTCTGCGGGGAAACCAGGATTCAGCAGGATTCTTTCAGAGTTGAACCCCAAACTCATTAAAATATTACAATAAAGTAATTAATGCACATGGCCACTAGACACTCTTAAAATGTAAATTTCACAGCTGTAAGAAATTAGATTTGTTTAAAAATAACAGAAGTCTCAAGTACAAATTATGGAGTAAAAGCCTATAAAATTTCAAACTTGGTTTTAAGGCACAGCCTTTTTTTTTTTAATTTTTTTATTTTTTTATTTTTTTACTAGATCATTTGCTTTAGCACTAGCATTCAGAAACTGAATTCCTTGTTTTTTGCCTCTGAAGTTGCAGTCAGGCACCTGTGTAGAACTGATTAGTTGGGAAGTTTTCTTATCACAAGGTCAGACACAGAGAACAAGGGAAGCTTTGCAATGAGTCTGTGTCCCATCTGAACCCCATCTTGGGTTCAGGAGGTGCCAAGCTTGCAGCTACAGGCACAATATTGTGAAGTTCATTGGATGCCAGTTTGAGTTGTTTGCACAGCTGGGGGACAGGTAGTTCTCAGTGGACACCCGTGTATTAGCAGTAGGGACCACTGCTTTTTCACTGTACATGAGTTTTGGCTGGCACAAGAATAACTTGACCAATTTGAGTAGTTCCTGGAAGTCAGTTCCCCTAAATCAATCTGTGCCACAGAGGCTAAGAAAAGTAAAGCTGCTCCAAAGTTCAGGAGCAATGGAGCCAACTGGATTTTGCAGGGTATGTATGTCTTTTCAGTGCAGAGACCTAATTCCAGATTCTCCAGTGCTTTCTCACCCATTGCTGTTTACAAACATGAGCTGGGCTATAATGCAAGAAAAGACTTTGACTAACAAATGTCCAGCGGTGTATTTCAATCTGTTTACATCTGAAACAGTGTTGAAATATAGGGCTCCACAATGGCTTCTTGGCACACCAGCTTCATCAGACTACTGAAACGGGTGAAAGAAGGAATTCTAGTCAGAATATGTTCCAGATGAATCCTGTTGGAGATCCGTTTCTAAATGTACGCTACGTGCCTAACTATTAAAAAGTTCAGATTATGACCCCTCTAATGTTATTTTAATGCTAGTTTTTAAAATGTAATTATAAATCAAATTACATTTGAGATCTGAAGCTGACAGTAGTGAGCTGGAACACTCTAAGAGCTGCTTTAAAAATAACCCCTCTCAAACTTTATTAGTGATTTCAGAAAGAGAAGTGCAAGTGGACCAGCCAGATTCATCCACGCTGTTTCTGTCTGAGAAAGGACAACTTGCTAAGTGTCAGTTGTTTTCTGGTTTGCAGAGATGTAACAGGGGATTTTTCATCTTTACCTGGAAATTGCATTTCCAAAGTTTGAGTTTCTTTGAGCTTAAGCAGAAGGCATGAGCTCATTCAAATTGTATTTCCTCCTTTCTTTTCTTATTCTTTACTGTAATGAATTTCTCTAAAGATTAAGATTTCTAAACACTGAACAGCAACCAAGACACCAACTAAGCTGAGAAAAGCAAGCCATGATTTGGCAGGTGGAAAATTTTGGGGCAGCTCAAGCAATCATAGGAAAGAAATGCACTTAGTGACTGTCATTATGTTGGTCAATGGCATCTGCTCACCTGGGTGAAGTTATGTAAGTATTTGAAAAAAGGGGCTGGAAAAGAGACCAGAAGGACATAGCTGAGAGAATGTAGGCATTCAGCAGGGTTGAAAATGTTCTGTTCAGATAACGTATTTAATGGTTTTGGTAACTTTATAATTCTTTCTCTTTTTTTTTTTTTTCCCCCCTTTCAGTAAATGTAAATGTTTGCATTAGATACTCCTGTAACTTGCCTAAAAATGAACTAATCCACAAAGACGGTACATTAGAAACTACAGAATTCAAATTTCCATTTATATAGATGTAGTTTAAGGGGGGCGGGGAGGGGAGGAAGGGAAGAATCACTGGGTAGGTAGAGCTGAACAAACAATTCATAGTGACTCCTTTGGTACATTTTGGAATTTTTCTTTTCTTCTGAATGTGGAAAGTATTCAGTGGTTATTTACAGAATTCTTCAGTGAATAATACATTTTAAAAATCTTTATTTGTAGAGTTTTTGTTTAGATTATTTATAAATTTATAGTCATAGCTGGTTACCTAAATCACGTTATTTCTTCTGTTCCCTGATTGCATGAGTTACATATTTACTTGATTCAATACACAATGTAAATTGTGAGCGTTACAGCTGAACATACATCTCAGAATTTTTGTTTGGTTGCTCAGCTACATAAATCAGCCAGTTAGAAGAGGGAGGGGACATACCACATGATCTACTTAAGCAGCTAATACTTTAAAATGTTGAGATTATATACCTAGAAGTATACAGTTTGACCACAGTGCGTAGATTATATAAATTGAGTGGTATTATTTCTATTCCCTGATTAATGGTTGATGCTGTTACCTTTACAGAATGAATGTCAAATTCAAACCTCAATTTGAAATTTGAAGTCAATGAATATTTAAGCATTAATTCTAAATGTTCACTGTGAAGACATGTTAATATTGGTACAGCACATACGCTCCAAATTTTGCAGACAAAACCAGAAAGTAGTTACATGTTCCTAATGCTGTTAACTCAAAATTTTACTTTGAATTACAAGATTTTATATTGTTTACTCAGCTTGCATTTTTACCTTGTTTTGCAGATGGGGAAACTGAGGCAAAGGGGTTAAAGGATCTCTCCTGGGCCACGGAGTGTGTTGATGTGTGTTCCCACTCCCTAGACATGTGCAGAGACTACTAAGCTTCACTGCAGCAGGTAAGACAGACTGTACGTACAATGGAATCAATTCTTGAACTGACATAATTATTTCCCAGGAAGGTGAGAAACTCCCCAATATCTTAAGATCTCTATTCCCGATGAATCCCTTAAAAGCACGTGAAACAGACTATTCCCTTTGCAGACATAGAAAAGGCATGGATGCAATGGTGTGTCAACTAGTAGCTAAAATGTATCTGTGCTTTAAAGAGACACCTTTTTTCCTAACAGTCTTTAACAGCTGGTGCTGTGGGTTGAAGGCATTTTATTTTTCTACCCTCAAGTGATGTTCTTTAAGGAAGGGACACCAAATACCTGTGTCTTAAGATGCTTTTTGAATTGGAAAAAACTGGTGGCAGAGGAGAATATGGATGTGAGAGTATGTTGAGACTTTGTTCAGAATTGTGTAGGTTATGTTTATACTGCAGTTGCTGCAACTCTTGCAGACATAGTCATTTAGCAAGCTTCACAGTGCAGTACTATTGTAGCACATGGAGTGCTGGTTCTCCAGTTTCTTAGAAAGCTTTTTGGCATCTGAGCTAGCCAGTTTAA
>JAVJGJ010000047.1:70328229-70368229 GCA_035590215.1 Microhierax caerulescens | reverse complement strand
TTTTGTAACTGCTCAGAAGTGAAGTATGAAATAGTCTGTGTGTGGGCCACAAATGTTGGGAATGCAAACATTTCACAATAAACATGTTTAAATGAAAGTACTTGGCTAGATATGCTGGAAGATAGTACATGTTGGGTTAATTAATGCATACTCCATAAAAATAAACCTCACTTTCAAGATCTGACCAATAAAAATCATTAGTATATTTGGATCAGATGTGCTGATGGATGATTTTTATGTATACATTAAAGTTTTGTAAAGCGAATTGTCCTTGAAAAACCTAGAAACAGATTTCAATTTAAAGTCAAAATGACCCATTACATCTACTCTTTGTGTTTTCCTATAGCGAAATGATGAATTATTTCAGTTTTATCTTCTATACCTGCAATTGATTTACTATTGATGGGTTTAAATTTATCATTTTAAATGTACAAATCACAGCTACATAGCTAGAAACTGTTCACTTTCATAGAAATCGTTTGCCTGTAGAATGCAGTATCTGGTCCTAGGCATAATCAAATTACTATACCACATTACTTTTCTTCAAAAAAACTTCCCAGATCTTAAATTGAATCATTTTAGTACATGCATAAAATAGTATTTTACATTAAAAATCATATCATAGTCTTAGGGAAATCATACATATAAACAAACATGCGAACTGGCTTTGAATTGTATTGTGCTGTTGAGCCAGTTACAAACAGTGAATCAAACTGTGACTGTCTTTCATGTTGAATAGTATCTTTCTCCAAACCCAGTCTCATTAAAGACAAGGTGGTGACCAGCATCTGAGAGATGTCAGAATTCAACCTGGCTAATTTACTGAATTTGTGGTTGCTTTGTAGGAAAGCCCTACTCTGCACCCTTAGCATGGGAGTCTGTATTTGTATGAGCAGAATTAAGCAGAATTGAGCTGCAGACTGTTTTCTAAAAGTGAGAGGGACATATTTCACTTTTCAGCCCCACATCTGTAAAATATACAAAATAAGATGTTTGAGAGGTCAAGACTCAAAACCAAACATAATACAAACAGGCCAAAAATTTAATTCACAGTTGAAATAGAAGTGAAATCCTTCCCCTATCATTATCAGCAGCAAAATTTTTATTAATTTTAACAGCAACAGTAGGTGTAAGAGCATCTGTGCAGAAAATCTTCATATCTCTGTAGTCATATTGACTTCATTAAAGATCAGAGACCTGATGTTGTAAATTTATCATATTTTTTTCTGTAGCATTCACAAAGTCACTATTCTTGCACATGAGAAGAAACCACCTTTGCTCAAAAGCCTTCATATAACATTATCCTGATCTACAGTGTATAAAGTTTTGTATGTTCTGCATTTTAACTCATCCACTAGTTACCTAGTTTCTTGTGAGCATTATAGAGGATTTAGAGGTGAGGGCGATAATCCTGTGTTCAAGTTGTGTAGGTTTCTGTGGAAAGTAGGTTGCATAGGAGGTGGCTGGAGAAGTCAAGACTGATGAAACTAATGGAGGGAGTGAAAATGGCTGTCTGATGAATAGATAAGTAAGGAAAAGATCTGGGAATGTGCTAGCAGACAAAGGCGAGGAAGCCTGAATGTGGCACAGCTGAAGAGGGAAGAACTGGTAAGAGATGGGGGTTGACAAGTTTCTGGTATTGACAGGAAACATGATCTGCACAGCTGTATGTGTGACTAACTTAAAACTGGCAGGACATTCTTTAGATGATTACATCTATCAAACTCCTCTTTAAAGAAAGAATAAATATTTTACCAAAATGGAGAAAAGAAGGGCTTAGAGCTGTTTGGATAAACTATTAGAAAACTATTTTGAAGCCAGCGACTTAGAAGGCAGTGACTTCTCATGCCTAGAAATTCAGTGCTAGGAAGGAAGCCCCTGGTAGCAGGGGCAAATAGTGGGCAGGAGGCTGCAGTTTGCACTTTAAATACTTGGCAAGATAACATCTGGGTAGACTATGCACTTCTAATTCACATCTAATTAATAGGGCATGGAGGAAAAAGGCATCTCCCAGTCAGATTAAAGAAGCAAAAGACACATAGCGTGGATTGTTCTTTGGACTACTTGGTTTTGTGCAGCATTTTTTTGTAGAGGTGATTGCACTGGCACCATCGCTCTTGCCACAGTTGGCCTAGCACTATCTGAGACAAAGCTGAAATATGTTAACTTGGGTACTCCTGACAAATGCCGTGTGCTGGAAGTCAGCGTGTGACATTGATCCTGCTGGGATCCACAGTGCTCCAAAGCATCGCTGCAAGTGCCTTAGCTACTATTTATCTCAGAGTGGTTGGGATGATCTTGGTGGGAAGTCCAGAGTTAGAAGCAATTGTGAAGTTTCAGTTGGCACAGATTAGTCCCAGGATTTAGGACTAGCAAAGTGACTTAAGCACTAAATCCCTGCCTTTCCCCTCCAGCCTTGTTCCAAGCATAGCTGATTACAGGACCAAACTTACAGATTTCCAGATGACGATGATGATACACAAGGAAGTGGTTTGTATAGCTTGATTTATATTGATGAAGTGAACGGTGTCTGATTTACAAAGAAGAATTAGGTATCATAATTCTAGATACTAATGTTGCCATTGTAAACTAAAAAAACAAAGTTTTTCAACCCTAGCGGATGAGGTTACTTAGTGGTTAACAGCACAACCAACAAGTTGCTAGGCCAAAAGAAATACTTAAGTTCCAGGAAAGCAGTGCTAATTCCTACTGTTCCTGTGTAATTGATGTAGCTTTTGAACTGGACGCTTACATGCGTGGAGCAGTAGAGTGACAGACAACACATTAAAAAATAAAAGCTAACACCTTGAGTTTTCTCAAGACTTTGCTAGCTATAAAAAGCACAGGGTGTTCTCCAAGTCCTGTAGTAGCAAGCTAGGGAGGCGAGGAGGTGATGTGCACTCAGAAGGTAACTGTCTTGCGGAAAAATGTTCTGGAAAAGGCCGGGCCGAGCACGTGCCGAAGCTGCCCGCCTTCGGCTGGAGTGGGTGGCAGGCGGCTTGTGAGGTGGCGCCTGCGGGGCTGGCGGTGGGCCCTGCTGGTGGGACCCCTCGGGGGGCTGTGGCAGGTGCTCCCCGGCTTGTGTGGGGAGGTGGCGGGGCCACCAGGCGTTCAGCAGGATGGGTTTTCTCCCACCGGTACCACAGAGATGGGCACTGAGTAGGTTTCAGATCTTTCAAAATACGCCGAGTACTTTGTGTGACGTTTTTCACGCGTGGGCTCACACGGGAGCAGCGGGGGCCAGGCCTTGGGCCCCCACGGCCCGCTGCGCCCAGCGCCCTGCCCGGCCCTGAGGGAGGGCTGAGGCGCTGAGGGGAAGCTGGTGACCGGCGAGGCCGGGGCAGCTCCGAGGGGCGCGCTGAAGGCGGGACCTGCCACCGCAGCGCCGCCACCAGCAGCGCGGGCCCCGGCGGGACGGGCCCCGCTTGCCCGGAGCAGCAGGTGCCTGGCGGGGGCCGGGCCGCGCCGCCCCGGGAGCGCCGGGCTGCCAGGGAGCTTCTCTGTCCGCTCCCCCCCCGCTTGGCCGCTTAATTCCGAGGACTTTCTCCCCCGCGGGGTCTGGCCCGGTCCCCCGGCCCGCGGCGGTGCGAGGCCGGCCTTGCCGATCTCCTGCGGCGCGGTGGGAAAGTTAATTACGCTCGTCAGCTGCTTGCGTGCTGGCGCGCCTGTGTGCAGGGTTATTTCTGTGTTTGTTTTGAGGCAGATGCCTCTGACCCTGATCTCATAACTTATTTTTATTTCAGGGAAAATTTCTCAATATAACCCACTTCTTCATTTAGTCCCTCATGCTTCTGACAGAGCTTTATATAAAGTACAGAACGTGGAATTCCCGCCGAAGCCAGCGCTGACTTGCCAAGGAAAGCCTACTTTAGAAGTAACTGTTTTTGTGCTAGCTTTACAGGTTGTTCCTAAATTCTTCGATACTTTTCACTGGCAGATTTGCACAGTTTAGCAGGGATTCGCTTTCGTTATATTGCTGTCGTGGGATGCCGTGAACCAAATTGAGCGTTTTTAGAAACAGGAGCTGTGGGAGCACTTCTACCAGCTGTTGTGCTGCTGGCATCTGGCAGACCCACTCAGCTTGGCCAAAGTTCCTGAGCTTAACAGAGGAAAAAGAAGAGCTCAGTAATTGATTACCTGAAAGACAGTTTGAAGAAGTGCTATAAATCAGTAGTTGGTTTACCATATGGTATTTGTGAATTGATTAGGTTTTGGTTTGTCTTGGTTTTGTTTTAAATACTTGTTCCCCAAAGCTAGTAAAGCGGTTGGTCTTTTTTGAGATATGAAGGGACCAAGTAAACAAACAAAACAAGAAAAACAATCATGCAAATGCTTCCCGTTTTCTGTTGTTGTATTTGTATCTGTTTATGAAAAGGGTTATATTGAAAAATCTGTCACTTAAATTCTTGTTAAAGAAACATTTGCTTTGCTTATGGGAGTGACATGCTGACACCAGGCCTTTTGTATTACCTTGCTGTGCCTCTTGATAATTTTTTTTTTATCTTTCAGTGAGTTAATGCCACTGCTTCAGTTCATACAGATGAACTGTTTACCAAATAGACATCTTGGCCATAGGAGTAACTTATGTCTTATTTTAAGAAGAGGTCCCTCTGTGTCGATCTATAGTTCTGGTTTAGTTGCTCACAGAGAGATCCCATTTAGGTAGGCTTCTTACCATTTAGTGTTTTTTAAAATGTAGACAGTTTCTATCTCAAGAAAGCAAACAAAGTGCCCAACTAACTTTTAGTTACATTGTATTTCTTATTAAAATAATTTTTTGATGTAATCTGGTTGGTAGCTTTACTTCAGAACTGATTTGTTGCTTGTGCAGAAGAAATAATCAATTCAAAGGTCTGCAACTTTTTTCTGCTCACACCAGGTGTTGATCTGGAGGTTAATTTTACAAGGATCAGGCTCTGGGGAAGTAATGTGGAAATGTGCATTTGTGTAGGTTATCAGCTCATTCTGGTATTGAGCTGCTTTTCCATAGGCTTTAGTTTTTCAAGATGCTAGAAAAGAGGGGGGTGTCTGCAAATAAGGTGTTTCTTATTACAATATGAATGGCTGAGGCCCACAAATGTGTTACCATCTTCCCTAACCTGTGTCTTTAAAACTAACGCATTAAAATGTTAGCTGTTAGTTTTGACCTTTTTTTGGATGTGCTAGATACAGGTTTTAAAATCTCTTCCTAAATGAAATGTGATTATGTGGTTTTTAAAACCTCCCACCAAAAAATGTGATTTGGTCCTTTTTTAAAGCACTTACACAAATATTTTGAGACATATCTGTCTAGCGGATAACTGACGTTCCTTTTATGGTGTTGATCTAGTGATCTCTGGAGCAGTGATTTGGGAAAGAAGGATGTCTGTCTATACATGTATCTCTGTATAAATCCATATATAAAAGGACTGAGGGCTCGTTTCTTATTCTGGTAAAGAAAGTTAGCTATCCCTTAGGGAAATCACTGTTTTAAGAAGATGTGGGAAGTCTTTGCCTGCTGTCATTTTCCATTAGCTCTAGGAGTCAGGGGCACCTTGCAGGGTTTTTTGCTTGGATCTCAAAGGTTGTCAGGGTTTAGTCTTTTTATGGCTGAAGCAGAAGGCAAGGTTACTGTGACTTGAATTTGAACAAAATGGAGCCCTTAAAATGTACTGTAGCATATTTGCCTCAGTTTATATTCCTGGAATATCTGGAATTCAGACTGGCAGCAGTGTAAGATCGGTGTTCAAGGAATAAAGCATTTGGTCCCATTTTTAGAAGTCCTTTTGATAAAAGCTTAGTATGTTATAGGAAAAATAAATACTGGTTTGAGACCTTGTTCTTTGTCGTGGTGTCTTTGGATACCATGCGAATATCGTGAAAGATGGAAGTGTTTAAAAAATAATTCTTTACTATGCTATAAGCCCTGCTTCTGTGGTATTAAACCAGGTATAAGCAGAGCTATTGTTGCAAATTAGGAGATGGCAGACTGCAGCATGGAGGGAAGCAAGTGGCCAGGAGCAGAGGTAAGAGTTTTTTATGCTGGCTTGACAGTTGAGAAACTTTAACGTACCATTATTGTGGAGACTCCTACATATGACCTGTAAGGAAAACTGGTGGAAACTGGAAGCTGGAAGGAGGGCCAGAGAAGGCCAACAGGAAGTCTGCCTTTTCCCAGCATATTTCTCTTATAAGGCTTCTTCTGTATGTCATCAAGTTCTGGAGCTGCCTTTCCCTCTGAGCAGAAATCGCAGAAGTGGCTGTAACCAGGGAACTAGAATCTGGCCCGTTTACTTTGACACACACTTACATGGCACTGGCTTTCTTGTGGTCAGGAATGTCTTGGGGGTTTAGTGCCTGGGAGCTCAACAGCTTTCTGGTGGCAGGGAAGTACAAGGAATGATGAGAGATACCTCTTTGTCAGAACTTATTCCTGTGTGTTCTCCGATTCAGTGGTTGACTGTGATAAGGTTGTTACTTATGAATAAATACTACCATGAATAATAACTGCAGGATTTGTTGTTTGAATGTTTAATTAAGGGATACTTGGAAAAAAAATCTCCTCCAAAACTCCTAAATATTTTTTGTTTAGTAAATATATAATTGGAATAGTGCCAGAAAATTAATTTATCAAATGTTGTTTCTGGAGAACTGCTGAGTAATAGGAGAAGCTGCTTTGGTAGTAACGGCTTTAAACATATTCCTTAAAATAAATCTATTCATTTGGCAGCTACAGCTCATGAAGTTTGGTCCTGGAATACATTAGTGAGCTCTACACCCCCTCATCCTTCCAAAATTTTAAATCCTACAAATAGACTATTTTCAGTTATAATGGCAGATGAACTTGAGCTCTTTCTTTCTTTCTTGCACTGAGATTTAGGCAGCTTTCTGTCTTTCAGAAAATTTAGGAGAAAATCTTGAACTGGTTCCAGTATGTTTCTAAGAGTCATAGTCACTGAGGGCCTAATTCTTCTTTCTTCATCTGCCTTGTGAAGTGTAGCCCTCTGTAAATAAATAGTCCTTTTGAAATGGTGGGGGTTTAAAATTCATTTTCTTAAAGGCATTTACAATTCAGCATTAATAAATGTATCAGAATAAGACTGTAGTTGCTTCTGAGTATTCATCTTTGTATTCTTATAGTATCAATTAAATTTTTATTTATTTGCATTAGAGCTTGTGGTGATGGGATTGCTGCTTTTTTAATTTTAAGTTATTTAAGGATATCATTGGGATTAAGAAACAGTTTAGTCTTGCAACTTAGCCTTTGACTTTAAAGCTATTACAAGATCAGGTCTTTAACCGCTTTCTTGGGACTCATCATATTATTAAGCATAATGGCTGTGGAAGTCATAGGGAAAGCTGAGTCTGGAATCTGGAAAAAGGAATTTGAAGCTGTGTGGTCTAGCAGCTTGTGTGATGCCATGGCACTCTGTGTGCTGGGACCCTGCACACCTGGGTTCCCTTCTCATTGCTCTGGGTATTTTTGTCATCTTGAGAGATAAATTCAACTTCTGTTTGTCTGCCTTACCTACTTGCTGGCCAGGCTGCAGGGTTCCAGGAAAGTTCCAAAATGTCAGTGTAAAAGAAGACCCCTTTCCTAGTGAATCTTTTCCAACTGCCCTCCCACTCCATCAGCTCGCAACCCTGATCTCAGTTCACATTTCCAGTTTACAAGCTGTACTCCAGGACTATGTCCTCTTCTCTTTTACCTCTCGGCATCTTCTGTATCTGTTCCTCACAATCCATGTTGGCAAGAGGCTCAGTTTGTGGGCAGGGCTTGTCTGTGTTAGACTAGGGCTCTGTCACAGACCCTTGTGGCATGGCAGATTTTCCCCTACTTCATAGTCTGTGTTTATGCTGGTAAAGGATGATGATCGTGAGTGCTGGTCCCTTCCCAGCTCCAGAGCTATTCCACTGGTGACAGGTTCTAAAAGTTGTACTTCCAGATCTTTGGGGTGGTTTTAGGAGTCTTCATTTTTGAGAAAAGGCTGTTTAAATGTATTTCCCTCATCCAATTACACCGAGTCTTTTTGCTCATGCTTTTCTCCACTTCTCTTTCTAGTGTATGTATTTTAAATTTACCCGTTTTGAATGTGGCAGTTGGACACTTGGCCCTGTGTAAGAAGAATCTGACTCTTGGAAAGGATTTGAGGATGTAGTTCCACATGTTAAATAATACTAAAGAATGTGCTCTGATAGCACAGTGCTTTGTAAAAAGCCTGCTGGGAGCACAGGGTGTGTAGGGAGCATGGCTGCCAAATCAGCTGTGCAGAAAGAGCTGCTCCCTTAAAGCATCTGTGTTCTTGCCCTATCTGGACCTTGCAAGTAGTTGTGCATGGACAGACTGCAGTGCCCCCATATAGCTAGTTTCTGCATTTGGGTTTCTGCACCATTCCTTGTGAAGGATGCACTTTTTTTTTTGTTTAAATTATTTTTATTTTGAGTTAAAAGCTTTGCTGAGCTTTAGTGGGAGGAGAAGTGGAAGAGAAGTATGCAATGTGGCATAAAAGGCAAAAGGTTATCTTTGGAGCTGTAGTAGATGAAGTGAAGAGAGTGGCTTTCCCCAAGGCTTCATGACGTGGTGGTGCCTGATGAAGGGAAGAAGGAGGCTATGTATTAAGGAAAGTATCAGAGAGATGGCAGAGAAGGAGAAAGTAAATGCAGCTGGAGCTGGAGCACTGGCTTCTTTTTTTTGTAGCTCAAATCAACTAAAAGCTCAACTGCTCCAGGATTCCTCCTCAGCCTCCTGGCCTGTTTGGAGGAGATCTGCAAGTAAAATTTCAAAGCCAGAATTAGTTAGGAATTTCAGTCTCAACAAGTGGCCATTAAAAAGAAGCAGCTTCTTGTGACTGCCTTGGTTTTGGTGTGTCTGTAAAGGATTGTGTGGTGGTCACTAACTAGCCTTGTGATGGGCATTTTCAGTAACTCAGCCCTCTTGGATCAGGATTAGTTCTGTTCCATTAATGCAGAAACAGGGTCTGGGAAATGATCAGCCAGATCAGCTTTTCAGGAGAAACTTAGCTCCTTGATCCTTCAGAGATCTCCATTCTCACTATCAAACTGAATCTGCATTATGTCCTACACCATCTGGTAATTGCTGTACAAATTATTTGATTACCCAGAGTCTGTGTTACCAAACTGTGTATGGGTTCTCTCTGATATTTAAAAGATTGTAGTTGTGTTATACATGGAACCGTAGCAGTGAGGGGTCCTTTCTTGGAGTGAGTCACTTTTGCGTACCACGTTGTTTCTGGAAGAGGCCGCATTAAGATGAGTGAGTGTGCCAGTTCTCTGTCACTGTTGTGGGAAATTTAAGTCTTCTACTTAAAACTCGCTGCTTTGCTGCTTCTAGGAAAGGGTGGTTGAAGATATGTAATTTTGGTGAGACAGAAATAAATTTCTGTTATATTTCCTTGTTAAATCAGCTGAATTTGATATGAGGAGTCCTGAAAAATCAAGGTGATATGATGAATGTTTGAGTGCTAATGTTAGCTCAGTGAACATTTTTAGTGTAGCAGGTAACACACAAAAATGAGAAGACAACATTATATTTGATGCAAAGCATAAATTAGAAGGACATTTTCAAGCTAAGAGTGTGTTCAGAGACAGTGTAGAATGACTTTTTTTCCACATTTACATTTTAAAAAGGAAATAAATTTTGTTTTTAAGGAAGGAGAATAGGATAGGCGTGGTTATCTTCAGGTGCAGAAATGGAGAGAATTTCAAATGTACGGTGGTGTTTCTCTGACTTGATTAGTCAGGTTTGACAAGGGTTTTGCAGGGTGGAGGAGGGTAGAGGATCCTGTGTTCCAGGTGGTTTTCTCTCAGAAATCAAAATGACCAAATGAAGATTGCTGTCTCCAGAATAGTGACTGTTTGTTTGGCTACAGAAACTTGGAATGAAAAAACTTGGAACCTGCTGCTGCCCTGAGTGGTTTTGTTGGTTTTTTTTCCCAGATAGGCAGCAGTCAGCACTTGCTTTCTAAAAGAAAGTACATCAGGCCTGTGCGCAACAGCTCCACTTGAGAAGTGTGTGTTAAGGGTGATCCAGCTTCTAAAGTGTGTTATTCTTTGAAACAAATCTGAGTGGGAAACTGAGGATAGAAAGAGGAATCGTTTCTTGCCCAAGTTCAGTCAAAGTTCCTTGATGCAAGAGAGATTATTTGGCAGTAGTTCTTTGTTACTCTGAGTTGCTGGTGGGAACTCTTCCAAAACAAATCTAGTCCAATGGTCTAAACGCCTTATTTTGTAGTTTACTTTCTGTGTTGCTGCCTTTGAATTAGTTATTGAATTTCCTACTCTTGTCACAACAGACTTATTTAGAAGAAGACCAAAGGGTTCTCCTAAAGTTTTCAGGGGCAAGACACTGCTACTCCTGGCTCTGTATGTCCGTGTTCACTTGCGTGAATGGTAGAGGTAAAAGGAAGTTGTTGGAAGGTTCTTACCTATTTTCTTGTTCTAAGATAATATTAATTACATTTTAATTTAGTTAAAAATGCTGATAGGAGTCCTGTCTTGGGCCTCTTTGGAGAAGAGAGGTAGACTTGATGTAGACGGGATAGTCAAAAGCAAGGAAGAGATCAAACAGGAGTGTGCCAAATAGAGCTGTCTCTGGAAGAAAGAGCTGGGCTGGGCCCAGGACAGGAAAGCCTCCTCCTGTATCAGACATCTCCTTTCCAGCACTGTTGTCAAAAGTTATAGAAGGAAAGGTGGACATCTTGGTTTTCCTATAGGTGTTTTAGTGGAGACCCTATAATCTCTATGTAACTGTCACTCTCAGAATTAATTGTTTATTTTTTTAAATGCTGTAAATAAATAAATACTTGGTTTGCTGAAGATGTAAAAATCATGGCAACGGTGAAAACACCTCAAGCAGCTGGTTTTGCAGATTAGTCAGAGATGATGGATAACATCTTGATGCAGGGAAATAAAATGGTTTTAGAGAAGGTGGGAAGTAGAGGTACAAGATTTTAATTGTTCAATGCACAGACATAATCTAAGCCTATACACTTCTCTAAATTCTCAGTTAATTTGATGTCAATATAAGGCTTGTACAGCAACAAGAATTGATTTTTCTTTTTCTTGTTCCTCCAGAGCTCTTGTCATGATAATTATTTGTTCACTTCTTTTCTCACACTCAGACATCACTTTGGGGAAAATATAGTCTCCTTGAGGATCAGCACAGTTTCTATTATTTCTAAACCTTTTCCATTCATTCATTGGGTTTTTTCAACCCTGTTGTAGCATCTTGTGTCCTTTCTTCAAACAGTAACTCTCATTTCACTTTTCATCTCTTTCCTCGCCTTCAGTTTCATCAGCTAAAATAATTTGCAGTAGAATATTTTGTGCTGACACTTAAATGTCATCACCACACTTTACATGGTTTATACTACCATGAAATTAATGGTATTGGCCATAGGGAGGCATGCTACCTGGAAGCATTTTCAGGCTCAAGGCTTTTTAGCCTATTCTAAAAGTGAATTCTATATCAGCTAATCTTGAAAATACAAATGCTATAAATCTTATATTTGGGACAACTCAAAGCATAGGAATATGTAAACTTCCTTAAATGTGGTTTTACGCTTTGTGGTGTCCTGTGGTCTGGATCTAACTTGTGGGTTCCTCCTGGGTAAAGTGATTGTAGTTTATGTAAATTTCATTAGATTTGGAGACCGTCACCAGAACTGAACTGTCTGCGACATCGTGGTTGAACGTTCCACCCATCAGGCTCTTGGCTTTTCTAGGGTCATGACACTGCACACTGAAGTGTTCCTTTTCCTCTTCCTCAACCACTTCTAACAGTCTCTTTTGTATCAGTAAAACTAATAAAACTAACTCCTACCCTTTATGAAATAATCTTGTTTTCATATTATCTCAAGTTAAGGGCTCCAGTGTAATATCTGTACGCTAAATACAAGCATGTTACTGTAACTGTTCCTGCTTTGCTAAAACACCTTCAGTGTAAGTAGTCAGAATAGCTTGAAGGACCCCTTAGGAATTTCAGCAGCTTTTGACCATGCAACTGATGTTAGAGGGAAGGATGAGAAAATGCCCTCCCTTAGAGGAGAAGATAGCTCACTATACATGACATATGGGGTTGGCTCCAACTCACATGTTAGTTTATTTTTAATTAGTCATATAAAGTACTTAGTGCACTTTGATATGAAGCATAACTTGCTAGTGAGACTATACCTGCTATTTGGGAGAGTTTGTGATATGATGTCAATATGATGACCACATTCAGAAGGTAGTGATTTCTGCAAAGTGCTAAATGATTTCACATTGATCTTACAGTACTGGAGAATCTAGTTTTTATCTGTACACAGGAGGCCTCCTTCAGCTCTCACTGGCTTTGACAGAAGTGTGAGCAGGCCCCAGCTTTACTACAGACCTGTTTCCATAGGTTCTATATGTGCATGCTCAATTAATGCATATTACAGAGCCATTTTTCATGCTTCTGTACTGCTGTTAGACATCACAGTTTCGTTTCACTTTTCTCCCTTTACTGCGTGCCCCCTTGAGACCTGTTTTATTTTGGCTTGTGAACATCCTGGGAGGCTGTCCTCTTACACCAGTACAGCTTCTGTCTGGAGTATAGACAGTCTCAGAACAAATTCATTAGTGGTCAGCATGGCCTCTGTGGTTAGTTTTACATCCTATTACACACACACACACACACCCACCCCCCTTCAGACCCATGTGTAGGTTATTAGGCTATTTTCTTCTTGCTGGGAGCAATTTGGTTTTAATTTAAAATAAATGTTCTCTGTGAGAATTACACTGCTGTTCAACTTTTTTTTTTCTTTTCAGAGTGCCCTTCTATACAGAAGTATGCTATGGGTGTAACTTAGCTCCATCCCTGTGGACTATTCCTTGCTCTAAGGCCCTCAGCTTCTTGTTGTCATGGTGTGCCAGTTCAACACCTGAGTGTCATCTGCCATTAGGCAGTGATCCCACTGTTGAGGGACTGTTGTGCCAAAAGACATTTGTTTAGTGCTTATGACCACACGAGTGCTTGAGAAAGAGGTCTTGCTTTCTTCCACAGTCACCCAGCTAAATCTTTATCTTGGTTAGAAAAAAAAAGAAAAGTGGAAAGAACTGAGACAGCTGATAAGGAGATTTCTGACTGTAGCTTTGAGTGTTTGGTGTTCCTTGTAGCACATCTGCATCTTCAGAGGGCATTGCTTTCTGGCTGAGGTGTAAAGCTCAGGAGTATTAATTCATGCAGCTGGCTGGTACAGGGGACAGCCCTTTTGAAGAATCACAAGACAAGTAGTTTTTCCTTCTCAGTCCTTACAAACAGTATTTTTTTATGTAACCATGTGGATCTCCTATCCCTATTGAACAGTCTTATTAAACATAAGTTATCTGTAGGAAGAGCTTCCACATACAGAGTGGTCATCTTTGATCATCCTTGTTGCCTTTCACTGAACGTTTTTCAGTTCTGCTCTAGGGGAGGGTATTGAACGTGGTATGGATTTATACAATAGCATAATGATGGTCTCTGCTTTGTGCTCTGTTCCTTTCCAAATATACCTGAGTGCTCTGTATACCTCTGTGGGTAGAGTTTCTTATCTGCTGCTGATCAGTGAGCTGGTATTTTCACACAACTGCTCTAACACAGAGATATTTCTCCTGGGTGGTGGTGACCTGTTTGGGGTCCATCACTGCATATGTGAGGTTGGGATTGGTTTCCCTGTATGTGCTCCATTTCATTTGCTGTTTTGTTACACAGTCATTCAGCCTCTAGTTTTTGATAGCTTCCCTCATGGGTACTACCTTGGATAACTTGGAGTTGCCTCACTGTTCATGCTGTTTCAGATAATAGATAAATACTGAATGGCACTGCAGGACTGCACTGTGACCTCCTTCCTCCTATCGCAAGAATGGAAAGTTTACTCCTCCCACTTCCTATTTTTAGCCAGATGTTTATCCATTTAAGGACTTTCTTAGGCCATAACTGCTAATGGTTCATGTCATGGCTGCTTACCTCACTTACAATGACACATATTGTAAGACAACCTTAGAGGATGGTTAATATTCTTTCATGTTTAACTGATACACAGTGGACTCATCAGTGAAGACACATCATAAATAATAACATGATAAGAAAATCTACAACTTTTCTATCTGGCGTGTAATATATTATGGATATTGGTCCCCAAATCAATCATTGCTTATAACAGATGAAATATACTTCTGTGTAATTCAATGTAGAGGTTCTGCTGGCATGCTGAATGAGTGATGTGCCAATTTCAGCTCACTGGGACCTCACAGATGGAGTAGTTTCCTGTGCATACTTTAACACATGCATTTTATATATGTTTGAATATATCTTATTTTCTCATGTATATTTTAAGATGTTTGCATATAGCTTATTTCTACATGTGACTTTTTTTTAAATTTCAGAAGTGTTCTCTACCTATGAAAAATGGGCAGAAACTTTGCTATGTGTCAGCACTGCTATCCAAGTGCCAGCTTCATGTCAGTGGAACACCTGGATTTCCTACAAGTTCTTATTACCAGGAAGAGTAATTTAATGGGTTTTTATGAATAAAGGCAAATGTTTAGAAAAAATTTTTCTAAACTTCTTTTCTAAACTTTTCTAAAACTTTTCTCTTCCTGGTGTAACTCAGGTGTAATATCTTTGCTGAGACCTCTTTTGCTGGATGTTGTCCCAACTGTTCGACAGACTGCTGCTTTGGCTCTTGGGAGACTTGCCAATTATAATGATGACCTGGCAGAGGCAGTCGTGAAGGGAGACATTCTTCCACAGCTCGTGTGTTCATTGTCTGAGCAGAATGTAAGGCATCATTGTTTTCTTAAGTAATAATTTTTTTAAAACTATTGCACAGGGAAAGGGAAATATTTCTGTATTAGCTATCTGCTGTTATTCTAATATAGCAATAAATGTACTGAAGTCAGAGGCAGCATGTATGTATGTTTGCACCCCTGAGAGATCAGTGTGTACTGTGTGCCTAAGTTTGATATTTTGAAGTCAAGCTTATTTGAAGTCACCTTACCTTTTAGTGCACTGTAAGAACTATATTCATGGCACTGTTGTGTTTTCAAAAGGTCCCTCTTTAAAAATGAGACTATTTGAAAGCTGTAGTGGTAATTGACTAGGAGTTGTTTGTAATACCAAACACTTGTAAAATGCATATAAAAACCTGAACTTCTATAATTAAATATTTAATATATCCAAACATTGTCTTCTGGAAGTCTGTAGCATGAGAAATATCAACCTACTGACACAGGAACGTATGCTGAAAGGTTTTCATCTTCATATTTGTAAAAACCAAACAAGTGTAGTCACAATTGCAATGCAAATAAATCTGGTGGTCTCTTTTTCTCCCTTGCCATTTTTCTTCAGGTTTTGCATATATTCCAGCTTTGATTTTGCAAGTGATTCTAACCTAGATTAACAGAAATACTTTCAAATAAGGTTCCTAATAACTGGAAAGAGTCAGCTGAGACTTAAGTGCATTGATATCACAGCTATACTTAGGTTGCAGTTTTGATTTATTATAAATCTAATAAAAAAATCTAAAAATAAATAAATAATAAAAAAATATAAATCTAATAAAGTAGGATTCCAATGGAAATATAATTTGGAAAACTATATATCTTCATTTTCAGTCATTTGAGGAAAACATAAATACTGTGTATTTTTTGGTGGATATAAGTAATTGCCTATACAATTAATCTTAAACCCCCCCAAAAGCTAAAGAAAAACCTTGATGTTGATACTAGTGTAGTATGGAAAGAAAGTTAAGGTTTTAGTTAGACAAGTTTATAACCATTTTGGTTATTTCTATTTTTAAGGGAAGAAGGGGAACAAAACTCTTTATACTCTATTTTGGGTTGGAAACTACTCCACTGCTACAACTCAAAGCCCTCACTAAATTAGCTTGAGTACCTTGATTTATGTCTTCCATGTTACTGCCTGTGCTGTGGTTACATAGAGATGGCTGTAATTCAGAATCACTTGGGGCAGCAGCAAGATTAGTGTGAGGTCATGGAAAGCCTACTATGCCTTGGTGACTGAGGGCAAGTGAAGGAAACTCATTATCCAGTTCATGCAGAGTTTAGCAACGCATGCAGTTTGTTGCTTCCCATAGGCAAAAAAAAGTTTCAATTCCACTCACTTTTAGTGTATCAACATCTATAAGGATCAGATTCTTTGAGCACAGAGTAAATACTGATTCTGCTGATTTATGGAGAACAGTTACAGGGTCATATCCCAGATCAATGTTTTGTCAATTGTGTTGATAACATACCTGTATTTGCACAGGCAGACTGGTAAACAACTGTAGCTCCACTGAATTCAGCAAAACTTATGGTAACTTACATTAGTTAGGGATTTGACCATTTGTCTGTACTGTTTCCTATAATTTCTGTTTCCCCTAAATGATGTTTAATGCTTTGCTTGTAAATTATATTTAATGTACCTGCTTGTAGGCCTTAACTTAGGAAACTGGATTTTTTTTTGGCATTAAGGAATTAGATGAGTACCGGTAAGCTAAGGAAGGCCAGGGCATGTGTTTGAGCACTGGAAGATGACTGTGCTCTTTAATTGTTAACGTGCTCCCTAATATGGTTTTAGCCAATACCAGCCATCAAACTGCTTGGTAATCCCTGGATGTGGTTTAGGGGATAGCACATGGCAGGGACAGTTTCCAGTATTATGGATGAAGCCATTGTGCTTTGAGGGCAGAGGAGTTTAGGTGGATGGATGTGGCACATTTTGTCACTTTTCTTCAGGGTCAGGGAGTAGGCCTGGGTCCATTTTGCTTCTGGTGGAGCCACTGCAGATACTCTTCTCTTGCTGTGCCTTAGTGCTTTAGATCAGACATTTGGAGGTGTTTGGGCACATTACAGGATGTACAAAAGTACTCACGTGGTTCTTTGTTTCTCTGGACTTGATCCAAAAGGGATGTGGGCTTTGCATTGTTTAAGTTTTGGGTACCTTGGCAACAGGAATTTAGCACTGTAAAGTGCTCAGGCTCCCTGTGCAGAGCAGGGGAGAATCAAGCATCTTGGTATGAGATTAAAGCCAACTGGACATGGAGAGAGAGCCCTCTAGAGCTTGTCCATAGGGATGATCTGTCAGGATGATCTACCAGGCATGCTCTGGGCATGTGGACATTGCAGTAGATCAGTTGTGTTCTAGTGAATCTTGCACTCATTGCTGCACAGTGGCATGACGAGGGAGAGGAACTTTCTCACAATGTGGTTGTCTTTGGCTGGAGTACTTTAAGTGGGCTCTGGATTTTGAAACTGTAAGGCAGGGGAAGAAATTTAATCTTAAGCTTGGACATCGCAATGATAGTTATGAAATTTCAGGAGGAGACTGAAATGTGACTTCTGAGGGCAGGACTAACTGTCCTTGGATTTTGCTTGAACTTCTGATAGAGATGGTGAGCTGCTTAGTCCTGTTGAAAGTGAGCTGTTTCTGGACACTTGCAGGAGTAAAATTGGGCTGCCTGGTCAAAACCGAGGGTCATCCAGTGTTGGGTGTTTGGTAGGATGTGTTTTCAGGATCTTAGTTGTGGTCTTAGGCAGTATTTAGGCATTTCAGGATTCAAATCCTAAATGCTTTTGTTGGATCTAATTCTTTGTATCTCAGTTTCCTGTTAGTAAATGTAAGCAATGTTTTCTCATAGACATGTTGTGAGGGTATATACATTAGAAATTGTGAAACCTTGCAAGTGTCACAGATGTGTAGAAACATTTTAGGAGCTTGCCCTGCACAACCTGTGTAATCTGGTTAAATATGTTAAGAGCTATTATTTTTGCAGCTTTTATCGTTCACTGCTCACTTAAACAAAAAGACATATCTAGACTTATTATCTTTTACCCATATCCTCTTAGTCCTCTCATTTCTTCTGTTTGTTTATGCACTTACTGCAGGTTTTAGATTGTGAGCTGTTTCAAAGAAGGACTGTAGGTTCATTGTGTGATGTCTGGTGATCCTCATTTGGATCTGTATGAGACATTGCTGCTACTAAAGCAGTCTAATTTATGCATGCCTGTACTGTATTACGCTTCAAACTATTTAATGTTAGTGAAAGCTTTTTTTTTTTCTTCTTTCTGATTTGTATAGCGCTTCTACAAGAAAGCAGCTGCATTTGTACTAAGAGCAGTTGGTAAACATTCTCCACAGCTAGCTCAGGCAATAGTTCAGTGTGGAGCACTGGAAATGCTTGTGATTTGCTTGGAAGATTTTGACCCTGGAGTCAAAGAAGCTGCATCTTGGGCACTTGAGTATATTGCCCGACACAATTCAGGTAACAGGTTTCACATGTGTTATCTTTTAGCTTAACGCTATGTAAACATTATAGTAAATTGTATTATTGTAATGTTCATAAATATAGCAAGATTCTTTTTCTTCTCTACTGTCATGAAATTTTAATTTGGAATAAGAACCTACTCTAACTATACCAATTCAACAGTGCTGTACCTTTTGTGGGAAACGGGCATATCTGACACCAGCAGTGCTGTTACAAGATTTGCTCTAAGAGGAGATGCATTGGGCCTGTGGCCAGGAAAAGATACTTTGCTTTATTCTCCTTCATGAAGAAATTTCAGAATCTCGATGTATTGTGTAACTGTTCCTGTGGAGCAAAGTTTCTTTTGCTTGACATTAGTTCTTACTTTATATACATAGTAAAATGGAGAAGCCTAGCGAGAACCAAGTTTCATTCAGCTTACAGCACTGCCTGCAAAATGAATGTGCCAAATTCATTGCACTGAATATATTATCATTAGCCAGTAGACCGTACTCTGAGTCAGGAATAGATCCTAGGAATCTGATATCGAGCAGTTCGCTGCTGTCTCACAAACAGTTGTATAACTCACTGGCAGTGTCATGTTCCTATTTAAAAGCTGATCCACATGGTTGATAACTACATAAATAGCTGGAAAAATAATTCAAGTAAAAGTTTAGAGCTATGAATCAAAAGAACCGAGGGAAGAAACTGCTATCTGGAAAGGATGGGAGAAATGGCTTGTGTTCATGTTGGTTAAAGTTAAACTTATTCTAGGACCATAACATTAACTCATGCATTTATGTTTGGTTTTGGCTCTAAAATGTATGTAGACCAAATTTGAAAGCTGTTACTTTCTTTCTTTTTTTTAATTGATAAGGAGTGTCGGACTGTGGAAGGCATGGGGGATTTTCCCTTCCCATTTAGAGGGGGTTGACTTAATGGGACAGACTCCAAAGTTGTCAGCACTTTCCTAACAAACTGCTCTTTTTGGGGAACAAATTAATTCTTGGGGCACCTCTGTGGTAAGATCTTTTATTGTTTGGTCATGGGGTCTGAATTCCACCCTTAGTGGAAAATAATTGTTGCTTCCATCTGAAAGATAAAAGTGTCATTTGAAAGTGTTTGTATAGATGTGTATAGTGTATCTGACTGTGTTGCCTCTAACATAAATATTTCTGTGGTTTTGTTATGTTAGTAAATCAATATTGACTCACTTCAATTGCCATTCATGCTATTCACTGCATGGATGCTGGTTGATCTTTAGGGTGATCCAGTTCACTCTGTGATGGCATTCTCTGCAAAGATGGAGGTGATGTGAGGGTGTTGAAACCAACAAACTCCTTGTACAAATTTTTATTCCATGGTTATGAATTATTTATTCACCAACAGTGAATGGGTACATATCTGTCAATTTATGCCAGCAATAACAGCATTTTCAGAAATAAGGTTGAAATCGCAAGTGCTACCAAGCTGCAAGCATCAGGACATAGACAGGTCACTAGATGTAGTCAGTTAAAAACAAAACAAAAAAACCCCAACCCTGAAAGAAATTGTTTCTGCCTAGCTACAGCCAATTTGGGAGATTCACCTTCCTGTGCAACACAGTCACAGGAAGTCTCTGCAATGATTACTGAAAGTAGAGGAGTTACGCTGAAGAAAGATTGCTCTGTGCGTGGTATGTTTCTTACACTCCTACAAGCTTGCCTTTGCAACAGGATATTGTTGGAGATGGGATACAAAGATAGATGGACCTGTTCTTATCAACATCTGGTGTTTACTGTTCAAGAAACTCTGGATTAGACTCACAATGCTTGTGTTGGCAACATTTAGCAGTTATGGTTCTTTTTTCATTGACCGTCTGTGGACACATTGCAGCCTAAACTCTAAAAATACATTTGGGTGTGAACTGTTTTTCCCACCCACAAAACGTTTTTCAGTTTCAGAAACTGTTTCAGTTCCAAACTGGGACAACATTAAGACAAGATTTTTTTTTTTCCTCTTCTGGGAAGACTGAGGGGTAGGGAGGCTTATTTGCCCCAGCAAGAAAAGTTAAATAGTTAGCACATATGTCTAGGATGTATGTGGGAGACAGATTAAAGTCCTGATCTGTCTCAGGCAGGATGTGAACCTCTCTTTCCCTGAATGCAAGCAAAGGCCCCCAGTATTCAGCAGTAATTGTGCAATGGGAGGATCTCTCTGCTTTTAATCAGAAATTCCATCCATGACCTGGTAAAGCTGCTCTCTAGGAACTGTGGTGTATGTTCCCATGAAAAGACTTCAATTTTGAGAAATCAAGGCTTCTTTTTTTTTCCCTGATGAAAACATTCTCTGGTTAGCAAGTTCCCTACTGTCTTCATATAACAATCTCTTAAAATGCAGTTCTGTGAACAGATGTCTCCAGAAGGCCTGTGAGATTTTAGGTCAAGACAGATGTCTCATGAGATTTCAAGACACTAGAAATCTTGCCAGGTCAGATTCCAAAATCTAGGAACTGCTCTTGCAGTTCTGCTTTGTCTGACAGATTCCTTTGAGTTGAATTTCAGATGCTGTTCTTACTCCAAAGTATACAGATCAGTGTGCTGTGATTTTGCCATTCATTATTTCTACTATTTGTGTTTGAAAAGAAGTGTAAAGTGTTTCAAATACAATGAAAATACCATCCAGTCCATGAGAAGTATTTTGTAAATTTTTACTTATACCATAGTCAGTTACTTTTAAAATGCAAAATTATTGTGTTTGAGATATATAAATAACATAGCTTTCCAGTTGCTTTTGCCTATGTAAAAGGAGTAATTTAGTAATCGTCTCTTACCTGCTTAAGCATATTGTAAATTGGTAGGATACACCCACCCCCACCCCCACCCCCCATACTGTTTATACTCAAGTGTATTGCTGAGAGTGGCATTGTGCTCATTTTCTGCCATACAGTGGTACTCTTAGGATCATAGGATAGCACAGCTTGGAAGAGACCTCAGGAGGTCTCTAGTCCAGCTTCCTGCTCAGAACAGGGTTAGCTACAAGGTTAGACCAGGTTGCTCAGGTCTCCAGTGATTTGAGTCTAGCAGTAATTCTGCCTTATTCCAGGATCTAAGCTTGACCCATAACTAATGACTTGCATCCTTCTCCTGATGAAAGGTTTTCCCGCTGGTTCTAGTGGAATCTTTAGCACTGTGGTTGTAGTGGTCTGCGTAAACCTGTGATTATGAAGTGCAGCCTTTGGACTACTTGTGGGGATTAGAGTCTTCCTATGTGGCGCTACATGATCACGCGGTCCTCAGAAAAATACAGTATTGGTGGCTGTTTTGGTCAAAACCTGTTATTTCCTGTGGATACACCTGCTACTAAGCAGAGTCTGTTTGAGAACCCTGGTCTGGACTGAAACTTGCATTTGCTCCCAGGCAAAGAAAGTTTTGCTGCTGATTAGTTGTGTGAATATGGCATTTGTTCAGAGCTGATTTTCTTTTTCTGAGGACTACCTGCACATTCATGTTCTCAACTTCATCTTTTCTCCCTAATCTTTTTTTTTTTAATCTGTGCTATTATTGCCAACATGTTAATGTTAGTGTGTTGGTTTTTTTTTTTCATAACACCGTAAACCAGTTTAGACCAATCCTGTAAGACTTCCCATTGATTTCAGTGAGCATGTAGTCAGGATCCTGACTCCTCTTCATTCACTTTGCACTCTTCCTGATCACATAAACTCATGACTAGCCTTCAGCTTGCTTTGGATGAATTTCTTGGTCTGTGATGAGTACTTCTGTATTGAGACAAATCTGTACAATTCTAGTACAACTTCTAGTTGAACTGGTGACGTCCTAAACTCTGAAGTCTGTCATTATCAGTATGTCTTCTACCTCCATGTCAGTCTGTCTTGTCTGCAGTATCTCCATTTGCTGAAATCTTCCTAAAGCGACCAATTTATGGTGAGTTTTGAGTCTTGGTTCTGTTGTCTCTGAGCATATGTAGAACAGCATTCCCTACCTTCACTTGTGCAGGGAGAAGTCCTACTTTATCATTATGTAGTTGGAGAGGTTTCTTGAGTTGCGTCCTAAACTGAAGTTCCAAGCCCAGTTTTTTATAACTTTAAATGGAATTAAATGAGGTTCATAAATTAGTTTTTCTCTGCTGCCTTTCTCCTCTTCAGCTATTGGTCTTGTCTTTGCCCTTATAATGCAATCTTGGCATAGTGTTCAGAAAAGTCTTTTTGTAATTTGTTCCAAACCTTTTAATTTCTTTGACCTAATAGTTGATTTTAAAATTTCTTCTTGACAACTGCATTTTCTCCTTTAACTCTTTCTCAGCCTTCATTTTTTCCCCACCCTGTCTGTGTTTTGTAATTGGATAACAAAGTTTCATGAATCCTTTGGTGTATAGTCTGAATTAAAGATGTTCTACTGAGTGGGAAAGTTATTTGAGCCTCTTTATGAGAAAAAAAATACAGTTATCATAGAATCATTAATACTTTAAACTAACTAAATAAATAAAGTAAACTGTAGTTTGGGGCTGAGTTTGCAGGGGAATTTGATGAGTAGATCTATATTTTCTTTTGTCCCTGCCTTAGCTTTCCTGTTCTTCTGACAGTCTATTTACTGCTTATCTGTCTTTTATACATGGTGCAGCCCTCTATGTGTTATTAGCCATGAACCTTATAAACACCACTGGAAGAACAACCATTTAATTAACCATGACCAAAAGTAACCATCAGTATTTAAATGATATCAGACTTCTAACAACATGAGCTGATCTAAATTGGATCAAGTTTAGTTTGATTTTTTAAAATAACTTACATGATTACTTCTGCATGCCTGGGCATAGCTGTGACCTTAAGGTGTTGCTCTTTATCTCCCTACTCAAACTTCATGATTTCAGCTCATAAGGCATCAAAGAAACCTATTCTTCTAGTAGTATCCTGTCCCTCTTGATGTGATTTTCCCGATACTAGGATCTTCTAGCAGACTGTAGAGAATTGAGTTCGTTGCTGTGAAGCTGCTTCTGAGGCACGGTCAGATGGATTAGTCTGGACTGTTGGTCAGTGTATGGCATCAAAATATAATTTGAAGAAATAAAGTATGTTTTTTCCATTAAAAGCTGAATGTAGCTTATACCACTTACATTGATTAGCTAGTTTTCAGGTTTGTTTGCAGATACGTTTTAGGTACATTTCATTTCAGATTTGTAAAACTGAAAATCTGGCATTTGGGTTTTGTTGAAGTCTTACGATTTGTGTGTATTTGGAGGATGCACTCTCTAAAATGTCAGTCAAATAGTTATTTGAAAAGTGAACCTTGTCAGGTTGATTTTGTATTAGTTTTAAAATTACTGCATTATTTATTAATTTTCTGAGGTAGTGTACTTTAAAATATTATATCATAAAATAATGCACAGTGTAAATATTTGACTTATCACATGTATTGGAGTGTGTGGCTATAACTCGTTAATTGAAAACAAATCTGGTCAGGAACATTATTTGGATATTAACAACGTAATAATGATATGACTTACAGATTTCATGAAAAACTATATTAGTCTATGTATATTTAATGAAGTATGCTGTATTTTTCTTAGTATGAAAATCTCTTTATGGATGGACTATAAATCAAAAGCAAAGTTAGAGTCTTGAAATACAACAGCCATATGTTGCCATGGTACTATAAGTCAAGATAAATGTTAAAGATAATAATGGATATGCATAATAAGGTGTAGCAAAACTGGACTAAGAACCTAATAGATTATTGAATCCCCCATGATTTTTACCACTTTTTCAACAGTATTTTAAAATAGGACAGCTTGGTTTTAGTATAAATTTTGCTTCTGATATCCAGTAATTCTTGTTTTAGGACTGTGATTAATGCTGCATACATGGAGAGAGCTAATGAATTTCTAACAGTGTAATTTTTGTCCACGTCAGCTAATCATATGCTCAGATTTTTTTTTTTTAATTTTTTATTTAAGGTGCTGTTAGTTAAAGATATTGTACTAATCTCAGACACTCAATAATCCCACTGATGATATTTCTCATTTGTCTAATTGTGTATGCTAACATTTTCATGTGATTAAAGTACAAATTCTGTCTTGTCCCATATATGGTAGCAAAGCCTAGTTTTGATCAGCAAGTTCCATCTTTCCCATCTTTTATGTAAGATAAATCTTTTATGTATGTTTTTTGTATTTCTGTTTTTGGCATTTGATCTATGCTAATATCTGCTTATCATTTAAAGAGGGTAAAATGCTCTCTAATTAGGTGGTTGGTAAAATTTAGGTACTTTGGCTTTCTTTGTTGTTGTTAGCCATGCATAAAATGCTTTCCTATTGATCAGTGTAGAATAGCCAGGGTTTAAACAGCTGACATCTGCTTACTTTAAAAAAAGAAAAAGAAAACAGAATAACAAACCATTTCAGCCTAATCTACCTCAAATGTGTGCATGTAAATGGGGGTCCATCTATTGACCTGCATTCTTTTCAGTTGTGGATTGGTCCACACGGTTTATGAAACCAGGAGGGCTGATTTGAAATGCAGATGTCGAGACAGTGAACTACACCCTCCCCTTTTTCCTTTGCTGTATCTGTCAGGGTGAAAAATGGCTTGCACAAGGGTCAGTCACCCATACTCACTTAATTACTTTCCTTGGACCTACAGAACTGTCACAAGCTGTGGTGGATGCAGGCGCTGTTCCTCTTTTAGTGCTCTGTATCCAGGAGCCAGAAATTGCTTTGAAAAGGATTGCTGCTTCAACTCTCAGTGATATTTCAAAGCATTCTCCAGAGTTAGCACAGACAGTAGTGGATGCAGGAGCTATCGCTCACTTAGCTCAGATGATCCTGAACCCTGATGCTAAACTGAAGGTACATTTAATTTTTTTTTTTTAAAATCTCCATTATACCAGTCATTACTTGATACTGAATCAAAGACACTGATGTGCATATTTATTTAGGAAGCTCTTGTTTTGGGCATAAACAAAATATAACTACATAGTTAGTGACAAAGTGTTCTGAACATATTCACAGATTTAGCTACCGGATAAAAACTGCTGCTCTGTGAGCAGCAGCTAAACTAATCTTTAAAGTGATGAGTATGATTTTTTTTTTAATTTTATAGTATATGAAGAATGCAGCAGAAATTTTTAATAGATAAAATTTGCACAATTCAGTTACATTAAAAGGGTTTGCATACTTAAGATTATACTATAAACAGTTAATATTAAATGTGTTACTGTATTTTTGAATGTACTGTCTGATGTGAATAGCTGTTGTCAAAGGTTTAAGCACTAGAGTTTAATGGACACAAAAATTGTTTCTTAATATGATTTTTCTGTCTTACTCTAACAGAAACAGAAGAGAACATAAAAATGCCACTTCAAACAAATAGTTAAAAAATCTTTGATATAAGATCTGACATACCAAACTTATGCAAATAAAGATACTTTCTGTAGATTTCACTAAATTTAAATTACAGTTTTAAAAGTTATATATATTTCTTCTTTTTTAATACATAGCAAGCTTGAATGGGATAAAACAAAGCAGAAACTTTTATTCAGGAACCAGCGAATGTTCTGTGCCATTATATTCGTGCATGAATTGACTCAGTGAATTGTAAAACAGCTGTAATTGTTTTCCCTATCCTGCTTTGTTTTCCTTGATGCAATAGATTTTTTGTGTGCAGGAGGAGTGTGTGTTATGTGATGTTTGTATACTATTGATTTTATAACAATTTTTATTTACTAGCGTCAGGTGCTGTCAGCTCTAAGCCAAATAGCAAAGCATTCAGTGGATCTTGCAGAGTTGGTGGTTGAAGCAGAAATTTTCCCAGTTGTGCTCACATGCCTGAAGGACTCAGATGAATATGTCAAGAAAAATGGTGCAACTTTAATTAGAGAGATAGCAAAGCATACGCCTGAGGTAAAACCTTGAAAATGCAAATACAAGGTCATATCATTAGATTTTACACTTTAAATAAAATACAGGATTATTCTGTCATTTGCTTTTCGAAAGGGAGGGCAAATAGCTGTTTGGCATGTTCATTGGAAAAATATGGAAATGGTTGCTGATATTATGAGATGTGTATTGAATATGAATTGGGTTAGGAAACTAGGAATCATACAATGTGTACCTACCTATTCATTCCGTAAGATATCTGCACAGAGAGGGAGTTCTAGCTGACAGTATTGTCAGTCCTAGATATTAAAAATATCATGAGAAAAGCCTCACAGAAGTGGTGTTACCAGCTAATAAATTACAAGATCATCCTGTAACAATAATAGACAGTGTGTGTCTTTTTTAAAAATCTTCTGGGATGCTGGGATCACATCTTAATTATTTTTCCAATGACAATGAAGGTCAAAAATTCTTTTATTTATTATTAAACTGATGGTAGTTTCTTTTATTAGATTGAGTTTATAATTGGAGTCTCAGCATTAGCAGTATTTTTGCCAGTAATTGTTACGGGAAGGTGGGGATGTTTGGCAAAGTCAATACAAAAGAAATAGGAAAACCAAGGAATTATAACTTTTATTAATCTGTCAGACCATAGAGGTAATTAAAAGGCTCTAAAAATGACTGGAATAAAATACAAGCAGTGTATTTGTGTAACACAGCCATTTCAAAATCATGATACTAGCTTAACAACTGGGAAGTGTTTAAACATTAATACTGTGCTGTTTCTTCAGCCTACTAGTCTTTAAGTTGCTGGTGATTAAAGGTTACAGTCTTGTCACATTTCCTGCTTTCTCTCTGCCTCTCATGAACAACGCAACTTCACTTTCTCAAAAAAGTGAAGAAATTATCATTATCAAAGCGGGGCACTAGAGCTGGAAACAAGAGGCCAGACTCTCAAGGCTGCAGGTAAAGCCACAAGAGCTGCTAGCACAGAATCCTCCATGCAAGGGGAATTGGCCATTCTAGCAGCTCTCTAAAGGAGCTGTAGGAAGTGTATGGGCGACTCACAAGTCACAATCCATATTTAACTATTCACCTTCGGAGTGACAGTGATCTGTGGCCATCTCTGAGCAACTCTATTCAAGCAACACACGTTGCAGCAGAGACATTGGCAAACAGTATTTCTAGAGGAGCTGGTTGTGTCAGTCATGTGAGTGTTGTGGCTTTTGGATCTCATCTCTCTATCTTCATATTTGCATATGCAGTAAAATTCATGTGAAGGTCAGGATCTGGGGGACTTGCTGCAGGGCCTGAGGGTCACGGCACTGGGGAATGTATGCAGCAGCTCTGTGCATCCAAGTGCACGAGGCTGTGGCCAGATGTAGGACTTGGTCATCACTAGCTGCAGTTCATAATCGTGTGAACAGTTTTTCCTAAGTTATAACTTTAAATTTCTTGTGGCTGTTTCATGAATAAAACAATGCCCTCTTAAAGGCTTTAAGGCAAGGGTGGGTTTCATGTTTATAGGAATCAGCTGCATTGGAAATCCACATTCCTCAGTATTGTTCATTTAATTTTGACTTTTAAGAAAGTTATTTCTTAAAATATTTATTTAATATTTAATAAATATTTTAAAATATTTATATTGCTGTGGAATCTTTGGGAAAAGTGGGATATACCTAAAAAGATAGAAGAAAATAATCATAATATAAATTAATTTTAATTTCTATTCACTGTTGCTATTATACATACTCTACTACTGTCCTTCAAGTGATGTGAGAAGTGATACCTTTTGGGAAGAAAAGTGTTGCATAGCTTGATTATAATTTGTAAGCAAGGCTGTATTGGCATTCTGGGGCAAACTTGATTCCCATCAAGTGCGTTCCCTGGACACCTCTCTGAGTACACTAACATGGCAGAATAGTGTAGTCCAAGTTGTTTTGCACAGTGACAATTGTCTCTGGCTTCACGCCTCAATGGGGGGGATCCACAAAGGCTTTCATGCTGCAGAGGTTTTCTAGAATGCAGGTGAGAGGAGGACTGGGCCTTTCCTTCTGTCCCTGCACAGAGCATGTGATTGGCTTGGGAATGCGCGGGTACTAGCATGAAAGAATATCTGGCTCAGTACGTGCATCTTCAAGAGCATTCATGTACTGAGCTGTCATTTGCATGTTTCTTTGGTGTATACTAATGGAGTTGAGAATATGTCATTCCATGCTATACAGCATCAAGAATTCAGAGTCTTGATCTCTTTGCAGTAAACTCAGTCAAAACCAGTAATAAACCAGCTTCATTCCTGAGAACTTCCTGCTGCACTTAGTGCCCAACAGTTTGTACGATACATCACTGTTATTGCAGCTTTATTTTGCAAATCAGGAGCGATACATGAAAGACTTTGCTAACGTGGTGGTTTATGCCTGTTGATACTTCACAGTATCTGATATCTTCTGTTTATCTTTTCAGCTTTCACAGCTTATAGTAAATGCAGGTGGAGTTGCTGCTGTGATTGATTATATTGGCAGCTGCAGAGGGACTGTCAGACTGCCTGGCATCATGATGCTTGGTTACGTAGCAGCTCATTCGGAGAACCTGTCAATGGCAGTGATTGTCTCTAAGGTTAGCTGTTACTTTATATTGTGTTTCTGTAATTCTTCAGTGGTATTCTGAGAAGGAGATACAAGTTAACATATGTAGAGAATGTATTTTGTAACAGAATTACATATTTGCTGTTGACAAACACACTTTCTCCTAATACTGCTGCTCCCTATGGCTGAAATTATGTGGTAACATGATCAAAGTGTGTCTTTATGAAGTAGAACCTTTAATAAAATGTCCTGGATTAGTTTGTGAGCATCTGTTCGTATTACAATACTTGATTTTTCTGTGTTGCAATTGCATGGGTACAGAAAATAAGTCAGTGAATTTCTATGGTCTGTTTCCTCTTAAAATGAATATTTGTGGCTACATCAAAACCCTTTTTGAAACAAGAATATTTAACGACATGTTCTTTATTGCACTAGCATGACTTTGCTAGTACCACCAGAGTAGTCTCACAACAGAAATCTTCAGACTTGAAAAGACTTCAGTTTCTAATGTTGTATGGTTTGTTTCAGTTGTGCAAGTGACATTTCTAATGAGATAAGCTATACATTTTCAGGTTTAAATAAATTCTGCTGGGCAATGATATAGAAGGGAGAAAATTTGCAATAGTCACAATAGGTGAAATTAGTGCCTGACATAATATTCTGATGTGAATAATGCTAACTAATGACAGGAGGAAGGAAGTAATTTCACTGAGCATTGTTGGCCCATTTTCACACTGTGTCAGTCATTTAAAATATACTGTGTGAGTGGAAACAAAGAAACAAAAATGGAGGAACAGAAATGTCTTCTAGTAGGAATGCAAGTTAAAAGAATGGAAGTTGCTATAACATAACATCAATAAATATGCAAGGAAGGTAGAAGTGATTAAAAAAAAAAAGCTCTTCTGCATTTGAAAACTAAAGCAATAAACACTTTTTCCTTGCCCTCTCTGTAGGCCCTTGTCTGGATGTGTCTCTTTCTCTCCCCTTTCAGGGATGCTTAAAGCAAACATGCTCTTGCTATTGAGGGCTTGACATTAAATGAGATGAATCCAGGATTATGTTTGTGAGAAAGCACCTAAATTATAACTTTTTGAAGAGTAATAATGGTTGCTACCATAACTGAATAAGAGTGCAGTGAGAGATTTTGTAGGGTTCTGTTCAAACTCTCATGAAAATATTAAATATGTTAAATATTTTAATGAACTATCCACAAAAGAAACCCAAAACCCATTAAAAAAAAATTGCTTTAGGGGAAACTAAGCTTTTGGAGTGGTACATAGTGCTGAGGACAGGGCTTGATAAACTGGAACCATTTGAAAGAAATGCAGTGTTGCATAACCACATGCAGTTACAGATCTACAATGTTATGATGTAACAGTGGTGTATCCTGGAAAGGATGCATTTTGCAAAATGATTTCTTGAGTCATACTGAACAAACACTTCATTGTGGTGGCCTTCTGCAGTGTAGTGGCAAAAAAAAAAAAAAAAGACAATTCAGTCCTTTTGTGGTATTGAAGAGTGAAAGATGAAGCATAATTGGAAAAGAGAGATTAATCTATCTGTAGTACTAGTGTATATAGTTCTGTTGTCGTAATTAGAAAAGGATCTGGAAAAAAACCTGATGAGTGTGCAGAAAAGACTAAAAAATGATCCCTGGGATGGAGAAAAAGGTATTCTGGTTAGATGTTTAGTAGCCTTGCCTTACCTAAATTAGCATGAAATGATTCCTATTGAAGTATCCTGGCATAAAATACCAGCTACTAAGTAGCTCCATAATCCTGTGGAGAAAGGGTAAAGACTGTGACCCTGAACTAGAAGAACTTAAGGAACAGCTGGATGTGAGTGAGATATTCTCCATCTATTGATGTCTTCAAATCAACAGTTGAAACCCTTTCTGGAAGTGATTGGATGAGTCAAACATGAAGTACTGGACACAAGAAGAGGTTGCTAAATTTAAATTTAGTGCTGTGGATTAAAAAAAAAAAAAAAGACCCAATGATTGAGCCCTTCTGGTCTTAAACTGCTTTAATAATTTGTAAACACTGAAATTCTTTTTATTTTCACTCTGACAAAACTTGAAGCCTTTATTCTTAGTACAGCCTGATTGTCATGTATTCCTTTTATCCCTTAAATCTGTGTGTTAGCTCAAACTGCCTTCTGAGTCAGAACATTGAATCTGTTTGTCTCTTTCTTTAACTAGATTTATTAAGATTTATTAAAAATTCTTGCTAGTCATGATGTAAAAATGACACCACTGGCATGTATTCTCTTATAGCTTATTTTAGAAGAAGAGTGTAGAGAAATATTTTCTACCAATTTGCATCAGTTTAAAGTTGTCCTTCCCTGGTGTAGATTTTTTAAGGTTGTGCTTTTGACTGATACTACAGGGAATACCACCACTGTGTGCCTGCTTGATAGAAGAACAGGAAGATCATATTAAGGCAGCAGCTGCTTGGGCCTTGGGCCAGGTTGGAAGACATACTCCTGCGCATGCACGTGCTGTTGCAGTAGCAAACGTGCTACCCACACTGCTTGCTATGTATGTGGACTCGCACAGTTCAGAGGACCTTCAAATGAAAGCAAGTATTTTTGTAGTATCTGCAGTATATATTTTGTAATCAACAGGTATAAACGCTTAAAACCTGCTAAATGGTATCTGCTTTTATTGTTGTTCATTGAGGCATAGATTTCCTGGGTGTAGGGTGTCCAAAGGCTGTGTGCCATTTGTTAGGACTGGCTGGCTTTAATGGGTGTGCATATGGTGCATACTAAATCATATGATACAGCCATTTTAAAGCTGTATTAAATGGGATAACTCCAGGATTATATTCATGAGAAAGCACCTAAATGATAACTTTTTGAAGAGTAATAATGGTTGCTACTGTAACTGAATGAGAGTGCAGTGAGAGACTAGCAGTCTGGTCCCTTATTTTCTTCCCAGTTTAGATCAGTTGCATACACCCATAAATGCTATAATTTCTTGTGAGTGACTACTCTTTAATTATCTACTTTTTTTTAAAGTATAAGACCTTGTACAAAATATAGTCCTTGTAGGAAATTTGCTTACACTTTTATTATTATAATAAAACTATAACAAATATTGAAAGCTCTGCTCTGGAAAACATGAAGCTGTTCATGTTTAGGGCCTTCCTTGTGGGGAGCTACTAGAGTTGCAGTTTGGGTGAAGTGTATTTTTGAGCAACAGTAAGCCAGCCAGCTGAAGAGTACAATATGACAGGATATGGTCTCCCATGTTGTACTATGCTTCTGTATGTTCCACTGAAGAGTAACTTTCCAGATCTGTAAAGTAACTTCTGTATAGTTATTTTCAGTAGTTACCAAAATATCAAGGCGAAATTAGCCATAGCTATAATCCTACTCAAGAAGATCTTTACTGCTCGTAGCAGTCAACATTGAGTCTGTTTTCAGGAACTAAGCACTGATGTACAACTGTTTCACTCTCTCTTCCCCTGGACAGTACTGCATTTTGATGTCCCAGATCAGCAGACTCTTCTAGGAAGCCATTTCTAAAATAGAATCTTTTAAAATGTGTTTTGATTTAGCTTTCTTATTATATTACAATACTTCAATTTACTTAAAGGGTCTACTCCTGCCTCTGTTGTAGTCAAAGGTAAATTGCCATTACTTTGACCATAGATAACATAATAAGAATATGATGCACTGTAGGTTTTGAGGTTTAATATATCTAAGTAGAAAATTGATTCTTCATTAAGTGACCTGATAGATATCATGGTTTTTGTTCAGAAAATACTCTTTGAGAATTCTGATCAATTTGCCTTTTTGATCAGACTTCAGTGATATATAACATGAATTCTTGTTGTTTTCATTGATGTCTTACTAGAGAAATTTTATTTTGCATTTCAATAGACTAAAAAAGCCTTAAAGAGCATCCTTCAGAAATGCACGTATCTTCCAGCACTTGAACCATTGCTGCATGATGCCCCTCCCAATATTATGAAACATATTGTTGGGCAGTTTAGTAAGGTAAGAAGAGGCTCTGCTTGATAATATGTTAATGGTTTTCAATTTAGCAATGAAGCTATCTTTCCAAAGGTCTCAGTTATTTTCTCAGGATCCTGAAGCATCCCCTGCAGAAGTAGGTTTGGAGCAACCAGTTCTTTTGTCTGGTAAAGCTAAAGACTGTTTCATTTGGAACTTTCCATAATTCATCCTAATACTGGGAAAACAGTTGCTTATAAGCAAGGTGTTTTTTTTCTTCCTTCCTTCTTGAGATGAAGTGGAATATTAACTCACGTGCACATATTTTCACGGAGCCAATGTGTCACATAAATCCCAGTCACATCTGTTTTAGATAAACTACAAGCTGTCTGTACAGGAGTGACTTAAGTCAGGTATTTTACAATAATCTAGAGTATGAAGGCTTCACCACTTCTATCTTGTTAATAATATTCAGTCTCAATTAAGTGTAAAAATCCCAGATCTTTTTTCATCCCTCTCAAAATTTGAAACTGTTATTACATTGTTGATTTGAGTGCAGCACATAGTGTGATACATTTTAATAAAAAAAAAATCAAATTATTTAAGTAATTGCTAACTAATCAGGAGATTTCCAGTGTCTGCAATGTTTGGAATCCTGCTCAACTATGGACTATCTTTTGTGCAATACTCTGCAGTACAATGTCAGCAGGGGGTACCAGGCTCTCTTGGTGAGATGTTCTTTCTGGAAATAGCCAGGTAAAACACTCTTGATATTCATTTCTGATTATTGCAGATCTGGAAGCACTAGTGTTTGTAGTGCAGATTTGTGATTATGTTGCCACACTTAGGTTTGTCCTATCTTCTTGCTAAGTAAGTCTATACAAAGATTGGAGGTTTGGGCAGAATCCAGTGCCTTTTGTTTGTCTGCTGACTGGAGCTGTTAATGAGCTGAGTGCATAGTAGTTGGTTACCCAGTGTATAGATTTGAATGTTGTTTGCTGTTGAAGTGGTTTTGTACCCTTTATATCAGCTGATGTTTTGTTTTGGTTTTCTTCTTCTACACTGTATTAAACAAACTATACTTTGTCTGGCATTTGCTCTTCTGAAGTATACATTTAAAATTAAGTTCTCTGCAGTAAAAGCTTTTTTCTCTCCTGTACCATAGCTTGGGAATTTGCAGTTCTTAGAGCTGTGGTGCATTACTTCTGTGGGCTTATTTATAGCACAGTAAAAGCCTTATTTCTGAGCTGTGCTTCAGAGTGGGATGCTATCCATTCTTGGTGCTGGACTGGGTAATTTTAGCATTATTGTTTTCAGGGTCTGTGCAATTCTGTGCTGTCTCAGTTTGGACTGGGGGAAGGGACTGTGTCTCAGAGTTGCTGTCTTTAGGGTCTCTTCCAAGAGAGTTTTCTCCTGTCTTATCCAGCTGGGGAGTCACAGTGTGGAGGAGGAAGGCAGGGAAAGGGCTGTATCCTGTGTCCTTGCTAGTTCCTCCTTGGCAGTTCTTGTTATGGGACATACATGAAAACAGCAGTCTTTTCAGTGCCCACAATTAAATGATGACAGTTGTTCCTGATACTTCTATGGAGCATATAACAGGGAGAAGCCATTCTGCTCCTGTGTTTTTCTTTACCTGTGTGTTGATTTTATACAGCCTAGAGAGACCAGAGAGATGAAGGCTGTTTGCCTATATGCATGGCAGAAGCCTCATCCTTCTTTTGCTTCAGCCTTTTAGGTAATCCCTGCTTCCTTCAAGGCTCTTGTTTTACACTGAGATGGTCAAATTTATGGCTTGATTTGTCTGACCAGTGTGAGGGCTTACAAAATGCTTTTGCCCCTGTAGTATATAACTCCTGAGTTGGTTTTAAACCCATGTGGTTTTGTTGTAGATGCAGCTGATGTCTTGCATTATCTCTGTCTACACACACACCCCCTGCCCCCCCCCCTTTTTCTTCTTTTTTTTTTTTTAAATATTATTGCAGCCTTGTAGGCCCATCGACTATGTGCTGTCATTCTCCTGTGCCTGGCCCAGCCCCCACCTCCCTCCCTCCCATCCTCTGGACAGAGCTGCATATTGGCATCACTCAGGGAGCACAGAATGTATTGTCTGATCATTTCTGCTTCTCATCCCCTTTGGCTGCAGAAACTTCACATTTTTTGCTTTGTGTGCATGTGTGTATGTGTTTGTAAAAGGCTTCCATGGCTACACAGTGTGTTGTAGGATTTTAATATCTAGGAATTTAATAGTAGCATGTAATGCTTCAAGGCTGCATTGTTCACTTGCAACAATTCTCAGTATTGTTTTCATGCACTAATCTATACTAGATCATTATAATGATATAAAATTCTGCTCTACAATTAAACTGTGGGAATTGACATAAAAGACCTGAATAACTTGGTTTAAGTGGAACAGATGCTGCTGTTATTCCATGTTAGTGTTCTGGTTTTATTATCTATTTCATCTCTACAATCTTACTGTCTCCATAGGAATAATTCAAGAAATATTATTTACGTAAAAAGAAATACTAAATTCATTAATTTTATATATATGTTATGTATTAAATTACATGCTAAATTGTTATAACCATAAAGGGCTGGTTTGTGATTTTTTTTTTTTTTCCTGTACAACTGGGTGTTAAAATACAGTAGTCATTACAGATGTTGTACTTCTGTTCCTTTTTATCCGTCCTCTGAATTAAAAACAGATAAGCAATATTTGAGCCTAGTAGCATAGAGGTTCCTTTAAAAGACAATATATTTTTTTTAATGTACTTTTCTGTGTGTAGGTGTTACCACATGACAGTAAAGCACGTCATCTCTTTGTAACAACTGGTGGACTTAAAAAGGTTCAAGAAATAAAAGCAGAACCTGGGTCACTTCTTCAAGAATATATCAACACTATTAACAAATGCTATCCAGAGGAAATAGTAAGGTAGGGAAAATTAAATTTTAAAAATTAATACAACACTGTTAGATGTTTTTAGCAGGAACAATACAAAGCAAGTATTTAAAATATTAATTAACATCTACATTAATTTTATTTTTAATAAAACACTGTAACATTTGTTTAATTGCCCCAATGGTAACACAACCGCTAGACACATACTTTTGAACGCTTTCTTATTTCTGATTGGTTTTGGAATCAAATGTCTTTGTAAGCAAAGCCCAAATAATCAGGTTGTTGCAGGAAAATGGAGAGAAAAGTCAGTCCTGCGCTACCCAGACAGACTGAGGCTTCAGCACAACTGCTGTCATATTAATGTCTGTCGAAGTTCAGTTTGTTCTTGGTAACTTATTTATGGATTACTCAGGCTCCAGAATACAGGTATTGGTGAATCTTTGGTTGCATCCTCGATTTCCCTAAGAATCTTTCTGAACTAGTGTATTCAGAGGCTCCTTCGAAACTTCCTTTCATGTACAGAGGGTCCAGAGACTCTCCTACACAGTTGCTCTGCCCACAGCTGCCCTTCCTCCCCCAAGCCTCATCATGAGGCTTAAGTGTTATATAAAAAGACCATACACCAGCTGTCTGCACCAAGTTGAACTTTGCCCTTAATGAATACAGAAACACTATTAAATAGCTTACAGTCAAAATGTCACCATCTTAAATTGTAATAATGAGAGAAATGCCCTCCTAGATTCTAGATACCCATTTAGCCATCCTTCACTCCATCAGCACAGAAAAACGATGTTGTACTCGTGCACTCCCTCTACAGGCTCTGAAAATCTGCATCATCATTTTAATTATAGCAACAGAGTTCTTCAGCTAATAGTAGCTACAAAGTCACACAAAATGAAGCCCTGCTTGTCTTGACAAGGAAAAGCCAGTGGCTGTCAAATGGGTAAAAGAAAAATCATAAAGAAACTTTATTCTGCAGCTTATACTTAAGAGGGGAAGAGGACATTTGCTTATGCTTTGCTGGACATAATTAATGTTTCTTTGTTACAGCTATTTTTTCCCCTGTAAATGAAACAAGGCTACTCATGTAGGCTGGGATGTAATAAAGCAAAGGGCCCCTTCCAGCATCTACTGCTTGCCTCTTTGTGCTATTGCCTGATGTTGGTTGTGCTGCCTGAGGCACAGCTGCTATAATAGACTCCAGCTCTGGGTTTGTCCTGGAGACCTGTTATTTTAGACTGTTTGCAGACTGAATATAATAATGCATGGAAAAGTTAGCTTTCAATCAGAGAACTAATATGAGTTTTTAAAAAGAGTTACATTATGCAGAAATCACCCAGAAAATGAAAATCAACAAGGTAAATAGATCTTCCTTCAGTGTGAAAACATTGGGGATTTCTGCCTGAATACATTTCAGGCATGCATTATGTGGAAGTGTGTTCCTCTGTCTTTATACTTAAAGCTTCCAGGGCTCAGAGGTTACAATTCACATGCCTGCAAAACCAGAAATGTACTAAGATGCATGTTTTTAGAATAACACACAGTAATAAATGTCAGATACTCTTAACCTGGAAAACAAATATTAAATGCAGCTTTGGTGATGTTTGCATATTGGAAGCATGTAGTTGGCCTGTTCTGGAAAACCAACTGAATGACAGAAGGACAACAATGACACCATAGAGTCCTACTCTAATGAAAACCTACTGGATAATCTCTGTCCTTGAGTTGGTATTAGAGAAGGTCATTGTGATATTTTTTTTTTGTTCCAGAATCAATGTCTCTTGCATTGTTGTAGACTTCACATTAATTTTGGGGTGTGTGCTTATGTTTGACAAACAGCAGTAGGCTATTGTTGTCTGGCAGTCTATGGTTCTGTGTAAACTCATGCTTTTTTATTAAAGGCCATAATTTCAAAGGAAGTTAACGTCTACATTTCTCAGTAAAGACAATGCTTATGGCTGCTGAACCTATCTGAAAACTAGCCGCTTACCTACATGCCCTAACAGAAGCTAAACATATTTTTGAAAACCTGACTTCCAAGTATGAGTGGTAACGTAAGTTGAAAAGCAGACTTTTAAAACATTGTAGGGGAATAACTGTAGAATTCCTTGACCAGTGTTTAATGCTAGGATTTTTTCCTGATCAATAGAAATACAGAGAGTATTTCATTATTTAGCACAGAACATGCCTTGTAGTTTAATGCACAAACAAAATGTTTCTCTTTCAGGTATTATTCCCCTGGATATTCTGAGATGCTTCTGGAAAGGGTGGAAAATTACCATCCAGTTTTATAAACCTCAATTTTTTTTATTAGAGCTGTAATACAAATACAGCCGTTGAAACTCTTGTTTGATTCTGAAGTCTTCTACTGTTTGAACTACTGAAAGAGCTCGGCAATTCCAGCAAGCTGTATTTTGTTCTTTATAAACTTGTTTTTTGCTAAGTTTTTGTTCCTTTTTGTTTTTCTCTGACATTACTACCATTTGCAGCATATATGAATGGAATTTCATGCAGGGGTAGTGATTTATCACAGAAGCTTTTTTAGAATCAGTCATTTCCTTTTCCTTCCACAAGAAAGGTTTGTTGTTATCTCATTCAAATTTTAGCCTTCTCAGTACTGTAACCATTTTCCCCTTTTGCCTTTGCATATTGTTTAGAGCTTCCCAAGCTTGATGAGTGGGAAAAACCTGGCTCCTGTGCTTTTTCTAATTATGGAATCCGTTCTGTGGTGAGGTATTGCCTACAGCTACCTTTCAGAAAGCAAAGTGATGTGATTTTGCATCTCCAAACATGTTAGTAGTTGCTATAAGTAAAGAAATAATCAGATATGATGGTGATAAAAGGGTTGAATTCTGCATATGTGATAGTCTGTTGGTCCTGGCATGGTAGAAGATACATCTTCTCAAAAGTTCTAATTCAGGCAGGATTCACTGTGGAGGAAAGCAGCAATACACTGTTTGGTGTATTCTTGGAAAGGACAGAGTGAATGTAGAACTTCCATGGGCACAAAGGACCCTGCAAGGTTCAGCTGCATTTGGATCAGCAACAAATTTATGCAGCTCAGAACAGAAAACTGCATGGTTGCAGGAACAGTGTTAGCAAAGTTCTGAGCACGTTCAGAAGGGGACCTGAGTGATGGGAGTAAGGCATTTCAGTACTTGTTCTTCAAGAGCTGAAATTGCTGCAGAATTGAGTTGAAACACACTTGAAACTTAGTCTTGAAGTTGCAGAATGCATTGACATGGAGGTTTTTTGAGGTATGAGCTCTTGTTTGTCTGTAGAACATCCTGGAAAGATTTTTGCAATCCTATGTGGAGTGAAAAGACTTTTACATTCTGCTTATTCCTCTGGTGTACTGTAGCAGCGGGGAGCAGTGTACAACCCTTTAGTATTGCCTAATATGTAAATGTAACTTGCCATTTTTGTTCTTCTAACCATTTTTCTTTTCCTCAGATACAGCTGTTTCTTGTGGGTTTTTTTAATTTTTATTTCTTTTTTTTTTTCCCAAAGAGTAATAAAGAGTGTTTCTGGAATGGGATGTTGAAATACTGGCAGCCACAAGGAAAGACAATATTTGAAAACCCCCGCAGGAGACAAACTTGTCTACTTTCTTAAACATATTAACTGAATGAGTTTATAAAGCAGGGATAGTCTCCTCTATTACTCATAAAACAGGAGCAAAAACTTATTGCAGTTGGAAATGATTTAGAGTGTCTTTTCTCTGCCAAATTCCAAATGACTATTTTCTTTTATCCTTGTCAGCGTATTTTTCAACAGTTCACAAAAACATTGATGGGCTATCTTGTGTTAAGGTTTAATTCTACAGAGGGCTGTACGGCTGCTGTGAGGTACTTGGTGCCCTCAGACTGCTCTTCAAGAGGAGCAGGGGACGCATGGTACCTTGTTGTTTGGAGTCTGAGATGGAAACTATTGGTGACATGAATGCTGGTATAGAAACCCCACCAGCTGGGTTTTTTCCTTAGCCCACATCAGAGTGAAAAGTCTTGGAAATGACTAGCTTCTACCAAATGCCTTTTCAGTTTTGGTGTTCATATTCTGACATTATTAATGCTAGGACACCAGTGGAAAAACATTAGGTCTATTAAAAAGATTTTAATAATAATTTTCTCATACACATTATGGATATTTAAAAATCAAGTCTTATACAGTCTCTAAAAGAAAATGTAATGGAAGGTCTTCCAGACAGTCTTGAAGGATCTGAAGCCTTTATTTTCCCTAACAGAACAGAAATGGTGCAGAGGGCTGAATGCAGTTGCAGTGCAGATGGGAGGCAGGGTAGGCATGGAGCTGTGTACTGTCCTGGTTTCAGCTGGGATAGGGTTAATTTTCTTCTTGGTAGCTGGTGCAGTGCTGTGTTTTGGATTTGGTGTGAGAACAACCCTGATAGCACACTGATGTTTTTGGTTGTTGCT
>JAVJGJ010000047.1:70304768-70325040 GCA_035590215.1 Microhierax caerulescens | reverse complement strand
TGTACTGATGTCATCATCTTAGCAGACTTCCACAGAGGTTTTGAAGGCTTGCATTTTCTTCAGAAAAGTACGATTGCTCTGACTAGTTCCTACCTCTAAATTGAGTTAAAGAATAGGTACCCAGATTAATTTAAACTATTCTATATTTTGTTCCTTTTATAACAAAAATTAAATTTTGAGAGGGGAGAAAGCATGTTAATGTCTTTCTAAGAAACAAGGTTCTTGATTATGCTTTGTGTCAAAATCAGCAACAAAATTCTTTGTAATCTTGTGACAAGATTTATGCCCTTTCTTTTCAAGGGAGGGGTTTTGTCTTCACTGATACAGATTAGTGGTGTGTTTTATCCCTGTTGTGCTATTTATAATTGGGTCTGATTGCCTCTGTACATGCTCACCTTTTAATATTAGGGCAGTGTTAAAGCCATTATCAACCTAAAAGGTTGGATTACTACCAAGATGCAGCCTTTGTTGCCCCATAGTGCCATAAATTATATTACAATCTATTGTTGAAAAATTAATAATATGCAATGTAGAGGTCTGATGGAATCACCTTAATGAGAACACTGAAGCTTCATTGACTTGCAATATCATTGGAACTCTGAGACAGGTTTATAGCCTTGTGCAAAGTATATTTGTGATGGTTTAGACACAGTATTTATTTGGTCACACCCAGTTAAATGTTTCCTTACTAAATTAAAAGAAATACTTGTTAGTTCAATGAGCTACAAAGTATATAGCATAATTTCAGGTTCTCAAGTCACAGAAAATAAGCCCCAACAATGGAAATTGGTAGAGGATCAAAAATGATGGTTATACTAGAGTGAATACGAACAAAGAGGGAAGGGAGTTTACAGAGTTGGGCAAAGTTAATTTTTTATGACTTGAGCAATGTGTAAAATCCAGAAAGAACAGCTCCCATTTGTAGTCTGCTCTGATCTTTAGGTAACCCCTTCCTGTTACACTTGCACAACACACACATGCACACTTGCAAGCACTGTCAACCAAAATGTAGCTGTAATGATTTCTGTCTTTGCTTTCACAAGGCTTGCCTCTGTAAAGTATCTTTAGTGGCTGGAGGAGGGCAGGTCCTTTGCTCACTAACACCAGCTTTATGGTATTAATTTCCATTAAAGTCAGCAGCACCCACCTGATTTCCATTGCAGTGAGCATCAGGCACTGGATCTGCATCACCTGTACTCCTTTGTGCTCTGAACAGCTCTGCTTCTTCCTGGAAACAAAGCAGAAGTGATAAAATTACTCTTTTTTTCTTCCCCAATGGTGCTTCAAATGAAGGAACAGTAGGAAAATCTTTCTAGAGCTTTTGGGCAATGGCTTATGCTCTGTGTTGGAGAATGAATCCCCAGCTGTGCAGAGCATGAGGTAGAAAGGGAGACTGGAAGAATCAGTAACATACTGGTGTTGCAGCTATTACCTGCTTTGGGAAATGAGTATGTAAGGAAGCTTCTCTCTCCTTTCATGAGTAATACCTCCTTGCTGTAGCCATCTCCAAGTTTGGTCACGGGGCTTGTTGTCTCTTCCTCTTAACTTTGTGGCCAGGCAGTTGCATGGGTTGGTGATGCAGTGGCAGTGCCACTCATGCCAGCCTAGCATTGGATCATGATTCCTACAGACACTTTTGTTTTATGGGAATGGAAAGGAGGACAACTCCAGCGATTCTATGATGAGTTTAACAATATGAAACTTTCTTGCTTTTAGTCACGCCAAAGCAAATCCTACAGCAGTTTATCTGTGAAGACTGCAAGGGCTTAGAGCACACCAGAATCCAGGAGGCTGGGCAGGGGACAAGGAAAGCAGCTCTTGAGATGCAGCTGAAATCAGTCTGTCATTAATTGCATGGATTAAGACCCCACTCTGCCCTAGACAAGACAAAGTACAGCATATACCCATAAGGCTGAGAGGAATTATAGATTCCTCTCCCCTTCTCCATCCCATGTCCATTTGGCAGCAGTGCAGCAGCCTTGCCTGGTTTGGTCTGGCACAGGGAGGACTTCCACCTCCTCAGGATGTCCCACGAGTGTTGTTCATTAGTGCTTTGAAGTTGAAAACTGCTCTGAGTGCTAAGTGTTATTACTGTTTACCGGTGTGATCAATGTGTAGCTGACCTTAACTCATTTTCGTGTGGTAATTCAGTGCAGGACGTGAACTGGTTTGATGGCAGTGTTTTAAGAAGCTGCCATTTCAGAAGCTATAGCTACACCTGTGATACATTGCCCTGTCTGACAGCAAGAGGGGAAACCTGGTTTTCTCTCTGAGGTGTGGAGCTCCAGTTTAGATCACCTCCCCATATTTATGTATCTTTTATATCAGGCACAACCTACTAGTAAAAAAATCTGTTTATGTTTTTGCCGTTGCCTCAAATTATGATGAGGTCATGAATCATTATTTTAGGCCTAGCCTTTCCCCCTCCCAAGTATTTTTTAAAATCCTGATTTTGTGTGTATGTTAATGTAGTCATGCAATGGGACCGTTTGGTAAAATTGCTGTTTGATTTACAATAGAAGAATGCTTTAGCAGCTGTTTTATAGCAGTTAAACTACTCTGACCTAAACGGCTGTTCTTAAGTGATTGAAAAGGTGAAAAAGTCCAGGACTGTCCTCTTTTTTGTATTTTGTGTGCATCTTTTTTAAAATGTCTTTGGAACGGCTTTATAAACAATTTGAGTTCCTCTGCAAAATTCAGATGAGAGAAAAGAATGTCAGTTTACTGGGACTTGTTCTCTGACCACCTGAGAAAAATGAGGTTTTCATCTTCTTGAACATCATCTGGAGTTATAATAAAAAATATGCTCTCAGCTGGATTCCTTCTGTGTGAAAATGGAGCTACATCATTGCATACCTAAAGGAAGGACACAGAACTACAAAAGCAATCTGAAACCTGGATTTTTCCTGTTCCTCAGAGACCACAAATAATTTTCTGTAATCTTAATGAAAATTATTTGAATCTTGAAGGAGGGATATACCTTTCCCTTCCCCTCAACCCAAGTGGTCCAAAGGACCAGACCTAGAGATCCTTTTATACACAGCTAAGTCACCTGTCAGGAAAACCCCTTGCAATAGCTGTTCAGGAACTGAAAAAAATCTACAAAACAAAAGAGTAATTTGCAAAAATTCCCAGTAAGGTAATAAGCTGAATGTTCATTCCAATCTGTTGCAGATGAATGAAATGTGGTGCTAGTGTGTTAGAATCCTGGGGTGATAAGACACACGAAGAATACATAAAAGATGGATGTTAGTTAACTAGTGCTGCTGAGAGGCCATCCTGCTTGTCTGGGGAGCTGGTCCTGAAAATTCTCAGCCAGGCAAAAGCTTCTGTTGATTTGAGGGTGACTGTGCACTGAAGGAAGGTGCCTGGGCATATGGCAGTCAGATGACGGCGGCACAGCTCCCGTGATGTGCTCTGGACTGGTGGGATGGTTAGATGACAAAACTCTGCAACTTCACACAAGTGCACTGTAATTTGAAGCTGTTCTGCAGGGGAACTGTAGGCAGCAAGTACAGTTTGTAAGCCTGATAAAAATTCTGTTCTGTTTAACTGCCTTCGATTTACTGCTGCAGATTGGCAAACCAAGTGAAAGAACAAAGCAATGGAGAGATTGGATCTGGCTTCATAATGCAGTTGAAAAACGCCTCATTTGAAGAGTGTTTACCATGGCTCCCAAAGCACAGCACTGAGGTCTTCTCTGTCTCCAATTGCCGTATCGCTGTGCCTTGAGCAGACAGCTGGTTCATCTGCTTCCTTCCCTTTATTCCTGCTGAATGAAACAGTGGTTCAGTCACTTTTGTCTGGATTTCCTTCATCTTGCCTGTCTTTTTGGGGTTTAATTCTTTCATTTGCTTTAACTCAAATTCACTGATGCACATATCTCCTACATGACTTTATCTGTGGGACAGAGGCAAGAATCTCTCCTTCAGCTCCTTTGAATGCTTTTACAGACCTCTGAGTACTCTTTTGTTCCTTGACTCCAGGTTGTGATGCACTTAAATAATTTGTCCTGTGTTTTTGTTTATTTGGCTAGTTACTCTTTATGTCTTCTTTGGCCCTTGTGAATTACCACTCCACACATAGCTTGCTAGAGTTCACAGTCTTTTTGTTTGACTTTACTTTTTCCAAGGCTAGTTACTGAGTCTTGGCAGAATTGTTACAGCACTTATGAAACAGCTGGTTTCTGCTGTGACAATAGGCTGATGTGTGCCTCAAAAGTGAACACACAGGCCTGCATATTAAATGCTTACAGTGGCATGACAAGCACAACCAGTTTTTTTTAAGCCCTTTAAAAAAAATTAAGGTGGAGATTCAAAATAGAAAATAATTGAAAAGAAATATTCCCAAACTGAGGAGCAGGCGTGCTTGAGATGAGCCACACAGTATCAGCTGTGAGGAAAATTGCAAAGAAGATCTCTTGCAGTGAAAGACTTCAAGAAGAGAGGAAAACACCATGGGCCCCATGATGTCCAGTGCATAGGCAATGTAGCATGTGCGTGCCTGCATGATTTCTGCTGGGTTGTATCCCTGTAAAGGTATCACGGAGCAAATGCAGCTCTACTTACCCAGCAAGACAGGGTGTTCTTATTTTACAGAATTCGTTTATTGCTTCAAATAAACTGTTTTGTCAGACAGCTGGATCATGATCACTCAGAGTATGTGTTTTAATGACTGCTTTGTTCCAAAGCTGCGTGGAGTACACTGCTGCCTTCATCCTTCTCTCTGTGCCTTTCCTCCACCTTTCTATTACTTTTCCCCATTAATGTTTGATGCTCACTGTAAGGTATGTCTGTTGGTGGGTATTACTTTTACCAGCTTTTCTTTGCAGTAGTATGTCTATAAATGGCAGGCAGCATCATTCCTAATTACATGTTGCCCCCAGATGCTCCATGGGTAATGCTGATGGATTGCTGTGTGGGTGGTGTTGAAGGGGCTGGGGGAGGGGGAGCTGGGATGCAGCTCCTCTTAAGTGGTAGCAGAGGTCTCTCTTCAGCCTGGGCTCATCAGTCTCCCTCGGTAAAGAGAACTTGGGAGCCTCTGAGATCGTGCATCTGGGTGTTGGAAAAGGGGATGTAACACAGGGAAGGTTTCAGGATACAACAACAAATGGGGAAGCAGGAGGAGCTGTGAGAGACAGAGAATTTAGCCTTTACCTATCACTGCAGAAACCACACAGCACGGAGGGCTGACAGAGTATGTGAACTGCTAAAATCATGCTTTCTTGATGTCAGTTCCACCCACCCGCACCCCCCTTGATTCTGTGCCGGGCAATGTCAGTGCTGCAAGGCAGAGCCTCATCGCAGCAGTTGGAGGGCATCTGCCCTGCCGGCTGCAGGGCCTCAGCTTCATTTCATTAGTGGTATTTCTGACAGTGACCTTCTGCGTGGATTAAGATAGCCCTGCCACAGTTGAGGGCAGACTGTGCTTTGGAACAGTATCAGGCTGGTTTTGGCTACCAAACGCGTGGCTTTGGAGCTGGCAGGTTGAGCCACTGACTTCTATGAGTCAGCTGCTCAGAGGCTGGGTCTGTAGAGGATGTGGGTAGAGGAACGAGCATCAGCAGACCCTGCCTTTGAAACAGACAGGCCTTCCTGCAATGCAGGGATGGACATCCCTGCACCAGTAGACTGAAGAGGAAGTATGGAACGCTGAGTGATCCTGGACCTTGAAAGGATGTTGTCAAACCCCAGAGATATCCAAGGAAAGGAGGTGGAAGCAGGGATTTCCAGTCAAGCATTTGTCAGTTTTGCACAGACCTTTACTCTTCAAGGGCTGCTAATGGGGATGGAGGAAGTGAGAGAGTGCATGTGTGCAAAAACACATCTGCAAAGACGGTTTCCTTCTCTCTTTAACTGTCCTGTGGTCCTTGAAGGGTTTTATATTTAATGTGCCTAGCAGGTCACCTATGACGAAGACATGGAGGGAGGCTGCCAGTGCTGGCTTTAGGGACTGAAGCGGTTGGACTCCATGGGTTTTTACATCCCAAGCTTAGTGCCAGGCAGGGATTTCACCCCATTAGAGCATGCACTGAAATAGGAAGTGTCTTGGGACAGTTGCAGAAGCACATTTAAGAATGTAAGGCATTAACTGCTGCATCAGGCCAATGGTCCATCCAGCCCCGACTCTGTTCCAACAGTGGCAGGAGGCAGTGCTACCTGCAGAGAGCTGGTGACCCTTGTCACGTCCTGCAGCCCATCCTCTTTGTACTCCCCTGGCATCCCCAGCTGCTGCATTTGGATGTTAGAGGCTCATCACTGCCTAATCCTCTTAGTATCTGCTTATGGACCAATCGCCCACTCAGTGTTCAGAAGTGCCCTTCTAAAGTTACTTGCCTGAAAGAGCTTAGTATCACATACAGACCTGAGGACTTCACTGTACACTCTGCTTTTCAGGTACTCACTGAAAATGTTCAGTGAAGCCAGTCCCACCATTAATCCCACAGCAGGGATGTTCTGATGCCTGTTCTCCACCCTGGAAAGCAATTATTAAGCCTTATCTTTCACTTTGTGTTCTGCCTCCAATTGTCTGTCTGTAACAGGGTTTCCTCCCATCCTGTAGCAAGCTAGCTTCTCTGATGACCTTTGGTGTGGAACCTCATCAAAAGCTTTTCCAAAATGGAACTGTTCTGCATCTGTTGGACCCACTCTGTCTTTACCAATTCATTCCAAGGACTGTGCTGGGTTGGTGAGATAGGGTTTCTCTCTGCAGAAGCCACGCTGCCTTGTTCCTAGCAGACCATGTCTATTCCTGTCTACAGTGACACTTATTTTTTTAGACTCTACTGCCAGTAGCAAGGATGGACGGCAAACGTCCTGGTCTGCAAATCTCAGGATCCCTTCTAAAGTCCTTCCTGTGCCTGGGAGTTGCAATGGCAGCTTGCCATCCCTCTGGCAGCCTGCTGCTTGCCATGCTGGGTTACCTTCCCCATCCAGTGCAGCCCAGGGCTGAAGGATGAGTATGAACAACAGTCAGGGACAGAGTGGAGCTCTACTCAGGAGTGGAAACCATCATCCAGAGAAATGTCAGTAATTAATTTTTTTTAACTTCAAAACACATTTGCTCAACTTTTGAAGTGTTATATAACTAACTTAGGGGCCAGTTATTCTTTCCCACGCTTCCCTCCACAAGGACAAGGCATTTTACATGGCTTCTCATTAAATGGTCTGCAAAATACAGAGAAGATGTATGGAGATTAGGTGATAATACAGTTTCTGTCATAGGTCTTATACCTGCTATTGGTATATAATTGCTAATTGATAGGATATTCTCTACAGCGTGACAGGAATATCTGTATTAGCAGTTTATTGGAGTAAAGGAGGAGAGAGCATATTGTATAGATTAGGATTTAACAGAAGAAATGAGCACAAAACTGAAGAGCATGGCTAAATACAGACCCTTTAGGCTAAAGAAACACCACAATGAACAGCTTTTGGCCCCACTATTAAACAGAGCTATTTCTTACATCTGATGAGGCACAAATACTGCTAAGGAGACTTTGAGAGGATCCAGCTCAGGAAAGAGGCTGGAAAGCAGTGAAAATTTTTCTTGTGCCCGCTTACAGCGAATGCAGTTTTGCAGGTAATGCTCTTTGCTGGTCATCGCCAAGATGGGGAGAAAGGAAAATAGAAAAGCAAAAAAGAAATAGTGAACAGTAAATAAAAACACAGGAGGCAGCAGTGAAAGATGTCAATTTTTGTTGGGCTCGAAGCAACTGCCGAGCTTTGTTCTGGGAAAAGAAAGTGCCGCAGCAGGATGGGAATGCTTGGCTTGGGCAAGCTGTCATATCTGTCATCATTATAAGCATGGACAGATGATGATGATCTCTCCATTCTGTTTCTGGTTTTTCTCAGTCTCCAGAGATGCTCATCCAGCTGTTTTCACCACAAAATTTATTCAGCTAATTTGTTCACTTTCTCATTTTCATACAACTGTTCTTACCTCCGTCAAGCTGATAGCATCTTCTCTGTGACCACTGATACTGTCAGCCTTCCCTGTTTCTGGGGGTGCTGACTACTTTCCAGTGCCTGGTGGCATGTTACTTTCTTCCCCCTGCACTGCTTTTCAGCTCACCTTTCTCGCACAACACAGCATCCCACACCACGTGAGGCAGGGCAAGGTGGGAGGACAAAAGCAGACAGTGACCACGGGCTTCTTAAGTGGGTCACTTCTCATAGATACAGGCTCCTTTCCCTCCTCTTATGTCTCCCTCTCTGCGCCCATCCCTCGGGTACTGACCCCACGTTTATTTTCTAGCCTGCAGCAGCAGAGTATCTAAAACCAGGCAGGTGACAGCACAGCTCATTCAACTACTGCTGTAAGATTTTGAAGACAAGCAGGTTTCACAAGGCTGCAGCTGAAGGGAAAGAATTTCTAGAAGCCAGTTCCTCACCAGACTTTTCGGAGAAGATGTGTGTGACCACTGATGCTTTCCATTCTTGTTTTTTTGCAAGTTAAAGAAAGGTACTCTAAGTACTTTTTTTTACCCTTTTTCCCCCAGATGATAACTAGGATATAGCAATTGTACCTAATTTTGGAGCTCTCCACACCCTGAGCTTATCACAGCCTGTGTCTGAGGAGGACCATTCTGAATGAGATTTATGTGCAGGCATTTGGTATAATTCGAAACAGACTGAAGTTTAGTGTCAGGGCATTTCATGACATGCAGAGCCTTAAAATTATGATAGAAGTCATCTGGGGACCGGCACTGACAGCGTGCAACCCTTCTTGCTGGAGTTGTTCCTACCTGCTTACCACAGCCTGCAAAACAAACAACTGTCCATGCAATTGCAGTGCAGAGAAAATGCCGCTGTGATGGATGATGTCCAGGTGTGACCTTTCACCTGTTACGGTAGCCAAAAATCTTTACGGGAAGAGCACATGATGGAAGATTATGGGATAATATAATAATAAAAAAAGATCAATCAGGTGAAGGATTCTGTTGTTAAGAAAGTATTAACTATTTTTTAAATACACAACCATCTGACAGGCCAGGCCACACCTGAAAGGGCTAATGATAAAGTCACAGTTGCCTGGAAGGGTTCAGTCCAAAGGGCAGGCTGGTTTGTTGGCAAGTGCAGAGCCTGTCTTCAGTAAGCTGCTGCAACGGATGCAAGAAACTGAGCACACAACCTATTATCAAATGCATGGTGAAAACTTGACATTTCAGCAATGTAATACACTTGTTTTTCCAGCAGCATGAGATTCCTTTTGTGTGCTTGACGCAGCATCATTCACATCTGAGCGAAATAAATGGGGAAGATGATGATTTTGGTATCTATTTTTGGCATTGCTAATTTTAGCACCACTAAGAAGAGGGATTTTTTAATTTTTTAAAGAAAATATAACAAAGCACATAGAATAAAAATAATTATGAAGGGCAACATCACTGCTGTTTGTTTGATACTGGCACTTTGATAGCTGCTGTACATCCCTTATTTTGTCTGGAGTGAAAACCAGCCATCAGACTCTGACACAGTGGCACTGTGAAATCTTTCCAGCTCCTCTGAACCCCCAAAGAAAACCAGGGTTTGTGCAGCTGAAATAAATATGGAACAACCATGAATGAAATTCTTCTTAATTCAGCCCCATCAGTACAAAAGATTACTTCTTTAGTCTTAATGTCTGTGCTGTGTGCAAGAGGGTTTGAATCCCAGTTTTGGAATTAGTCACCTGATTCTCTTTTGCAACGCCTCTTTTTACTGTTGTGGTAGTTCATAGCATACAGATCCACATACCAAAGAAATATGGTGGAGAAAGGGTGATGCTTCTAGTCCTACCTTCTCTGAAATGCATGCAGGCATATTTATTTCCCCTATGATATAGCTCCTATTATGTGCTTTGCATCTTTAAATGTGCGAAGCATCGTGCCTGCCTGGCAGGACCCTGAGATTCAAGATGGAAGAGAGACAGGCTTTGTTTTCTCTCTTGGAGATTTTACATTCAGCCTTCCTTTACCGTTACGTTGGCTTGTGCAGAGGGTTAGTAAACAGCCCCATCCTGTTTCCCAGTTTCTTTACGTTTTCTGTATACAAAGAGCAAAAGGCACATGTTCCCCCTGCACAGGGAAATGCCAGGAAAGGAAACTGTACAAAACCTCAGCGCGGGAAGCAGTGTCTCCTCCTCTGCAGAGCCTTCTCGCGGCAGACAGGCAGGCTGAACGCTTGCATTTGAAACTGCAAAACAAAGAAAATAAACTAGCAGGCACACATTCTTGAGTGCCTAAGGACTATTTCTGTTCCTCACCAATCTGCTCACAGCCAGTACAATAACAAAGGCGCGCTGCTGCGTGGAGGCCCCATACGTACAACTGCATTTTGCAGATCAGGCACTTGCCATTGCATATTCAGGTTGTGTCATTTTTCTGCCTGGTTCATCCATATTCTAGAGCAGAAGGAAGTAGCACTACTATGAAGGTCATTCTTCACCGGTGGCAGGTTACTGGTTAAATTTGTTAAGCAATGATCTGATTTTGTAACTTGTTCCACATGAGCAAGCGAAGGGGCTGCAGCCAGCAGGGAGCAAGGCTGTGATGGGACTGGCTTTCCTGCGGGGTGATGAGTACAGAGCCCTCAGTTTTTCAAGGACAAGTTTCCTTTTCCTCGCTCTCACATGGGCTTCAGAAGCTGTGTGGTGGCTGCTTTCTGAGAGGAGGTGAGTCTATGGCAAGCCAAAGCGAGTGAAGCCACACGAGCGTTCGGGTTTGTTTGTACGGTCAGAGGCTTACCCATGCTGTCAGTTCTGATGAGTTCATGAAGAAGTTATGGCAATTTGTGGGCAGGCCTCCAGGCTTTCGGATGAGGTGCGGACTGACTGTGGTTGGAGCTGCTTTCTTTTTTTCCCGCCATACAAGTGACCTCCTTGGAAAAAAAAACCCACCCAGAAGTTATGTCAGAGCAGTGTGCTGCATTCATTAAATAGAGACGCAGCTGCCGTGTGTGTAGATGTGTGTGTACATGGAATAGCGGTGCTCGTACCAACATCCTCCCTCAAGAATCCTGTTGCAGGAGGACAGTTATAAATAACTCTTTGGCCACTATAATTGTTCTGCCAGTACAAGCTGCCAGAGAAATACATTGACTCAGCACATGCCTGAACAAGATCCTTTCCCAGGCAGCACCTCCCACCATATAAACATTCCCGCGAAGTCGTGTAGGTGCCTGGTGGGGCAGTGAGCCCCATCTGGCCGCTGCTACAAGCTGGCAGAAGCCAGGGCTGAATCAAAACGAATGTTTGTAAAATACACTGAATATAAAAAAGCACTGCTTAGGCAGTAATTAATATTTCTTCAGTACTCCTAGTTATAAGCCTAACCATTGTTGCAGCAACTGCAAGTGCCTTTCCCTGCAGTGCTGCTCCGGGTGTTTCTCATGGAGAAAAGGATGTTGTTGTTCTGCCGCTCACACAGAGCTGCACTGGTCTTTACCAAGCCAAGGAAGATGATCTTGTATGAGTTCACTGACAAGTGGAATAAAATTGTCCCCTGTGCTAATGTTCTTAATGCCGGCTGCTACAATGGTTTTTATGCCTCTTCCTCCTGCCACCGTCTTACCAAAGAAAACTCCCTGGCCCTGTACCAGGTAGGAGGCTACAGGCCAATTTTTTGCTGCTGTTCTGGAAGGATATTTATTCTTTTTGATAATTACATGGGAGATTCTTATTTTAAAAATTACCTTAAAAATAATAATTAGGAAGATCTCATTATTCTTTTTTCAAAGCAGGTTCTACATGGAATAAAGAACCTAGAGATGTGATTTGCTTTTTATCACTTGAAGCACCAAAATGGCTATAAATGAATTCAAATGTAATTTTCTTGAGAAAATCATTCCTCTGTTATACAGACCCTATTTGCTATAGTTCTCAGGGCCTGTTTGACCTGTATAATTTGAAATTATTCAGAAAAAAAAATCTGCTTTTTTTGTTTGTACAAGTCTCAGTTCTGTCTTTTTATTCTGCTAATTCTGTCTCTGAGACTTCTTTTTCTATTGTTATTAATTCTTGCAAGTAATTGTAAAAAACTTAAATCTTCAGAATATCACTCTCCAACTTCCCAAGAACCTATTTAAACATACACAGTATGTTCCCTTAACTACATGGCTCCGTTTAAACCAATACAATTGCTTGGTAGATATGTAGGTATATTAGTGTGCTATTCTTAATGTTGCTGTATCTCTTTCCTGAAATGGTGATGGTGTAACATATACTATCATATGCATCATACCTTTAGATGAGTAAAACTGCATATGCAGTAAATGTTTAACCAGTATAACTACTCTGGTAAAATAAAATTATACCCTGCGTAATTATAATGAAAGAAAACCAGGGTGTAGACAAAGACTCACCAGTTAATTCTTTATTACAGTACATTTTCAGCTGCAACAGAATTTAAATATCATGTTTTCTCTTGTGAGTTATTTTTTTTTTCCATAATGTAATGGATTTATTATTTCTAAACACAATAATGACATCAGTTACAATGGGAATGTTTTTATCTTTGTCCTGTGCTCTGTAAAGACAAATCTCAAGAAGTCAAACAGTGAGCTTTCAAAAATGAGCTTATGTTTGAGGTTAAACAAGGTGTGGCAATGCTGACATGAGTCTCCTACATCAAGAAAATGTCATTTTTCCAGCCCCTAATAGTGGTCCTTTTTCTGTAATGTGAAGATAGTTTTATAGCTGTGTATTTACATATTTTTAGCGCTGTCATATACTTTGTTTTCAATGGAGATATTATATTTAGAAGTTCCTCAAAATGTGGAGCATGTGTTAAATTTCTTTTGCGTAATCCATCAAGACTAATTTGATTTGAGACCAGTGCCTTCCCCCCCCCCCCCATCTGTTTGGAAAAGTGCAGTTGTAGAGACATCAGTCATGTAACACTTTCTGTGAAACAGCTTTACTGACAGTTGGGAGTTGTCAGTAACCATGTGGATTTCAAGCTCTCAGTCTGGCTACGATGAGAAAAACCCTCTGACACATAATTTCCACAGAGCCACAAAATTTAAGGCCGGAAAGACCCAGGATGATCATCTAGCTGACCTCCCGCCTAGCCAACCCAGGAATAAGTCATGTTTCAAGCCTAATAGCTGCAGAAGACACCAGCTTTTGGGACAAACATACGCGCAATTTAATAGCATTCTCTTGCCAGTCACCAGTAATTTATTTCAATGGTTAACGACTGTTACTTAGTTCAGATATATGTTGTGTACATAACTGTGGCATGTTTCCTGTTTCAGCTGATCTAGCTTCAACTTCCAACCTTTGGGAAAGCTTTAAGAGATGCCGAATCTGTGTTCCTTGTCTAAATACGCAGAGACCAAAGCCCGTGTTGGGTGAGGGTTGAACAGACAGATGCCCCAGGCAGCAAACCGCTGGAAGCTGCAAAACAGATCTGCAGAGGGAAAACATGTCCCTGCTTGCTGCTCATGCCCACAGCCTGGCTTCGAGTTTGCTCCTGCAGCACTGGGGCATAGACTTGCAGGGCTTGACATGGGCTTACAGGGTTCACTGGCTCTGCATTTGTGCTGGAGGTGGAGGAAAACACACTGAAGTGCCCATAAAAGCTCTTTTCTTTTCAGCTAGGAAGGAGCAAAACTCAGTTTTGCCCCCATGCCATGTGGAATTGTCTCTCTTTGAACCTATGCAGAAATCTCCATTAGGTTCACCTTGAAAAGTGACCATACTGAAATGTTTCAGTCTCTCACCATAAGACATTTTGTACCCTCTAGGACTCTCCCCTGTTCATTTGTATTCTGCTCAGGAGGTGGCCAGCAGAACAGCTCAGGAGAGCTGGTGTCGGAGGTGACGTAACCTACTGCGTCATACTTGGTGTCTCCTTTTATCCTTGTTGGTGTGCACTGATCTTTGTACATTAGCTCCTTTTGTGACAGCAATATGCTCTGCAAATTCAAATGCATTCACTGTGCTCTCCAGGTCTTTTTACTGAACCTCTGCTGATCAGCATGGCATCTCTTCCGCTGTAAATCTTTCATTCTTGTAAATGTCTGAGTTTGCTTTTGGTTGTATTGGAAAGCTTGTTGTTTCACTGTGCCCATGCAAATGATCAACTTGACTCTTTGGGTTACAATCTTTCCTCCTTGCTATTTACTGTTCCCTTGATCTTGGACTTTTTAAAAATATTACTCAGTAATCACTGTATTTTCTAGTGTAGTGCAAAAACATGAAACAGTGCATATTCAGCTACCTACCTTCTTTGTGTAAATGGAAAATGAATCCTCTTAATCTTATTTACAATCATACTTTGTTATCATTTCATACAGTTGTTATTTCAATTAGTTAATCACAGAATCAAGTGACCTCTGGAGTTCATCTAGTCCAACACCCAGCTTGAAGTGAGGCTGTCACCAACAGTGTCAGCCATGGTCCAGCTAAATCTTGAAGCATATCCAGAAGCAGAAGTTCCACAGCCTTTATTTGTTTCAGGGTTACATTGCCCTCCTGGTGGAGATGTCTTCTCATGTCCATACCTCAGCTTGTGGCCACTAGCCCCCTTTAGAGCCTCCAGCACTAGGAACGCAAGTTTGGCTCTTGTCTGCGTAACCATCCTTCAAAGAGCAGTGGGCAGCTGTTCCAGCAACGCTCAGCCTTCCCTTGATCAAATTAAACAAGCACAGCTCCCTCAGCCCCTCTCTTGTTGCTCCAGGCCTGTGATCACCTCCGTAACCCTCCACTGGACCCTTTCCAGTTTCTCCACACCCTTCTTGGACTGCTGGACCCAAAAATTGCACACAAAGCTGAATAGAAGGAGGTAATAACTTCCCTTGGTTTTCTGGCCACTGTCCTCCTAATGTAGGCCAGGATGTGACATGCCCCGTTCAGATGAAAACATGCTGGTGACTCACATTTGGCCTCAAGCCCTCTGTAATCCCCAGCTCCCTTTCACCAAGGTGACTCTTCAGCGAGGTGCTTCCCAGCCTGTAATGGATCATGTTTCCTTGTTGAACCTCATGAGGTGTCTGTTGGCCCAGATTTCAAGTTATAAAGGAGCTTCTGCATCGAAGCTTTGCCCTTTGTCGGTCCAGGCAGTTTCAGTCACCAACAAACCTGACTGTGTTACCAGGTTGCTGATGAAGATACTGAACAATGTGGATCTCTGTACTGACCCCTTGGGTGTTCCTCTGGTTGCTGGTGACCTGCTAGACATGACCTGCCAGATTTCAGCCCCTCTTACAGCCTATCTTTCTAGCCTACACCCTCTGAACCTCCAAATGACAACATTGTGTGAGGTGGTGTTGAAGCCTTACTAACGTCAGGGTAGATTACACCCAGTGTAATCTTCTTCACATATTCAGTGATTTCATCTTAGAAATCAGGCCAGTTGGTCAAGTTGTTTGCCATCAGTGAATCCATACTAACTGTTCCCAAAAGCCTTCTTGTCCTTTATGGCCTTGGAAGTGGATTCTAAGAGGGACACGCTCCCTGAACTTCTAGTGACTGAGATGCTGCTGATCAGCAGATGGTTCCCCAGTTTCCTTTCTCATCTTTTTAAAGATGGATGAAGTGTTATTTCCAGCCATTGGGAACTTCCCCAGTCACAATAGTTGTTGCAGACAGTAGATAAGTCTCACAATCACATTGGACAGTTCTTTAATGAAATGAGCGCCGTCCCTCATGTCCATCTCTGGTATGTTCTCGTTTTGCATCTGGTTACATCAAGAAGATGCTCCCAATCAGGTCTCCTGCTGAAATTCCATCTTCCTGTACAACAGGATTGCTTTTTGCTGATCTCTCAGTAAGAGCTCTTCAAAAATCGTTCTGATCTTCTGGCCATGTTTCCACTTTATGGTTGCATCCCAGGAGATTTTATTTAGCAACTCACTGAGTAAACTGAAGTTTCTTCTGAAATCCAAAGTCATAACTCTGTAGCTTACCTTCCCAGCCTTCTTCTAGATCCTGAATTCAATTTTGATGATGGAAGATAAACCCAAACTGACACTGTGAGCACATTCACCACTGCAAAGTCAAGTGTAACCCCCAGCTGGCCCCTCCTGCATTCACATGATGAAATTATCATCAGTGCAGGGTAAGAAGCTCCTGGATTGCCTGCTCAATGCTGTGTTGCCCTCCAGCAGATGCCTGGATGGTTGAAATTCTCTGTAAGGATCAGGGCTGGTAAGAAGGACACTTCTGCTGTCTGTCTGTAGAAAGTGCCACTCATGGGCTCCTCCTGATCAGTTGTGCTGTGAGAGGCTGCCTCACCTCTAGCAGGGCTGTCCCCGCTGCTCCTCACCCAGAGACTCCCCCAGTCTCAGCTTTCCTGCTGGAGCTTGTCAGGGAGCTCCTTAACACAGAGCACAAGTCATACTGTTCACGTTTGTTTCACTGTGATTCACATAATCTTGATTCATTTTGAATCTCTTGATTCATATCATTCTTGTTTCCTAATCAAGATGTCGCTGATCTCTAACCTTACAGTCAAATGCGGTCGAAGATAAGAAATCTAATTCCCCTTCTTACTATCTGGGCTTGGTATAGAACTGTAATAATAATAATTACATATATTTATTTATCCTTGAGCTCTTTGAACCTGACCTGTACAGAATTTAGTGTTCTCTAAGTCAAGACATTTGCACCTGAGGACATTGGAAGATGAAGTTGTATTTGCCATAGAGTTCTGCATTCACACCCGAGGACGCTGCGGCTGTAAAGGTGGAAGGTATTAGGGGGCATGTGAGCAAATCTTTGCACTGATGAAAGTACCACATTAACATTAACATCAGGCTGAGCAAGCAGTATTTTTTTCTTTATTGGTTAATCCCCCAAAGCCCCAAACAATCATGGAAAGAATAGACTCTTTTGAATGAAAGTCACACATTAACTTTATGTTTATGTTTTGCTTCTGCTGCTGTTGACTGGGGTTTTTCCTCTTTCTCCCATTCATTCATTAGACCAGGATTTTGTGTAAAAGAAGAACAGAAGTGAAGATTATAATGGTTCTTTTATTATTATTATTATTTTAAAGCAGAAAGCTTGATGCAGAACTCGGGCTGTTCCTGTTGCCAGAAGGTGCAGCAGCCTAGCTGCATGGTGACTCATGGCCCTGTGCCACATCGCAAATAATGCTCTTATTAATCTCTCCAGGCTTTGTTCTGGCCTCCCTCCTAGCGGTGTCTGATTTCATGGTGTGGCATAGCCAAAGGTCAGATAAACTACATGATGGCCAGAGTTGCTACTGAAAAAGGAAATCGGAAATGCCTCTCCCAGCAGTTTCAGCTATGAGAATGGAGAGAAAAATAATTCCTTTTACTATTAACCTGGCTGATGTGTTGTCTCACGTTGCTATTTCCATAGAGGAAAAGTGTGGTACAGCACCTACGCAAGGAAGTAGCCAAGCCCAGCTCTGTTGCGAACGCTTCTAGGTCTGCCTGGCTCAGTACATTTTTCAGAAAAAATATTTGTTCTTTAGGTATTTGATCATTTGCAACAAATAACAGTCCCAAGCTAAAAAACATGCTGAGCTTTGTCTCTAACTGAGCTGATGCCATTGACTGATTCATTAATTACCCACTTTTCCCCAGATTTGATTCAACATATTGTTCACAGAGAGATAACCAGTCACAAATTAGTCAAGCTGAACTTTGATACGCTTGGCGACGGGGCCATTTTTTGTTACCAGTTTCAGATGTGTGATTACTCATGTGAAACTAGCAAGTGCTTCTTGCAAATTGTTGCTTTTTCCTCCATGGCTACCCAAAGTGTTTTTATTCAAATGAAACAGAGCCCATACGCACTGGGCTGGAGCACTTTGTGAGCAGCTAGCACGGCCAGATGAAATATGTATGCTTACGGTAAGTGTTGCATGGTTTTCCTTGCTCTCCTTTGAACCAAGCTGTCTGTGGTTTCTGGTGAATGCTGCCTCTGTGCTATAGGTTCTGGGTAACGCTGACACATATAGGACTTATCTGGAAAAAGAGAGGGGAGCAGAAGTCCACATCACTTCCTGCATACACAGTCCTGTCTGTTTCCATCACAGGTTGAGACCTTGTCAAAGGTCCTTTTGAGAGAAGCTCCCTGGGTTGTATTTGAGTGATTTTGGGGGTGAGGGGACCTGCCTTTGGCTAGACAGATGCTGGAGAGCAGTAAGACTATCCTTACAAAGCTTCATAATTTCATGGGCAGCCATTGCAGTTCCAGCCTCATGTTATGACCTTCAAAATCACATTTGGGCATGTCTGCAGCGGGTGGGGCTGCGTTTTTGCTCTGTCACACAGAGACACACCAGCCCTGCTCTCCAATCACTGCACAAGGGGTTTCCCTTGCAGCGGGGCCTCCGCTGTCCCAGTGGGCACAGGGCTGCCGTTGGCTGGGTCCAGCAGCAGTTTGTGCCCACTTTGAGCAAATGCCAGAAATTGCATGAAGCATGGAAGAGGGGATAGACTGATTCATGTGGTCCCTGTTAAACCTGGTCTCCACGACAGCCAGAGCCAGGTGAGGCTTTGCGGTGAGCAGATTTGGGGCTTGTTGCTCTGTCGACCACTTCTGAGGGGGGCAGCCCCCCAGCTCACTGACCTGATTTCCAGCTTGCCGGCAGCTGCCCTGGGCTGAGGCCCTGTGAGTCCCTGTTTCTGCATGTCAGCTTACGTGTGGTGGCAGGGCCTGGGGAGGTGACAGCCAGGGCCAGCCCTCCTGCCTCAGCCTCTGATGTTCCCTTTGTCATTGTGCGTCCCTGATCCGTCTCCTGCTAACCCAATGGCTGGTTGGTGGCAAATCGTGCAGGAACCCTGTCCTCTTTGGTTTGCTTACCCAGGGGAGGTTACTTTGTGGAGCACAGTTATTAGCGGTCTGCTTTTGTTCCTTGTCATTGGTCCTGCCTTATTTTTATGTGGATTAACTGTTAATAACAATGTGAAGTGTTAAGCTTTGGCAACCAGCTGAGCTCTGCACAAATCCGAGGACAAGGCGGGCACCAGGCTGCTCGCTGTGCTGGCCATGCCGCGCACGGTTCGGTGGCCGGTGTGAGCCGAGGCGGGCAGGGCAGCCCAGCACACGCTGGCACGGCGCTCAGCACCCGCCCCTCCTGTCAGCCCCTCTCCCAGCACTGCCCCTCGGGGCTCCTTCCCGCTCTCCCCGGCTCCTCCTCATCCCTCAGGAAGGCAGCGGCCGGAGGGAGGAGGGGAGGGATGAGAGCTGGCTTTTCTCATAGGTGATGCTGCTGTGGAGGGAGGCACCGCCACGGGAACGTAGGCGGACAGGCAGAGGTGATTAATAGTGATACATATTATTTTAATTGAGTCATGTTTGGCCTCTCGCTTTTGTCGGTACTCGATTTTTTGCTATTGTTATGGTGTGAATTCGGAATGAATATAAAGTATAATAAGAATCCCTCAGCTGGCAAATGCAGACAAGACTGAAAATTAAAATGTTATGTCAATCTCACAAGATTAGGGCACAAACTGCAGCAGGCAGTGGAATGGCTGAAGCTTGGAGGTGCTGGAAAAGTCTCTCTCCACATTATTCCTGAAAATACAAAATCAATTTACATTGAATGCATTTTTTCAAAATAACCATCCACCACAAGCTATTTGATATTACTAATGAATGCAGAAATTGGATCCTAATACATTCCAGGGAAATATTCTGCAGAGGTTTTATTAGTTGTAAAACTACTTTGTGGCATCGCGGTACTTTGTTATTAAGATTGCCAGGTTTTGTGATACAGATATCGTGGAATCTTAATTAAAATGCTGCAGCGCTGGTGGTGGCAGCATGTTGTTTTGAAATCCCAGGCCCTTTCTGAGGGCTTCCAAGCCACCGTGTATGAGGTCCCACCACTCTCCTGCCGCCAGCCCCGCGGCAGCCTGCTGGAAGGGCGAGTGGTGAGGGGGCACCATGGCAAGGCAGGGGTCAGCCGGCCTCGCCGACAGCACCAAGCTCACCCTACAAGTGGCCCTTCCCCGGGGCTGCCTTGTCCTTCCCTGATGCCCCGGAAGAAAAGGCAAAGCGAAGGAATTACGTGGGTTTCTCCTGCTTCGATTGCAGAGGTTCAGGGTTCAGGGCTGCGGCCCCGCAGGGTCCCGCTGGTGGCAGCTGCCCTTCAGCACGTGCTTGGGGGCTGCCGGGGGCCGCAGGCGCCGGCCGCTTCTCCCAGAGCCCCAGCAGGTCCCACCGGGAAGATGGCACGCAGCACGTGGAGGGCGAGGAATCCCAAAGGGCCCGACGAGGGGGTAAGGCCCGGAGCGCTGCAGCGCGCCGCGGCAACCGCGGAGGCTGCCGAGGTGAGGCAGCGCGGCCGGGCGGCGGGAGCGGGGGAAGA
>JAVJGJ010000047.1:70281660-70295143 GCA_035590215.1 Microhierax caerulescens | reverse complement strand
GGCGCCCCCGCCGCGCGCTGGGGTCTCCGAGCCAGGCCGGAGGAGCTGGGGGAGCGCCAGCCCCTCGGCTGGGTGTGGAACCGCGGCCGGGTTCTAGCGCCGGGGCCGACTTCTGCAGGTGCTGCCCGAGTTCGGGCCTGTTCCCGCCATCTTCCGGAGGTGAGGGAACGAGCCGGCCCCCTACATAACCCCTTGGCGGGGCGGGAACCGCGTTGCTGAGACACAGGTGAGGCTACCGAGGTGCGCAGGGGAAGGTGGCGCTGGTCTTGACGCACCTGCAGCCCTTGCCGAGGAACCGGCACCTGGCCTCCAGGGCCTGCTTCTGGCTCATGAGGTAAGCCTTGTCTTTCTCTGCAAGATGGGGTAGTAGCTGAGGGCACTGCTCCACCAAGGGACATGCGGCCTTCTGGGTGAAGCTGGGGTGCTGCACGGAAGGGGCTGCCGGGTTTGTTGGGCCAGCCAGACGGCAAATGAGAAGGGAGCCCAAAGCCCGTGCTGTGGATCTCCTGCCAGAATGGAGGGCACCGGGATATCAGTGCCCTGCGAAATTAATGCACTTTGTGCAGTGATTCTCATACAAAACACATCAGCAGCCTTTATATCAGATGCTAGGGCATGCCCGGTTGCGTATGGACTGCTAGCGCTACTGTTTGCGAAGTCTTAAATCCAGTGTGCTGCCTCTCAGGCTGAAAGGGTGAGAGCTAATAATTTATGAGGAAATGTGGCATCAAGCTTTCAGAAAACTACTTAAAAACACAAGTTTATAAATTAATGCTCAGGACAATCTGCTACAGCATTAAGCGCAGGAGCCATGTGAGCATACCTTGTCGTTAGCCAGAGAGGAGGTGCCGCTTGCACTGGTGGTGCTCTCCTGTTTGGTGGTAAGGCTTCGTAAGGAGCTCTTCCCCTCTTATGTCCAGTTTATTCATTCCTGCCCTTGTGCTGCCTGCTGTGCAGTGCTTGCAGAGCTATCTGTGTGGCCATGCGTGACTCAGACTGAAGAATTGTTATGGCTATTTTTTCTCCCTCCCTCCTTCTCAAGTCTAGTAACTGAGTTCTGCTGGCAAGTTGTGCTCCTTCCTTCCCTAGGCACACTTCCTATACTGTATCTTCATTAACACAAGTCACACAGGACTCACCTGCAGCTTCTGATGTCCCAAGCGAGGTGATGGAGTGCAGGATTGATAGAATTGTAATCAATGAGGAGGTTTTTTTTTTTTTCATGATGCTTAGTGTTCTCCTTGGGAGGTTGTGTTTTTCTGAGTAGGAAATTCACAGAGTAAAATAGCGTTAAAAGAATAAATACATAAAATCAAGCACTCAAAAATTAGCAAACAACAGAATGAAACTTTTCCCTACAAGTTAACATGGCCTTACTGTAACGGGCTTTTTGACCATTTTGGTTTTGAGATTTTTGCATCATCTTTGCTGCAAGACTCTCTCATTTGATGCAGATGATACCTCCTGCCCTGCAAGTGACTCCAGGTGTTTCAATCACTGTTCCTCCTTTGTGTGGGCTGTGGTTGCATGGGCAGCAGGAGTAGGCAGCGTGGGAGGGGGAACCCTGCAGGCAGCAATTCAGGGCTGCTGGGGACACAGCTTTGCCTCTGCTGCAGAGCTCATCTGTTACCTGGGCTGGTCCCTGCAACAAACTTTTCTGAGATGGCCATTTTGTGCTGTTCTTGTTTCTGGTGCTCAAAGAGCAGCTGAGACCTGAACTGAAGGAGATCTGATTTTGGAAAAGCTTCTGTTTAAGTTGTTCAGAGTTACGCTGTCAACCCGTGAAGTACTACAGCACACAAAGATATCACAACACCCAGCTCCCGTTGTTTCCAGTTGGGACATCCAAAACTGAGGGCACTTGGGACATCCAAAACTGAAGGCACTAACAGGTCTTGCTGTCCCTGCCCAACCTCACCTGGGGCCTCACCCACCCTGCCCATGGCCCAGGACCCCGTGTCAGCCCAGCCTGCGGCTATCAGTCCCTGCTCCAGTGATGCTGTAGGATGCTGTTGCCCCTGCCCTGCCAGCCCCGAGGGAGCAGCCAGGCCTTGTTGCTTCCTGATCAAAACCGCTTGAGAGATCAAACATTTCAGCTTTAAATTTTGTCTTTCAAGGTCTTGCATATACAACTAAGAGAATAATGCCACCTTGCCTCGCAGTGATGTAGTGCAAATAATTCAGTATTTGTAATGAAACGAGCTAGTGAGGTAGGAAGACCAGAGAAAGCCCTGTGGAGAAATTACTGGCATTGAGAGGCTGGCGAGCCCCCACTGGAACAAGGCAACAGCAGGTCCCATCTTAAAGAAGCCACATGGGAGTGAAGAACTGCATGCTTCTTGCTTTAATCTTTGCTGTTATCTTGAGCAGCTAAGTTGATTGAAAATTAAAAGGTCCTTTGAAAGTCATCAGGCACATTAGCTGTTCTGTAAAACTGAAAATAATATTACACTCTGTAATGTTTTTCACTGCATAGTCTGTTACTCCTTCTCTCAAAATTTCGCTTGCTGAAACGGGATATGTGGCAGAGGTGACCTAATTCTGGCCTGATTGAAATGAAAAGGATTTTCCCCTGACTCCATGAGAGTCCACATTTCACATGGGGCAAAAAAATTTACATTCCTTTGCCTCCTTAAATTCAGCCAGTGTGGATTTGGTGAGCCCTAAGTGTTAGAGAAAGCTGTTTTCTTCTTGAGCCTGCAGATGATGACCCTATTTTAGGTAAACCAAATTGTATTTTAATTTCCAATTTCAGAAACAAACACAGATGTGGTAATTACCACCTATGAGCAGGAAATGAAGATTGTGTAAATGGGTCAACATGCTGCCTGGGCTTGAGCCAGATAAGTGTTTTATTTATGTTAGAGAAATCATGATTTGTTTAGAAGGGAAGTTTTAGATTAAATTTTAGTCTTTTAGCAATAGGTATAGTCAGTGAAGCTTGTACTTCACTAGTTCTCAATCATTCTGCAGAGGTATCATCTGCTGTGTATTTTATTTGCTTTGTATGTTATTTGCAATAGTGTTAGTAACATTGTTTGCAATATTAATAATACAGGATTGCTGTGAACTTGTGCTTAACTCTGGAAAAATTATTTGTGATGGTAATTATACAGCCAGTAACATACCATCTGTGAATTTGTAGATATTTATTACGAAGTTTGGTAGGAAGGCCTCGCCATGCAGGTGTAATTGCCCTCACCTTCAGTTTGAGCTTTGCCCCAGCAACAGCATCCCTCACTGACAGGTGGGTGGTGCAGCAGGAGGGATGCTCGAGGAGTGGTGTTGGCTCTGGGTCCTCTGGAGTTGGTCTGACAACATGGAAGTGGTGCATAGGTGTCTCTGTCCTGCTTGGTAGCGGAGGAAGGAGGAAGGCTGAGCTTCCAGAGGGAAGAGGGTACTTTCTCTGAAAATCTGTTTTTGCACTGATAACGACTTTCCCCTGAGTACCTTTCACAGCAATGAAAAGCAGTTAATGAGATGCAGAACTCCTCTTTGCCCAAGCTCTCTTGTTGCGCTCCTTCCCAGGATCCAGCCTTTGCTAGCTGTGCTTGTGCAGTCTCAAGCCAGACTTCCCTTGGGCTGGAAGAAAGCAGTTTTGGTAAGCAAAGCTCGTGCCCCTCAGCTCAGAAGCAGCAGGCAGGAGAGAGCCTGTATTCCCTGGAAACTGCAGGGGGCACAGTGTCATTACTAGAGGGCCGGGATAATTAGATGCTGTTAACTTGCCTTCCCTGATGAAAATCCAAGATGGAGCGTTTAGTGGCAGAATATCGGGTCCTGGCTTTGGTTACTCGCCTGTATAAAGGTGCCATGGAGTGATGCTGGGTTGGTGCCTTATCTCGTTGCGAAGCGAGAAGCGATACTTGGTGGAATCACTTTTCTGCTTGCGGTGGCAGCGTGTTGGCTGCTGAAGGGAAGGAGCTGGCTGGCCCAGGTGGCCCTTTGGCCTGGCATGGTGTTAAGAAGCTGGTGCAGCTGCAGGTGTGCGAACAGCTGCGGTGTTGTGTGGGGCTGTGGTGCGTGGGGCAGCCAGGGCCAGGTCGGCACAGTGCCTCCCGTCAGCAGCCCAAGCCGGTGCTGAACCAAGTGGCAGCTCCCAGGGTGCTGATGCAGAGTGACAGTGAAGCCTGTCAAGAAGCCCCATGTCGCGTCAGGGACACAGCCCCTGTCATCCTGAGACACAGCATTTGCTCCTGTCCTCATCAAAAGGGACGTGATGCAGGGTGACTGGCAAAACACCCAGCACTGTGAATTTGAGGGAGTAGGTTCGCTTCACCTTTTCAAAACATAAAAAAGCACTGAATGTGAAGGAATTATTGTTAGTAGAATACTTTCTGCTAATACATAATACTTGGAAATACATTAGTTTGGAAGCTGAATATATTTGATGTCACTTTTGGTGTATTTTTCTTATATGCAGCTTTGAGGAGCAGACCCTCTCACCTGTTCTGGGCCAGCAGGGTGGAGCATTTGCTTGCAGTGTGGGGACATAGATACAGCCATTTGAATGATATCTTGTTTGTTTTTTTTTTTTTTTTCTTCCCTGCAGAAATGCCTTGTACAGCTGACATCACCAATTCAGCAATCCACAGTGCTGAATAATCGTAAACATGTTTGTCCTACTTATTCCCCTGGAGGATTTTTCCACTTAAAATATTTAAAGGAATATGTACTTGCTGTGACATAGGTCTGTTTTAGAAATACTGTCACATTATACTAATGCTAAAGTTCATAGATTTAATAATGACTTTCCCACAATTAAACCCCAAAAGGTTTTGCCTGTAGGTAAAGAACTCTTTACCAGCTGAAAATGTTATAACTGTCTAAGCAAAAACATTTGTTTTTATGGAAAATCACTCTCTGATAGTAAATACGTATGTGTGAAGAGACTGTTTTGTGGTCTTAGAACTTGTAAATTGATTCTAGAAGCATTTGTTTCTCAGGTGTGTCATCTCTGTGAAGTACAGCTAGGAACATAAGGAATTTGATACTCTAGAGCGCTTGCTTTTTCTCTAGACTTGCAGTAGTGTTAGGTTTTGAAAACCTTTCACTGTTAATATTTGGCTGAAATTAGAACAGAAAATACTGGTATTTTCACAATATGTCAGTGAAAAAAAAAGTCAACAAGAGAAAACCACTAACAATTTTGAATAACAATATAATATAAGGTTTGCTTACTCCTGTGTAAACTTTATGTTTATTTTGGGAATAAAAGAAGAGTGACTGGGGAAATGGTGTTTCTAGAACTGCCAGGAAGCACTGTTAATAGTTAAATAGAATTTATTGTAGTATTTGCTAGAGTTTAAACCGAAATATTAAGACAGAGTTCACTTAGTTTTGTTTTTATTTGGTACCAGTGTTGTCTGCAGATTGTCAGCCAAATAAAGTATCATGATTTATTCAGATGCTTTACTACAAAGCTAGTTCACCAAGGAAGTTTATTAAATACTATATGAAAAATAGTTTGCAACAGTACAAGTTGGGTCATATAGTCTCCTAGTGAAAAAAAAGAGATTCTTCCATGTATCTAGCACTTCTGTACGTGTTTTACAACAGAGGTTATGTCTCAGTTGGTAGAGATTTCACCTATGTTTAGGTGACTGCGTTTTTAGGTAGTAAATGAGTCAAATGGAGAAGAATCTGCCAAGTACTTTTTGTAAGTGGAGTTACAACCTTTTTCAGCTTGGCAGATTCCTGTGACAACTGACCAGAAAAGGTGTGGGCTGGGCTGGTGATTCCTGCAGGTGAAGCATAGCTCAGCATGTAGGGGAAGATGAACCCTCCTATGGTTTCTGCCCTCTGACTTGGCACCAACACCTTGCTCCGATCTGGCCAGTTTTGTCCCTGTGAGAGCCCAAGCAGCTGCACCAGGCAGAGCCATGGGGGCCGGGGGGCAGCTCTCTTCCCCTGCCTTCGGTTCTGGCCTGTCAGCACCTTTCTGCAGCTGAGGCCAAGCTCTGCTATTTCTGAGGACAATCAAAACAAATAATTCTGTTAATCTGCTTTCACCCCTTCCAGCCCATTCTAGAGATTTTGTTTTGTGATTGATTCTGAGCTTTGAGTGAAGCTTTGCTGTGAGTAGGATCTTCTTTTGCTGTCTCATTTAATGCCTGTTACCTTGAAGGATGTTATTAACACTTTCCCTTGTGCAGGGTGCTTATAGAGGCCCCCTTTTCTACCTGAACTCCTGTTCCCATGAAAATGTGTAGGAACTTCATAGCTCAAAGCAATCTGTACTACTCTGTCACGTTTGGTTAAAGCTGACCAGAGGATTTGGATGATGCCTGGGTCATATACATACGGAGACACATGGTGCCTGTGCGTCTTGGTTTCCTTAGGAAACAAAGTTAAAATTGACAGCCATATATTTTCCTAAGATCAGAAGCCAAATTATTACATCTGTGTGCGTGGGGAAATCCTTCCTTTACAACTCCTGGACATACTGCAGAAAGCTTAAATGCAAAACATGAAAAAAATAATAGCTGTCTTCATGGGAAGCTACAAAACTTATGGGCCTGGTCAGTTTCCATGAAAGAGTTGGGTTGAAAACCAGTTCCAGGGTCAGAAAGGACAACAGCTATCCTGCCCAAGGTAGCCATGCAATTGTTCCTTGGCTTATGCTTATAGGGGTTGTTTTCCAAATTTTTACTACTTCTGTACAACTGTCTGTGATGAGAGATTTGGAGAAGTGGGCATCAGGACTGCATGTAGTAGTGGTCTTGTGAGTTAGTTGTACTGTAGCAAAATCAATTCCTTTCACTCAATATTTCCATTTGCACCTTATGCTGCAAGCTTGTGTTCTGGTGCTTATTTGAATGGAGTCTTTGGCTTCCCTCTGAGAAACTGATTTTCAAAGTAGTCTTCTGTCCTTCCAGCATGACCTGCATTTCTGATTTCCATTTGACTTTTCTGAAATGTCCTGTGGGGCTGTGACTATTTAGCAGAACTCATAAGAATGACATGATCCCTTCATTGCTTTCTGCAGGCCTTGCTTTTAGTGCCATGTGCAAGCCTGACTGACCAAGGTCTTATGACATTGTGTAGACCATCAGTGAATAGATAAAAAGACTGAGAACTACTCCCAGAAGGTTTACACAGGAAAGAGTCCCTTTCAGATAATTGCTCATTAAATCTCATCCTACATTTTGATATTCTTCAGTAAGGTAGTTTTTAATCTACATCTGTGTTACTATCTACATGTAAAGGAGGTCTCACTTCTGTGGTTCCAAGTCAGATGTGTGGGAGAGATCCAACCATACTGTACCAGTGTGGCTGTCTTTGGCTTTCTACTCAGCTGTCTACTGATGTCAGGCTAAACGGTCCATACCTTCCAAGTAACTTTTTCTGTGCTTTAAAATAAGGAGGAACAGTTGGGTGTTTTCTGGTACTGCCCAGGGAACTGGGGCTGTTCAGGCAGAGTTTAGGGTGACAAGCTTGCAGTGGAACCACGGGCTGTGGGTGGGCCTGAAACAGGTGGTGGAGGATGGGGCAGAAAGGGAGCAAGCTCAAGGAGAAAGACTGTTTGTTAAATCCTGTCCCTGCTCAAAGCAGGTATGGTATCTAGGGTTCCTAAATCTCACCTATCTTTTGCAGTCACCAAATAGCTCAGAAGTTTTCTGGTGAGTTGTGCCTTGTGTTCCTTTCCAGTGCTGGTCCATGCAACAACCTACTCCTGCTGCCAGTTGCTTTCTTACCTCAAGTAGCAGAGGTGTTTGTGGTGAACCTGAGGATGCCATCTCCAGTGGTGAGCCCTGTGGTTCAGAATCAGTCCATGTGATAAAATTTCGTTGTTTTTTTTTTTGTGTTTGCCTTCAGTAAAATGTCTTCATTTGTCATGGATGTGGTATAACCATTGCTTAACGATGAAGGCTGCCAAATGATGTTCTGGGGAACTGGAGCCTATCCTTGCTATTGCTGCAGGGCTGTACATATTTCTGGTCAGATTATTGAAGCAAAATCTTCTATTTTTAATAGAAGATTTAATAGAATCTAATCTTTTCATGCTTGTGATGTGGGAATCCTAGGCACTCGGACGTGGAGTTCACGTGATGAGAGCTGTGCTTTGAATCTATGAAGTCCTATATAATGTCCAGTGCTTTGAAAAAGCAGGCTCCTGGCATCTCAAATTACTATTTATTTTCCCCCCTAATCTGTCTCTAGTTCAGTTCATGGTCTGTAAAATGGGAGTAGTAATGTATCCTTTTTTTTTGATAGTAGAGTTTAAATGGCATGTAAAAACAAAGTCTTGGGTTATACGTGGAATAACAGGAAGAAATCAAAATGCTAGGCTTCTGTTCATTAAATTAATGCTGCCTTCTCTGCATTGAATAACATAGAGATACCGTGGCAGAACAGTGTGTGATCATGTAATCAGAGATCATATATTAAAGTCTGATAAACAGGTATGCATCTGGAGGCAAATCAAAGTTGCACAGATATTTAGTTCTATTTTTTTCCCAAATTTACTCTCAGTAATCACTAGTATGTTAAATATTTTATTTCAAGAAACTGCCTGAAAGACTATTTGTCAGAAAACCAATATAAAGGACATCATGAGTGGTTTTGTATGTCCATCTCCCCATACTCCCTTCCCTGCCTGTTGCCATATACATGTCGTAAATCCTCTACATTGTTGCTCTCTAAGGAACTGTGCAATTGGTTCATTGTTCACATGTCAGTTTGCATATGCAAATGGAATGACACCATACATTTCAGCAGCAGAAAAAGCTGTTTCTATAATCAGGAAAACTAGCAATTAATGAGGTGGGAGTAAGAGCAGATATTGCTATAGGCAGGAACAGCAGGCTTTTGTGCCATTTTTCCATGACTTTTTGTGTCCCCCGCTTGGGTTTTAAAACTGTTACGTAGCTGAGACAGCCCCTGTTGTTGTCGTTCTGGTTAATTCTGCCTTCCAAGGGCTCAGCACTATGTAAACATACAGCTGAAAACTCATTGACTCTGAAAATGAATTTAAAGGTGAGGAGACTTGATCTGACAAAAAACTATGTAACTGAATAGCAAGCTTTTAGAAATCTCGTTTCCTCAGCAGATGTGTTGCTCTCCAGGCTGCCTTACAGCTGAAGGTGGGAAAATAGGAAACAGCCACAATCAAGGCAAGGCTTTCACCAGAGGCAAGCATGTGGAGGAGCTGGGAGATGCTGCCTGGAGGAACCATGAACAGGAGATGTTGCCTTCTGGATGTTTGTGCTCTGCCACACTTTCTGTACATACACATAACCCCTGTGTTTATCTGCTAGCCCTCTATCCTGATATAAATTAATGTATTTTACAAATGCTTTAGGATCATAGCATGGTATTTAAAAGGAAACACAGATGTTAGAGAGCAATTCAGAGAGGAAATGAAAAGAGGAAGAGCATCTGGAGACTTGAGCCTGGGCTGGAGCTCTGGTTGTTGGTTGATTTAGTACTTCTGGGTCTTTGCAATCGGATCTGGCCTTTCTGCTTTTGAGTAGGTGCCCCAAAGTATTCCTCAGCATAACTGACTTTGCTTTGGGCATGGGACTATGCACCGTGTGAGTATGAGGTGCTGGAGGAAGGACAGGCAGCTGAATTGCTTTGATGCCAACTCCAATTGCAACATTCACAGCCAAATCATAGAACCATTTAGGTTGGAAAGGACCTTTAAGGTCATGAAGTCCAACCATTAACCCAGGATTGCCAAGTCCACCACTAAACCATATCCCTAAGCACTGCACGTATGTGTTTTTAAACACTTCCAGGGATGGTGATTCCACCACCTCCCTGCGCAGCCTGTTCCAATGATTGACAACCCTTTCAGTGAAGAAGTGTTTGCTAATATGTAGTCTAAACCTCTGCTGGTGGTTAGATCTCTTTCAGTTCTTATCAGCCTTCTGGTAACGTTGGTGTCCAGAAAGAGTTGCCTGTGTTAAGAAAAGTTTGGCAAAGGACAATCACCCAAAGAGAAGGGAGGCTGGAGACTCTATGTAAGGGTTTGGTGTTTCAGTCACTGCTCTGAGTTCAGGTAAAGCTGGTAAACCTGCTTCTTTTATAGATTTAATAAGACAGGCTGTTTGTGCATCTGCACAACAAACTGTTATACCACTTGTGGCAAGGATAAATATTTTATACTCTGCAGAATTTGTGTCTTAACAAAACTCTTGGTTACAGTTTCATACATGTTTCTGTTGTGCTTGAGTCTGTTTGCTGAGTTCATGCAGATTGTATCTGTACATCTGAACAGGCTTGACAGCAAATTCTTGCGTTATTCAGCTTCTCTCAGGCTGAGGAATACAGAGCTCAGGAGCAGTTTTATGTTGGAAATGAAGCAGTGCAACGTTATTGTAATTCCCTGGTATTTGTTGGGAGGGGTGTTTTCTTAACATCCCCGCAGCCCTGTACTTGCTCTCCCTCAGCCTCTCTTTGTCCTCAGTGAAATGTGAGATTTAATGAATGCTAAGGCTTACATACATAGTCAGTCTCTCTTCTGAGCTATGCTTTATTATTTAAATAAACATTTTTATATTTTGCACCCTTCTGTTGACTTTGTCAGTGCGTAGTCCTGGAAATACTGAAGGAGTTATCTTCTACTATCAGGGATGTAGTTTATGACTCCTAATAAGTAATTTAGGTGTTATCTCTGTTTAATGTAGAAATCTCTTACTTTCCTTGAGCTTTGGCGCTGTGTATTATGCGCTGTCTGTATCTAGTCAAACTTAAAGTAACATAGAAGACATTTGATGGAGATCAGCCTTAAGGTCAGTTCTTTCTTGTCTTTGGAGTTTGCCTCAAATAGTTTGAAGGAAAAGGTAAAGTCAGTTGGATGGGAAGGCGTAGGGATTTTTTTCCCAGACATTTTTTCTAATTTATATTTAAAGTGATCAAAAAGCCTTAATGTTAATTGTAAAGACAGTTGTGGGTTTTTGTTTTTTGTTTTTTTTTGGTAGTGCTTTCTTCCATTTTTTTTTCCCTGTTAGAGGGGCATTTTATTCTGCTGTGGGGTATTGACTGTTTTAATCCTCCAAACACACTATTCAAGTCTCCTGGAGGTTTCTGCCAGTACAGCTAATTCAGGCTCCTAGGACTGCAGTGAGAGAAAAGTATGTGAATACATGCAACACTTGTGGAGGCCAAAGGTATTAAAGGGTTCAGGGAGGGGTAGGTCCACTGAGGGCTGTTAAATGTAATGATCCAGATGCAACTGTGGTGTTAGTGGAGATGTGGACTCTAAATGCAAACTGCTTGGTTAGATCGAGAGACTTTGAAGTATTATGTATGTGGGTTTGGAGATGTTTTTCAGTATGTGGTTGTTTTCTAGATAATAGAATCATGCATGAGTGTTGCAATTTTATCGGGGTTTTTATTTCTCAAAGATAGAAAAGAAAATGTACCCTTTATGAAGCTTGCTTTAAATAATATATAGGAAGTTATAATAGCTTCAGGCTTAGGCAAGCTAGGCAATGCTCATTTTTGAGTGACTTGTTCTGTTCTTTTTGGAAATCCAGTAGTTTTACCAACATGGACAGGATTGAGCATTAAATGCTTAAAAATTAGCAATGTTAAATACTTGTGCTTTAAGTAGCCATGAATTACATACAGTAACAAAAGCGAACGGAGTATCACTAGCAGAACACATAAAGGAGTGTACATATGGGTTATGCCGAGCTTCAGCATTTAGAAGAAAAATGATGAAAAGAAAGAAGAAAAGCAAACTGCTTATGGAAATAATTTTCCAGCTATCCTGGGTCATAAATAATTTGTGCCAAAACATGAAGCACTAAAAATATTTCTTCAATGCAGGCTTGACTGTTCTAGCATTGAACCAAGCAGCTAAGTTTGAACAACTGCTGTGTGCATAGGTTGCATGATTTTTTAAAATTGTTATCTCTTCAGGTATAATGGAATACCTATTAGCTAGGGCACAGAGACAAGTTTGCAGCCTTTTTACAGAAGAAAAAAGAAACTGCATGCATACAAAAAAAAAATCTTCATTTCTTTACAAAACCAAATGACACCATTGTTGAATCCATGTGAACAAGAACCATGTGGCATTTTTTTACCCCACATTCATTGTCTTTTAAAGATAATGCAAGTTCTGATGATTCCTTTATGTGCCATCGTTCTCTTCATAATGTGAAAAATGCTTTCATGTTTCTGATAGGGAAATGATAATTTGCAATCTTGAAGAGATTGTCACATAAAGGAGATTGCAAGTACTGAACTGCATATGCTGCACAGATGAGGTAATGTCTGTGGTGCACACTTGAGATTAACCTGGTTGAAGCACAGAATACCATTTTAATGATGAATTAAAAAACAAAGGGTGTGTGTGTGTGTGAACATATTACTTTGGGCAAAAAGGTGAAATCCTTTTCTAAGAAGGTTAAATGTGAGAGAAAACTGCTATGTGGCAGAAATGAGCTGGAGAATTAATGCATTGTCAGAGGGAGTTTGGAGGAAAAGAATATCTTCCCAAGTTGACATATGACTTAATGAGGGGCTGAAGAAATGTAGCGGAGGTGTAGAGGGGAAATAGATAAAAATAATTCCAGTTTCCTCTTACCATCAGACTTCCAGGTGTTATGTGTTTTCTTTGCCTCTTGAGTCTAATAAAAGACTTGTGGGAGTCAATGAAAATATTTTTGTCTCTGTATTCTATTTTTCCCCAATAACAGAAATTTTGAGAAAAAAATGAAACACCGTGATAGTCCAAAAGGTATTTCTTTAGATGATGTATATTGCAAATTATTTCCTTACAGAACAAGCAGTATAATCCTAGATCATAGTTCAGCTTTTAAACCACTTTTGATCCATTTTCACAAAACTAAGGCTTTAAGAAATGTAACTGCCAGACGGCTTCAAAATCTAGTTGCTGTTGTATGTGATATGTTGAAACATACCCTTCTGAAAATAATTTAGATATAATCAGTGCATATATTACCTGAAATAAACTGCTTTATATAGAAAGTGGGGGAAGAGCATGTTTCATAGATTACTGCACTGAAGTTTTAGAAATGTGGCACAGTATTGGATATCTATATAATTTTTAGTGATTGCTGAGACTTTGTAGCCTAATGATTGAGTTTTTACATTTTCCAGATGTTAGGAATTTCAGTCTCTGTTGTGCAAAGAAACTTTGTTTTAATTATGTATATTTATTTTAAACTGAAATAATAAGCTCCTTCACTAATATGCTCCATTTATCACGACAGTCTTAAGAGTGCAGATATATACATGAAATAGATTTTGTGTAACTCCAGAAGTGGAAAAGAAAGCTGAGAGGTAGTTTTATTAATTGAAGAAAGTTAATCTTGTATGGTGAACTTGTGCAGATGTTGTGGTTCAACCCTGGCTGGCAGCTAAGCCCCGCACAGCCACTTGCTCACTCCCCCCTGGTGGGATGGGGGAGAGGATCAGAAGAGTAAAAATGAGAAAACTCATGGGTTGAGATAAAGACAGTTTAATAGGTAAAGTGAAAGCTGCACAAGCAAAGCAAACCAAGGAA
>JAVJGJ010000047.1:70261495-70280046 GCA_035590215.1 Microhierax caerulescens | reverse complement strand
GTTGTATAAGGTTGGGGGTGGGTGGTGGGTGGAAGGTGTTTTATTTTCACTGTGGCTTTGCATTTTCTTCCCGTAAGCTGTGTATGAGACAGTGATGGAATGGAGAACATGGAGCTCCTGGAGAGGCAGTGTCTGGGGGGAACAGTGATGGGCATGAGTCCAGACTGGTTCTCCTCATGAAAGCAAAGTGTGCTGTTGTCTCATTGTACATGGGCTTAGCTCGTTTTAATAAATCAGCTGGAGAATGGATTTTTTTCCTTTTTACCTCATTTGGAATATTTTTTCTGACTAGTCTTGAACCTGAAGGCTAATTTTAATTTTAAGAGGATTTCTCTCTTGATGAGGTGATAACCTAAAATGGCACAGGAGGATCTGATGCGGTGTGTTTTCATTGAGGGGCTCTGTTTTACAGTCAAGCCTAGTGATAGAAAAAAGAAGCTTGAAAAGAAATTGTTAACTTTATAGATCTAAAGATGTTCACTTTTCTGCACATGTGTATTTATGGTTTTGAACATTATACTACAACTTATATGGCAAAGAAATACTTGCATTCCATGCAGTCCTTCAATGGGTTATACATTTCCAAAATTTTACCGTATATGTAGAAACACACATATTGCATAAAGAGCAGCTCAGACAAGCTAGGGAAAGCTATCCAGCAGAAGACAAGAGGGACTTTGAGGATGGAGCCCTAACAAAGCACTGAAGACTGGCGCTATTTACAAGGTTAAAGCCCATACAAAAGCAAGAAGGCAGGAGGAATGTCACCATGTTAGGAAATACACACTGACAGCTAATACTGTTGCTGCGGATGGTCCTTTTGGGCACAATAGTTGGTAGCTGTCCCAGGACCAGCACAATTGGTGCTTCTGCCCTATGAACAGCTGGGTGTGGGTGGTGAAATTGCTGCTTCAAATCAAGTCAGGCCACTACAAACCTTTTTCTTCTCCCTTGCTGTTTCTCTCTAGAATGACAGTGGCTTCCAGGGCCAGCTTTAATGTTTCTTTGGCACACGCACCAAAGATATCTCTAATTCTTTCACTTTGTTTCCAGAACAGCTGCCTATTCCTTTCTGTTTGCAGCCCCCACCCTGGCCCCGAGGACTTGATAGCAGGCTGTGAGCTTCTGGAGTCAAGAATTAGTCCCTTAACTGCCATAAAAAGTAAAAAACATCAATCTCAGTGAACTTCAGCATACTTTTCTAATTGATGTTGAATGAGATGAAAAGGGTTAGCTGACTTCTGTGACCTCTGCAGAATAATTGTGTATCATGTGTTCTGTGAATAAACGGGTGTGCCATAGCTGCAAAAATGGGAATTGACACCATTCTGCTCTTCAACAACATCCATTGGTGTGTGTCGCCCAAGTACATTAACAGCTGTCATCCTTCATTTCTCTGCTGCTCATCTCCCACGTACTTCATTCATTTGTGTGGTGCAACGTGAGTTAGAAAAGTTTGATGCTTAGAATTGTTGAGACTCTTGTTCCAACTTATTTTCATAAATGCAAGTGTAATTATCAGTCTGCTGTTACTCTTCCTCTTTACAAAAGCAAGACAGCAAAACAGAGTCAGCAGAACATCTGGGCACATCCTTCTATGTGTTGCTGTGTTGGACTATGTAGGAGGAGTGCGCTACCATAGGTCTACACTACAGATACTTATCAAAGGAATAGGTTCTTCAGTAGTGCAAACTGCTACATACATTGTTACAACTGAGGTCTACTCTCCAATTTTTTTTTTTTCTCAATAAAATTCTTTTGAGTTGATCTTGTGGTATTTCTCAATCAAAAATGAGTAGTATTGAAAAGCTTTGAGCAAAATGGGTTTATATTATACATTCATGAAAGAAGTATTATTCCTGTGTTTTCATGTCATTAAAGCTTTTGTGTCTGGCTGTAAACCAAGCTTCTGCTGCGTCTGTTACTCATGGAAGGATTTGGAGCAATCCAAGCTGAGGTGCATCATTTTACTACATTGCTTCAGTCAATTCAAAGTTGAAGTGTTCATGCTTGTGTTTTAAATTACATATTTAAGCTTCTTTCTTCTGGAGCTGAGAAGAAGGTCTAATGCAGACAGTATGAGCTTGCTTTCCCTTCCCTTGGTTAGGATAGAGAGTTATCCTGTTGCATAGAGAAGCTGTACGGTACTCATTACGCTGTAGGAAAGCTGGCACATACTCTGTGTGTGTGCTGGAGCTTGATTTGTTCTGCTCTCATCTGGTCTGTGGGAATTTGACAGATGAAGAGATGCTTGAGCTGGCTGTTAAGTACTGCAGGAGCATTAGACAAATGGGACTGAAGATACTGTTCAGGAGAAAGGCTGTCCAAACATCTGTCTTGCTAACTAATTATACTTAATATAGCTATACTCGGTAAACCTTCTGGTGAGCAGCCTGACTGCTTTTAGAGCCGCAGTTATGCTGTAGAACTTTTAGCACAGGTACAGTCATAATTCTTATGTGGGTACAAAGCTGAATGTACTTCAGTAACCATCATAAATAAATATTGGAATATGGGCTAACAACATAAGTACTTTTACCATGATATAGCCAGATCCATGGTAAGAAAGACAGGAAATATGAGTTTATGCTGGCACTGTTAAAACAGTAACACCTTTTAGTCTCACAGGGACTAATTTGTGAGTCACTGGTGATGAAAAGGTTATGCTTGAAGAACCTCGTTCAATAACTATTGTATTTAGATGGAGCCCTTCCTGGGCTTTGGATCAAGTTTTCATTTCTAACTTAGTTATTTATAAGTTAGAAGATATTTCAAATGCCTCTGCATTTCTTTTGATGTGTTGAAAGTGTTCCAAAGTGAATAATGGTTTGAAGGAACAGCTTGTGCTTGACAGAGTGGACTTTAGAAAGACAACTTACTTTTTACCACTGTAAATCTTTGCTATAGGAAAGTCATAGTTAAAGCCAAACCTGATTGTGACTGTAAGGATGGGGAATGCAAGGGTAAGACCATTTTCTACTACAGTGATTAAAAAAAAGAGCAGTGCAGTCTGGGCTGTGAGTTGGTTTGGAAAGGTAACATTTCAAGTTGTGGAATAAGCAAGAAGGGACTAAAAACACTTACTGTGAGCTGCTTGCTTAAACGCATCAAGCTACAGGGGAGGTCTGTTTAAAATCACTTTGTTTAGCAAAATAGCAACAATTAGGGTTAGAAAGTTTGCCTGTTAACATCTAAACCTAATTTCCTGGCTGTGACTTCATGGCAATAGCTGTGTCGTATGAAAGACCTAAACCCAAACACTGGTCAAAAAATCTAGAAAATAGCCAGAAGTATGTTGGTATGTGATCCTTGGCTGGTTTCTTTGAACCATCTGAACTTTCCCAACTTCCCTTTTCAGGATCAGCTGTGAAATGTAGCCCTGTGGTTATGCCTGGCTGTGAAATTACCTTTTCTAAGAGCTGGCAAGTCCTGTAACTGTGCAGACTCTTCTGTAGTTGACCCAGGTAATGAGAGAATGCATGTTTCAAAACATCGTAACAGGTTAAGTACAGTGGCTTTCCTTCCCACCACTCCTTCCTACCAGAGATCTCAGATGCTGCTGCATGTGGGGTTTTGTTTGAGAGCACGGCCCCTGTCTTTATTTGGGTTATGGCTGCTTTTCCTGGTGCCCACAAGGCTCGGGAGTGCAATTCTCTCTGAGCAGGGTTTCAGTTTCGCTCACAGCTTGTGCACTGTGCAACAACTCATTTGCTCCCTGACTTGAGTTACCATGATCCTATTATGTCCCAGCTGCGTTCTTTACATTGGCTGCCTATAAAGCATGGATTAATTTAAACTGGTAGTTTTGATTTTTAAAGTGCTTAATAGCATAAGGCTTGGCTATGTTTGAAGATCGTCTCCAGCCTTCACCTTCTGGGCATCTGTGGTTGGCTACGGTTCACTGCACAATGTTTCCCACCCTTTTGCTCTAAATCGGGATGTATACTCATCTTTACTAGCGTGCAACCTGCTTTGTTTCTCACCTTTTTGAAAAAGCTCCTTTTTATTTTTAGTGTGTAATGGCATTTGATTATTAACAGTTCTTTTTTCCTCCCTTTTTGAAATCATGTTTGACAGGAATTCAACAAATGCTGTCTTAGTAATTTTGCTAATAAATGTACAGTTGCTCAGTGGTAATGCAGGGCACTGTGCTTTTGGAGGGTATCTGGATAATGAGCCCTGCTCACCAGCACAGGAGTGTACAGGACAGCAGCTCTTCTCTGGAGGCTCATAAGTACAGAAATACATTTTGTGAGAGCATTTAATGTTTAAAACGTTTGTTTTCTAATATTCCAGAATAGCAACATGTTCAAAGCGTGAGCCTGCAGCTGCAATATATACATATCAGACTGGGTGACTTCTAGGACACCAGCTGTGCTCTGGTAGTGGTTGCATCTAATGGATTGGTCAGACAGCCGATGCACCTTCTCCAAGGCCAGTTAGAGCTGTTTAATAACCTGAAGGCTGGACTGGGGGTCCCAACCTAACACCGAGTTTTTGAGAAGGAAGAGGCCGCTTCATAGTGGACCTTAAGAGAATGAGAGTCTTTTCACATCTGCCTTATCAGAAAAGCTTCTTTCCTTATGGATTAACCCTCTTTCCCTCTTGCCCAAATGTACCTGTGCAAACAATTACCTGTTTTAGGCCAGACAACTTGGTACAACTTTGGGTCACAGAAACAGCTTATTTTGATGATGAAAATGTCCTGTGTGGCCATCTTAGAGTCTTTTCTGTATTAGCATACTACTTTATGATGTGAGCCTAGCAATTTAATTATGTTTTGCATGGGTATCTCATTGAAGCTTTTATTGCATTGCTTTTAAAGATTTTTTTTTTTTTTTTTTTAATGAGATGCTATTATTCTGCTCTCTATGCTTGATCCTCTGCTTTGGTGTAGTTCTAATCTTACACCATAGCACCTTGCACATTATTTCAGGTGAGAAGGGGACTATTACAAAATCCTTTTATGGTGCTGTCACCCTTATATTTTATGCCTTTCCTTCTGCATCATAATCTTTATGGTCTGAGATTTTTCTCTGCTTCTTAAGAGAGATCCATACGGGACTGTCCTTCCTGACCCTAGAGCAGCTGCAGTTAATGCCAAACCCTGGAACATGCAGCAGACACGCCTTGCTCAGGGATCTTGTAGAGTATGTTCTTAATAGCTTCTCTGTATTTCGTTTCTCATTCTCAGCTTTATTCCTCCACTGGCCTCAGTAGTCTCCTCCTTGCTGCTTCAGAAAAGGTAAAGTTTTTTGGTTTATGCCCTCCCCTACCCTAAACCCTTGCTACTGCAGTCTGTGGTGCAAGTTTCTTTTTCTCCCTAGAAGTAAATGAATCACTTATCAGATTTGTCCTGCTTGATGAAGTCCCCTACCGAGGAAACTAGGTGCTCAGCTGGTCCTCCTGGCAAGGTAACTTGGAGCAGAGTGGTGGGACACTGCTCAGTGGTGTATTACATGTCTCAGATGTCATTGTTTGTGGAGGGCTTGTGCAGGCAGGCAGCTGTGTAACAGTATTGGAGCATTTTTCTTGCCTGCCCTACATTTGTACCTAGCTGCCAGGCTTCAGGTGAAGCAGGCAGTGTCCTTGTTCATCCCCACTCAGTCTTCCCTTGGGTCTTTTCTTTTCCCTCTCTTTATAAATTAAGTAACTGGAGGACTAAACTGGGTGGGTTTATCTAGTCTGTCCTGCAATTTGGTAGCGAACAAAGACAGTTACATGTCTACCTGTCAATGAAGGGGGCAGGAACAGTGGGATACAAATGCCAGCAATAAGCCATGTGCACATTTCCTAAAGCGTGGTTGTTGGGGATGTGTCTGATGAGGAACTGGTGTGAGAGATCAGGAGGCTACATAATGGATGAGGTGATGTTTAGAAAACATTTAAATAACTGAGTGGGTGTGTGGGGAGACCATCTATTTTCTTTCACTTCTTAACACTCTGGGAGCAGCACTTGCCAGCAGCCCCTGAAGCCTTCTCAGCCCTGTAACACACTTCAGTTGCCTCAGAGCAGGACAGTAAGAAGGTAAGCAGGGAGCTACATTTCAGTTTTGTCAGGCTAGTGGCTGATGTGGGAAGCGCCACAAGGAGCGATACAGAATTCTTTAAGGACATTACTTAAATCCAAGATGCAATTTCAAACTCCACAATTCTTGAAGTAACACTAGGTTGTACGGAAAGCACATTTTTCTCCCTCCAGACTGGAACCTCCAAAAGTACCATTGTACAGCTGGGTCCAGTTTCAAGGTTACAATTGTATACTCAACAGACCCCATGCCATGCCACTTTCAGCACCCTGGGGTGAAAGAACAGCCCAGTGCAGAGATGCTGCAGCTTGGAAAACTTCTGCTTTAGAACGCTCTACAATGTAATTAGATCAAACACTATCATTTTTCCTTCCATACAGAGCTTTGCTATGACTGAAGCAGAAGAATGGTATTAACTGCTAGCATGCTCACTATCATGCTTAACTAAAAGCAGATTCTTTCCATTGTATCCTATGGATGGTAGTAATTGCACAGTACAGTTTGGTATTTTAACAGTTTCCCACCCCAAATACACAGTCTTTGGTACAGCTGGTGTACAAGTAAACTTCTGTCTAAGACTGGCTATTGAACTAAGTGGAAATAATGAAGGGCAAAGCCCTTCAAGGCCAAAAATACTTGGGCAGAAAAGATTCTTATGCATCATTTAAATCCAAGCTGCTGGAATAAGCAGGCACATCTTGGCAACACTGGACTTTCTCTTAACCAGAATCAAACATGACCCTGTTACCCTTGGGGGTGGAAGGCAAACTACAGTTGATGTTGGCCCAGTAACTGCAGCTAGCCCTTGTATCTGCCTTGGTATGCCAAATACGTTGTAGGCATTACAGTGACTGGGGTTCTTGTAACAAAATATTTTTATGCATCCATTTAAAAATACATAAAATGGAAAAGAAAGTAGAATGCTCTGGCCTTGGGCTTCCTACACGGAGGCAAGATGAAATAGCAGAAATGGAGAAACATAATGAGTTAAATCACCTTCCAGGCTTGTATCAAAGTGCCAAACCTCTTCAAAACAAGGTTCTCACAAGTGCCATTTATTCCAATAGGATACACATCAGTAAATAAAATGAGTCTCTATATGAATCAGATTGAGTGGGAACAAAGTAGGAGCTCTTTATAAACTCTAAGCATATTGGGCAATATCTAAAATGCCTACAAATAGTCAGAACACTAGGCAAGAATGAATTTATGCCAGCTTGCAAAGAAGTGTTTTTTTTGTGTCTTAATACTTATGACCAAATCATTATTTTGTCATATCGCTGATGGAGATGAGACTAGAAGCTGTAAAAAGGAATATAATTAGGAAAGTTAAGATCATGATATTGTTTACTTTGGGAAAAGAGAAAAGCATTTACTATTTTATTGCAGTTACAGCAACAACTACAGCTAAGCAGTAGCCACATGCTCATTTTGAAACTGCATTCTGTTCAATTTTTTTATTAGATGGTAAAGGGACGGCTAGGAAGTTCTCAAAATAGAAATCTAAATGCATTTATAAAACGTGACTAACAAGAAGCACCTTTTTAACAGATGATTTTTTTAAAAATTAGGCATTACAAAAAATGGAAAAGGTCATTCTGTTTGGCTGAAACCATTTTGATTATTTTGTTAAATAAAGAAAGGGAATATTCAATTTAGTATGTGCAAAAGCTAATATTTACATTGTTCAGTACACAGAGGCAGGATCACATTAAGAGAAACTGAAAAAGAAAGAGAATAAATTGTTCTCAGGTCCACTGTAGATAGAACAAATACTAACAGGCTTCAATTGTAGTAATGTAGAGTCAGGTAAAGCGTTAGAAAAAAATCTTCCTAATGATACAGCTCGAAGGGCGTGGGAAGGGATAGCACAGGGAAATCATGGAACTACCCTCCCTAGAAAAGATTAACCCAACTTTTGCCAGTGTTTATCTACAGTTGAACTACTCTGGAACAGACTAACTATATCTTCAAGTCCTTTCCAGCCTGGTTTTCTAACAGTTTTAATAGGGCTATTGTTAGTGATTTTAATCTCACGCAAATCGCCTTTGCCACTTGAAGATGCTGCTCTTAAGCTCTTCCTCAATTACTTGTTCATGCACATTCCCTTGTTGTAGCATGAAAGTAGATCTCTGGTCAGTCTCATGCAGGAGTAAATCACCATCATTGTCCAGATTAGATTAAAGACAGCACACTACTCTGTCTATGCAGCCTCTGCTCTTTGCTACTGCATTGCATTGTGAAGGATATACCAATTCCCAGAAACAATACCTGCCATAGAGAAATCAGGACAGAAAGGAAGAGATGAAACAAGAGTTCTCCTGTAAGTTAACTGCTCTCTATTTTTATTTTTTCCCCATTAAATATGTAAGAGTTTGAAAGAATCCAAGTGGATAGCACATATAGAACAGACACTGGATAAAGGTGGGGTATGAGACCACCAGAATGCAGTGACTGCACTCAATGCAGGGACTTACTAACCAGTATTACATCAGAAAAAAAGCAAGCACAAGGCAGGGGCTGGAAATTCAGATTATCCATTTAGGTTATGTAGTTGACATAGAAAAACATTGTTTCCAAGAATTTTTAATTTAAACATTTATTTTGCTGCAGTCCTTGCATTAATAAGCCAGTTAGATATCCTACCTTGACTATCATCACTGCCTTTAGGTTTTCGTCAGGTGAGAGGGAGAGAACGCGTATCAGGAAAGATACTCTTTTCCTATGCATTGTCATATATGCACTTTCACTAAAGACAAGGTCCTTCAGCTGCTCGCTGAACCCGGCAATGCAAATCAAACACAGCATGCCCTGTAGCAAACTCCACAAAGGGAAATGGCAATCACCCTTATCGGTGCAGAAGGGTCAGGAGGGAACCATCACCAGCTAGATGGCTTGGGGATGCCCCTGCGCTGAGACTGGTATGAGCAGGATGCCCACAGGTAGCAGCAGGGCTTTGTACATCTTAGCTATGTAGCTGTATGAAGACGTCTTGGTGTCAGCTAGAGAACAGTGCTGTAGGGGGGGCTGCAGGAGTAATCCCACTAAACCACTGCTTCAAAGGACGGGGGTGGCTTAAAACTTAAATCTTGTATACCTACCGAGAAGTTAAATCTGAGCACGTCCAGAAAGAAGTCGTAGCAAAAAAGAGAGGAAAGCCTAACTAACACTTCAGCTGCTGAATGGTTCGTTGGAGCAGAAGAACTGGAGTGTTTTTAGATCTGGCACATTGTGCTGCTTTTGTAGATTAGAAGCTCTCATTTTATGTTGTGAGGGACGTGGCACTGAGAAAATTACCTAACAACCGCCCAGGCGCATCTGTAGTATAAAAGCATGCAAGAATTTGACAGCCTGTTCAGAGGGCATGGTAGATGGTTTGAGTGGCATGCGCAGAGAACCAGCCAGGGAGCTTGCTGTCCACTGTAGCTAGTGTCCACGGAACTTACCTTGAGCAGCGTTCATTGAGCACCATGTTCATACTAGGCCTTAAGCAGCGGGAGCAGCTGTGTGAAGTGCAGGCCTAGATTAACACTGGAGACATCATTAAGTAACGAATTAAGAAGCTGAATATCTCTCCCCTCCCTATCACTTCACTTTTAATACAATAGCTCCTCAACCATCTTCCCTGTCGCAGATGTCTATGCTGTCATTAATTCTGTCACATGTATTTTACAGGTAAAAATGCTGCTGAAAATATTGTCTTGCTGTATCTGTGCAATAAACTGAAAGGAACTGGAAAGCGACAAATGTATTAAGAGAATTATAAGTCAATCTGAATAAAGAAAAAAAGACACTTCTCTGCCATTTGCCCACTATGTGTGGCACAGGCTGCATTATGCACTCAAAGCTCTGACAAAGCCCTGAAATTCTAGATAGAAACAGAAATTCCCCCCTTGTCCCCATGAATTATTTGGGCTTATTCCCAAGTACTTTCAAAATAACTGGTTTAGCGTAAAATTTTACACACGTTAGCAAAGTTCTGCCAGTCCTTCTATCAGTTAACTATTGTGGATGATACTTCTGTTTTTGTAGTAACATTAGGATTTAGTCCGTAGAATTGTCAATTACAAACCTCAGTATTTGCTCTCAGAGCACAGCCTAAGCCCAAACCCCCAAAGGCTAAATGTTTCAAGCCACTTAAAGTAAGCATGGAAGAAGCAGAGTAAAATCTAATCAGAAGGTTTAAGCTTCTTAGTTTTTCCTTTGCAATACAGGCTACACATTACATTCATTTTAACATCCAAAATTCATCTGTAAGCGATCAAAACCACAGTGGAAACACAAGAACAAAGGATTTACCTAGTGAGTCATCAAAGTGCTTTATTTTATAAAGCCTTGCTCATGTTCGGAGTGTAATCTAAGCACTAACATATACATTAATGAGTCTTCCTTGCCCTGTCCAAATAAACAGTTTATCAACAAGAATGAGTGACAAAACTGCTACACAGACAAAAAGAATTCTTTGCTGTAAATGTCTAAAATTGTCTAAAAACGTACACTTATTGGCCGCAATTAAATATGTACTCCAAGTATGTGTACCTTGTTTTTACTTCAGGGTCTCCCTGTGGCTTCATAGTTCAAGAAGCCACAGCATACTTCAGAAAATTAAACTTGGGTGAGAATGTAGGCAACTGGGGTATATAGGGAGAGGACAAAAAAAATATCAAGCCACAGTACCAACTTATTTAAATACATACAATACAAAAGTATACACATACATTACAGTGCTGCGGACATCACTAAGTCAAATGTAACAAAAAAATCCTGTAGGAAAGGCTGGGGAAAGGAGAAAAAAATTAGTACACAGCAACAGGGATAGTATTGCCTTTGGCCGCTGAAGAGAGTGTAACGGGTTGCTATTGTATAGGCTCCTCTGAAGTAAACCACTACATCCATTATGCACAGTTGCAGGCTTAACAGCACTGACATTAGTTATGGAGAAGGCATGCTGGCACTCCTGATCTGAGTTATAAATGATGATGGGGAGGGTTTGACTTCTCTTATGTTGCCTACAAAATCTAACAATTTCAATAAAGAAATTTTAAAGGCACAGCTTTAGCACAGTGTATAAGTAGATAAACTTTTAAGCGTATGTTAATTTGTCTCTTTCAAGCATGGAGTCTTTCAGGGAAAAATACAAGAAGAGAAGAAATACAATGTTGTTGTTTAAAAATTTTAAACATGATCAGCACAGTTTTAGGCAATGTACTATACAATCAAACTTGAGCAAATGGTAGGACAGGTCATTTTGGTGCTAAAAGATGACCTTGGGAAAAACCCTTCTGAAATACCCTTTCTCATTTTATTGTAAAAGTATCTATCACGGAGGTGAGCGAGACATTCACTTTAGTACACTACTGCAAATTACACCTTGGAAGATGACAAACATTACTTCATTTGTACTGCAAAATAACTTTACATGTAAACTCAAAAGTCATATATTGTACACGGCTCTGAAATTCAGAAATATCCCTGCTTTCCTAATAATGTAAACAGTAAAATTCAGGGTTCATTTTTCGAGGGATAATCTATAATAAAATACTGCTGTTTCAACAGTACGACATAAACATTTAAACTTCAAATTCCCAGTAAATTACAAGGGAATGGGATTTCTATCAGTGTGCACATCTTTCAGGATGGGTGAAAGATGGAGCTACTATTGCCCAAAACTATGCACCTTCTTCAGATAAGCTTTTTTTCCACTTGTAACATTATTAGTTCCTATATTGCAAGACTATAAAACAAAGGAAAACTCAGGTAACAAAGTGAAATAAGCAAAGTTTTCCCTTAACGTAGGTTTACAGTAGCAAAAAATGTACACATAGCGTGAATTATAGCTCTTTGCAAGATAAGAGATGTCAGCTCTCAGATGTCTGAGAGGCTGAACTTCCTGATGCAATGTGCTGAAAAGAAGACACAAACAGGAGAGGAAGGAAAAAAAGGGAAAAACCCAAACTGTTAGGAACCAAACAGGAAAAGCTTCCGGCACCAAGGGCTGTTGCAGCTGCTTTTTTAAGAAATGCCAGTGTGCAGGGTTTAAGTGTAACATTCGCAGTAAGGTTTTCATTATTATTATCATCATCATCATCACGAAGAATACTGTCATGTATCTTTTTAGTTCAAAAAATAAACTGATCCACAGTTTACAATTTGATATCAATATTGTAGATTTAACATGCATTTACTCTTCCCCACCCCCACCCCACATCTCTTTGCTCACTTATTCCACTTCAGCTGGTAGCATCAGAGTATTACTGTCACAGTGCACTCTGAATAAGCTGTTCTATTTATTTTATTTTTTTTTTTTTTTGCACACACAAAAGAGTCAGAAATAGCTAGAACTACGCTGGGAATATCAGGCAGCTGTTAAAGTGAGTACTCCACCCCACTTCAGTCATCTTTGCCAGCAGATGTAAACAAAGGGGTTGCTTTCCGCAAGATGAGTGCTTCTCTGAGTTCCTTTTTCTCCCTACACTTGTAGCCACTGCTGCTGTCCCCAGGTCTCATGTCTGTCCTATGTAACATGATAGGTTACGTCAAGATGTTGGTAATAAAGTCCAAGAAGCGCTTTGAATACTGTTCAGGATTAACAGTTGAAATTTCTGCACCGGCCTATACAGAAAATTGAGAAGGGAAAGGAAAGAAGGAAGAACCAGTATTTTATTTGGTGCTTTGGCACTGAGAGTGTTACTTAATGAATTTCATGTGCAGTGTCAGAACCAGACACTAGAATACAAATTGTAATGGCCCTCAAACAGAATCCTACTCATGACTTTTTAGGCTTCACACAAGTACTGTGATACTTGGTACTTGCCATCGTAACGGCAGGGACACGCATCTTCCATTGCTGAAATGTATTCTCTCTTTTTTCCATACTTCTTTTTACTTTCATTGTACTTCAGTCTCCTATATTATTTCTACTGCATACTGAACCATGATACCCACTGATTCAACAGATTCTCATCTGTTGAGCAGCAGTGCTTTCAAACAGAGAAGACTGAAGTATCATACTCATATCTGGGTGTCAACACTTGTTTAATGTATATTGCTATCTGAATGCTAGATAACCTTGTTTGAAATATATGGTAATGAATAGTAACATTTTTTCAACATATATGCATTTAAATCGGGACTCACTGAATAAGCTGTACAATAGCTATTTCAATGAACCCACACTTAAATTCATATTTTCATTTGAGTTTTTCAGAGCCTTAGCCACACACATTTTTATTTATATTTTTCCTGTTTACAAAAGGGGAAAATTGCATGCGTGTAATTAATGAACAAACTTCAGTGTCAGGTGGCTAAGGACAGAGACAGCGAAATAAACAAAATGGTTGTACAACAGTAATGTTCTGTAGTAAATTCTAATCATAGTCAGCTTTAATAATCATACTTGTTATTCACAACATATTTCTATCCTTTATTTAAGTCAGAAGTGTGAGTTGTTAAAGCCTGCTACATTTGAAGTTCATTAATAATTGCCAGGTAATGGCTGCATATGGCCTGCATCTACTTTCAGCTCTCTGGGAGCAGAGAGTAATGACAGCGTTGTTTCAGAGACAAAAAATACCTTCTACAGGCCTGTGCAGGTTTATTGTTGAGCATTCTGCATCACTCTACTGTAAACTAAAAAGCCCTGAGCACTTTGCTTAACCCCCCCTCCCAATGCCCTGAGCCTTTAGAAACTTAGACAGAGAAGGGATTTTAGCCTCATGAATGATTATGCTCTTTTTAAAAAGTTTATGAAGTTTGAATCTTAAAATCACCATAGGAGTGATAATGGTAGATATAAATCAGAATTCTGGAAGACTGGGCTGCTTCACCATGGTTCTTTGGTGTTTGCTGCTAAGCAGCAATTTCAGTTGAAATAAAGAAATTCATGGCAGTCAAACAGAAGCCTTCACTGAATAGTCTCTGATATTTAATATGTACATTTTATGCTTAATTTTGCAAATTGTACTTTTTTTTTTTTTTAAGAAGTCTTGTAAAGTGAGCCACATGATATGGTGAAGAACAAACTTTCAATAGGCTGTGCTGAATAATGAAACCATCACTAGGGTCCTGCATCTGAAATAAGATTCACAACAGCTTTCACAGTGCTGTTGAACAGCTTTGTTTGCAAGAATAAGGCACGTCTCACAAATTTAAGGACAAAGTCCTAAAAAAGGCATCTCAATAGAGTTCTTTATGGGTAAGAAAGCTATGTGTACGGCTGAAAAGGGAGTTCTGCTCTCAGTATGTATGTGTAGCACTTGCTCTGTACTTTTGTATTACATATTAAACTAGAAAAAAATTGAAAAAATTCTGATCCCCCTTTCCCTAGATTTCCTGAACTGTGCTATATCAGTGCACTAAACAACAAAAAATGCAGAAGTATAAATGGAATCAGAGGAAAACAAAACAACCCAGATACTTACCCCATGCTTTACCGTTTTTGCAGCATGGGCAGCTTTCTTTTTTGCATCATAATGAGTAAGAATGTCAATAATGGCCATAAAGTATACTTCCTTCCTAGGTGCATCTGCAAGTGGCAAACACATGGCAGTAAGAAAGACTTTTGAGACATTTTAATCATGAGTCCTCCTTCTAACAAAGGACACTCTGTAAGGCTCAGTCAGCAGCTAAGACATGTTAATGTCGGTCAGAATCACAGGTCTGTAAAGACCACAGGGTCAAGCCGTCCATAACTGAGTTTAACCATGCTCATATATAATGCAGAACCCCCTAAATGAACATAAAACACCAGCATACAGAAATAGAAATTGTTGCTCACTGAAAGGAATGTGGACTTCATCTTCCTTTGCAGAAAAAATACGAAGTTTTATATGGAAGGTAATGCTTCTGTGTCAACAAACAAGATCAGTTTTTCTTTATGAATAAAAACATGCATTTATTCATGTAAACGCTTATTAAATAAATAAATAAAAAAGACAACCTTCCTGTCTTCAACAGCTACAGGTAACAAGTTATACTTAGTTTTATACACTGACATCAAACCCAATTTCAGGTTTCTTATGTTGACTTTCTTAGCTGGAACACAGAAATTGGGTATGCGTGCACAAATTTTCAAAAAGCAACCTGAACCATGAAATATAACTTGGAATGCTGCTTTCCTCATTCTTTCTAGACTCTTTTTAACAGTGTTATCTTATCTGCCAGGAAAAGAGCAATTACAGATACAATATTTCCTGAAAGGGATGAAAAAATCCATGAATTAACTGAGAACTGTTGTATCTGAATAGCTAAGCCAGGGTATGATTTGATTGTGTAGTAGGTAAATTATTTGACTGCATCCCCACACGTCACAATATTTAAGAAATATATCCATAACAGTGCTGAACATTATAAGTATCTTCTGCTTTCTGCTGTACCAAAGAGCAACTCATTCCCTCTTCTGCAGGCTGAATTTATATTTTGCTGTTTACCTTTGCCTTTACATGGATGCAAAGACTTTAGGAATCTTGTGTAATAATCAAAACATCTTAACAAATATATTTATTACCACTTACTTTCATGGGATTTTATTCCATAAACATCAATAGCTGGATCAAATTCCCCTGGAGCCAAAGGCAGTGAGCTGTTCAGCGTGTTTCCTGGACTGTCTGGAGGGGTTCCAATGGGGTGGGTCCCATCACTTTCACCTTCCTCTTCTCCATCATTCTCTTCACACTCTACTTCTTCCTGTTCAGCTCTTTCAACATCATGAATTCCAACCAGCAAGCTGTAGTCCATGAGTTTTAACTGAGCAAGGAACTAGAAAGTGATCATAAGCAATTTATCAGTATCATTGAAAAATGTAAGCTCCACTTAGAAACAAGAGAAGTTACACAAAGGTGTCATCAGTTGAGAAGAACAGGCGCTTCTAAGAGAGAGCAACAGGGAGGATTAAGTGATAAAGCTAGCAGAGATACACTTGAATTTATTCAGATGTAATAACAGCACACAGGTCACTTGCAACTTGCATTATAAAAAAGCTGTAGCCCACTCTCCCCAAATCCTCAGGGAAAAATTTCCTCCAGGAATACTCATTTTTCCTGTAGTGAAGACCAGTTGTTGGGCAAAACGATGACTGTCACTACCATCTTGTGTTTCAATTATGGCTATCCTGTCACTGCTCAACGTCCAGACCAGCTGCTGTGCTGTCAGGCACATGGTGTGCTATGATCTGGTGCTAAACCTGCCCCCTCACTCCCTTTTAAACCTTACTAAAGAATCGTGAAAAAGTATTAAAATATTCTTGCTGTGGAAAGTAGTGAAGTTTTACACCATGACAACATGAAATGATGCTATATTCTCTTCACAGTCACAGGCTCACAACTTAAATCCTGTAAGTAAAACTTGAATGTGAATGAAAGGGTAGTTTTGGATAAAGACTGAGGATGTCAGTTTTTAGAAAACTGAAAAATCAACACACTTTATATATAGATAAATAGTTATTTTAGTTGAGAGGAACAGGGTAAGGCAGAAAGCTAACAGGGGAGGGTGAAGGAAAGTACAAAAGCAGGAAGGGGGGAGAAACAGATCAGGGGGGTGAGGGGTAGGCAGGGCAGAGCTGTGCTCCAACCTAAAAGCAATACTGTAATTTGAACTTGTGGAGCCCTTGCTGATGGTATGCAGAGAAAGAGGCTGAAAATAGATATTGTTTCAGTTTTTAGAAATTCTGAATGGTTATAAAAAGGAAATTAGAGCAGACCCGAGAAGAAGGGGTTTAGGCCAGACTTTGGAATGGTGATATCAATGAAAGAGATTAGTATAAAATACTAAGAAATGAGAAATAGTTTGTCCAAATCCTGATTCTAAGACGACAGGAATCAGAGATAATAAAGTGATTGTAAACTCAACTGCTAGAAGAAATATTGTGAGATTGTGAAGTTTTAAAGAAGAAACTAGTTTCTAATAATGTAGTAAAGCAAGACTCTTCACAAGACTAGAAGAGATCTAAGTTTGAAGAGATGATGTACACTGACATACGAGAAGAGCAGATGAGACTGGCTAAAGGCGATTGAGTGGAGGGACTCCAGCCATGCCATCAGATAAATACTGACAGACAGGAGAAAAATCAACCAATAATCATACAATAAAGCACAAAAGAGAACAGATTCTTGAGAAAGAGAGCGAACTGTGACTTAGAAGAGAATGGCTCTTGGGGGAAAAAGCGTGCTGCTGCTGATAGCGAAAAGGCTTTGGGAGATCAACACAATGAAAACATCATCTGATTTACAATGGAAAAAGTATCCTTATGTGCTTTTTCTCAGGACATTTTCAGTGGAATGAGGAGACAGGAAAACAGAAGAGGACATCAAAACAGCAGTCATAGATATTGGTCTGTTTGAACATAGGAAGGGGATGTAAGACTTGATTATGAGAGAAATACAGAAACGCAATTTACATAATGACAAACAAGAATGGTTATAAAGCCATATAGTTTAGAATACTACTCCATAATATGTTTTAACTATAAACCCTGTGTGATAAGGTAATCATACGCCGTGTTACACATTGCTTTTCATTGGAGTGAAATGTGAGTGTTCACACATTAGGTACAAAGTGTATACTACCAGTTACCTAATGAGGGCAAAAGAACCAATAAAAGAAAAACAAGGTTAAAGAACAGCTTGCCATTACTAAAATCAGGTGCCAGGTCACTAGTGGTTAACATGGATATTTAATAATGCTCTGTATAAATTTCTAAAAAATAGCTTCTCAAGACATGATCTGGCATCTGCCATTATGTTTGCAATCCAGTAAATTATGTACAAGATGGCAGACAATCCACTTTCTGGGATAATGTAGTGTCTTCCACACATCTTGCACCTATTTAAGATATGGTTTGCAACCTGCTTACTGTAAAAGCATTAGTCAGCAACAACAATACATATTAAAAGAGCACAAAACTTAAACCCAAATAAACTTATCTCTAGAGCGTCGACAAGGGTAAATAATCACATATTGATATTTCACAAAATACTTGTTTTCATCATTATCATCACCATAAATTTCTCATAATTACTGAGATGAGAAATTAGATTTCTTCAAAAGCAAATTACTGGGTAAATTCTAAAGTTACAGTATTTTGTTTTGTGCAGCTAATGAGATATGGATCTGAAGAACCAGACAATTCATAGAGCCATTTTGATATAAGTAGCTGAAAGTCTAAGTCACAGATATGTTTTGTTACTAGGTCTCCTTCAACAAGGAAAACAGCTTTGAGTACCAGGGCTGCAAAATGTTTTAGTGATGATGTTTTAGTGACGATATTTCCAATTATAGAAGCTGAAGTCAAACTGTGAACTAATTAGCCCAATATTTATTTTCTCCTATTTTTTGTACTAGATCAGTTATAATACAATATTAAATTCACATATTAACATGTCCTGGTTTCAGCTGGGATAGAGTTAATTTTCTTCTTAGTAGGTGCAGTGCTGTGTTTTGGATTTGCACACCTGATAGCACACTGATGTTTTTGGTTGTTGCTGGGTGCTGTTTATACTGAATCAAGGACTTTTCAGTTCCTTGGGC
>JAVJGJ010000047.1:70231274-70253138 GCA_035590215.1 Microhierax caerulescens | reverse complement strand
CCCCCCCCGCCCCCCCCCCCCTCCTTTTTTTTTTTTCTTTTGCTTTTCAAGGTAAAATTTTCCAGGCATTTTAGTATCTTTCAGAATGGACTGAGATTCCCATGGAAGACAGCGAGAACTTTGAAACTGTGACATCTACTTGAGAGAAAATGAAAGTGAAAAAACATGCTGTGGGGCTCTCACTTGTTAGTTATGAATAATGGACCATCTACATCTTATGTCAACACAGTCCTCAAGGTCTTGAAATCAGTGCCACACGTGCAGTGATACACCTCATGACAGCAGGTCTTCAGCACTGCTCGGTTTCAAAAATAAACTTTCCTTGTCTATTCATATAAATACACAACCCCCTCCTTATTTAAGCTTAAAAGCTGCATTAGAAGCACTTGGGTAATTTTGGTAAGTAATCCACTGCAGCTTTAGTGCCTATGGAAGGAGATTCAAATTGCAGTGACGAATGTTCTGAACGCCTACAATACAGACATGCAGTATTGTATCTTTGACCCTTTCAAATCAAACAGCAGACTCAAAAATTCAGGCAAAAGCCATGTAATAAGCAAAATATTATTTCCCCCCGTGCTTGAATCCCTAACAGTCTTTCTTAAAGTGTTTGTAAAACGTTGTTCCCTCTATGAACTTCAATGTCTACCCAGTTAATTCCCTTTCTTGGAGGTGTTTGTTCCAAGTGCTAGCTTATGGCTTCCCGGCCGCACTGCACTGGAGTTTGAGGGGACTGATGAGTAACAGAAGGCTGTTCCAACAGCCTCACACCGTCTGCTTGCAACATCAGTAAGCTTAGTGTAGGTCTGTCTCCAAGAAATCAAATTCCTTTGAAAAGAAAATAATGTGTAATATTTAAAATAACAGAATTTGGATTTTTTTTTACATTTTTTTCACAGAAGTACTCTAAATAAAAGAGAAGGTTCTAGATGCATTGAAACTGATAGTAATTTTTGTTACTGGCCTTACTGAAGTTACAATTTCACATTACATTTAGAGAATAATTATTGTATACAGTTATACAAAACTACACAACTTTGTTTCAACTTAGCTATAATCAAATTCAATAGTAATTTTGCCATGAACTTACACAGGAACAGAATGTAGCTGAATACATGTAATATTGTTAAATTTTACATTACTATTCCAAGCATTAATGTTGCAACCTGAAGTAGTCCCATCCAAATAATCTGCCCTCCTCATTTCTATCAGATCATTTTAGTACTACCAGCAGAGGTTTTTAATGACACTAGGTATCGTTTGCAAGACACTGAAGGGTTAATCCCTCTGCTTTAAAAACACTAGAGTTGTGCTACTGAACAAGGACAAAAATAGACCACAAGAAAAGAATGCAGACCATTCAAGACATGACTTTGAGGGCCCTGTACAGCAAAAGGGAGCTAATGCTGACTATTCTAACGGCATCTGGGACATGGTAGGTAGTTGCCTAATGCTGGAAGGAGTAAGTCTTCAGTCATACCTTAGGGCAAAGTGGAAAAACTTCAGAGTTTTTCATTCTGAGAGAACTGAACAGCTACTGCATGTCCCTTACTCCTTAGTGCAGTTGTGTGATCTGTAGAAGACTCAGAGAGGCAGGTATGATACAACTAATGCTCGGGAGAAAAACAAATGATTTGAATGGAATTTGGGGACAACATAAATTGAAGTCCTTTAAGTGAATTGCTGAATGATCTTATGCTAATTCAGAAGAAATGTGCTTGGAAAAATTAGGAAAACAAGGCTCATGGGCTCTTGGACTTAACCCAAATTTGGAAATTTAAGAGGTCTTAGATGATGAAGACTATGCCCCACCTCCAATTATCTGTAGAATCTCTAGACAAACCTTTCATAAAGTGCCATCAGGCTGTGTCACTGAAACCTGAGAGAAACGTCGATTTTGAGAACATGAAATTTTCCAAATGAACTGAAGTTGGAGATGGAGAAAAACAAAGTGATCAATTTCCTTTTAGAGCAAAGTTTCGGCCCAGAATTTGAGGCAGCCTGTCTCTCATTATAGCTACATGCACATCTAAGTGTGTCAGTTGTTCGCTCATTTGCATGAGCTTTACATACCCAAAGGTTCTCACAATTCAAGGTTTGGTTCATCTTTGCATTCACTTTAGAAGTGGTGCCACGTCACATCATTCTATTAACTGACATGGAGCATCCATAAATCTCAATATTAAAAAGAGCAAGAGAAAGATGATGAAGAAGCAGGAGGGAAGAAAGTCCTGATGTTTTCCTACCACAGGGCAGGCCCTGAAGAAACTAAGAAGAGAAAGAGAAAAAAAGGAAAAGGAGGAGCTAGAGGACTGGCTCACTTACCTCTGAACTCTCAACACCATTGCAAACCAATATTCAAAGGTCTGCAGAAAATAGAGGAAAGATAAAAGGGGGAGTAAGGTAGAACTCAAGAGGGGAGAATATGACAGAAAACAAAGAAAAGGGGCAGAACAGCACTGGTTATGTTTGTCCTAAGACCAGCTAGCAACTTAGGTAATTGAAAAAGAAACAGAAATGCACCATACCTTTTCTTTGTCACTGGCTTCTCGAGCCACAGTAGAGCCCTGAAACAGAAAAAATGGATCTAAAAATGTGCATATGTCAGAAACTGATTTGAAAAATGTTACGATAACAGGTCAGAAGTGGATGGAATGCATCCTTCTGAACTTGAGAGCTGTTTTAAAGAAAGGTGATACAGTAAGTAGAATGCCCAGGGCCACTGAACTGCTGCAATCACTTGAAGAAGATGTATCATGAGAGAAGAAAGATGGATTAAATCCTCAAATGCTCTGCATCTGTTCTCCTCCTGACTGCTGGAGCTTCTTCTTCATGTCTCATCCTCATTTTGAGACTATCATCCTAGAAGTTCCTGCTTTGCTTGGCAGACTTCTCATCTTTTTGTACCAATTTAGCTGTGTGGTTATGGAATAGCCTATTCTAGGTAATTATTTGGACATATGTAATACCCATTTGAAAAGGATGTCACACAATATAAACACATAAAAATATTTAAAAGATCACAAAGTACAAACAAGAACAAAGCACCTCACAGCAACATGAAGTCAAAAGAAGAGATGAGACCAACTGTGGATTCACAAGATTTACAGTGCTTGCCAAAGACATTTTGGATATTTAAATTTTATTTTTTAAATCTTTTTTTTTAAGCTTAAAACTAGTATGCAATATGGTGTGTTCTGAATAAACTGGAGGCGACTAAAAAATGGCTGTGTATACTTCCATGCAAATTTCTTGGAGCAGGACCACACCTTGAAGTACCCAGAGTTTCTTTATCACATAATAGCACTGCAAGAAATAATAACTACAAACGTGATAATTGGACACTGAAAGACGGGTAAAATCATAAATTATATTTATGATATATAATTATAGGTTAAAAATCTATAATTTGTTGGAAGGTATGCATTGTGTAGAGAAGTGCTGGAGTTCAGTCATGCTAGTTTAAAGAACATGAGGATTCCCAACCACGTTTTTATATCATGTTTTATGCTGTTTGCAGAGAGAAACTTAGAAAAGATGGAGATAAAATATAAATGGGTCAGTAGATCTTAGTTATTATGTATGGCACAGCAAGCAGGTATTTCATTGCATTGTATCGTTAACTGCTAATAAAGCCTAGTAAAAGTCTGACATTTTAGTTTACTGATGATACACTTTTTATGTTGTGTTCTGTGCTCCAACAGACTATGTGGCCTAAGAAGGGATCAGCTGAAAACCAAACTGGAGGAAAAAAAGTGGATTTACAATAGTAAAAATTAGGGAGATTGCCAAATTTGACATTGAAGTTATTTTAATGAAATATCTCAGTGGCCAAGAAAATACCTGTGAAATCCTAGGCCGATCTGTGGTCTCTTAGTATCTGCACAGGTAAATACTTGTGCTATGAGGGAGCTCTAAGCTAGTGTCAAAAATATTCATGTACGAAAAAGGATTCAACCTACAACCGTAGATGCTGTAGCAATGAAAGTAAAGAAATGTGATTTATAATACATGCAGTATCACTACAAATCTGCTCAGTGAAGGAGTTAGTTTTGAAGAATAATGTGATACTGATGTTAAATTTAATTGCAAGAGAAGTTTACCTTTAAAGCAATTCTGTCCAGCTGGATAAACTGAATAGAGTATAGAAGCATTCACAGAGGTAAATTTATGATACCAATGCTAAGAACGTGCTGTATATCATTTGTGTTTCTTTCTGTTGTGCTTTCCCCCCTTTTTTAATGCACCTGGACATTACAATGCTCTAAAACACATACAGTTCTCAAAAAAATGTCTTTCTTGAGGAAACTCTGCTGCCAATGGTACTAAATACCAAAAAGTCAGTTGTTGACAATCTGGAAATCAGTTCTTAAAATCACGTTCAGTCAACTATCTAACCAGTTGCTAGGTAGGTACTTGACAGGAGGGAAGGATGGGGTAGTGCACAGCATTACAAATGTCTTAATATAGAATGCTAAATAAACACCTTAAAACAAGTTTGCAGATGCACTTAGTGGTTCAACACACAAAGGTGTTAGAAAGATGTAAATTTCTAAGGGAAGACTTCATGGAGGAAATTAAAATACAATCCCTTAGGTAAAAAACCTAAGGCTACACTTCAGACAATAATTGTAGGCGCTGTGTATTAACTAGTTGCAAAATCACGAGCAGATAAACCTTCTGAAAAAAAACCTAAAAAACACCTTACGATAAAAGCAACAGAAATTTTTGTTTTTATGAACTTTCTATTTTTTAATTGGATTGTTTTAAAAATACGGAATAAAATATGGAGCTTTTGGAGTAGCGATGTATTTTGTTAGTAGCAATTTATTCGTTTAAATGATGATGATATTTAGTTATTTTATAAAAGCCCTCTGCAGAATCAGCTGTGGCTTTCCATTATGTTCATAAAGACCTACAGGAAGCAGAATTACTATTGGATGTGTGAAGGGGTCTACCTTTAACCATTACTTACATTTGCAAACACCCAGTTAAATGGCTCCATTTGAAAATGCACAATGCAAATAAATTTGCACAATTTTGATAAAACCATCCTTCAGTTTTGCTAAACACAGATGCAGAAGTAAACCAGTTAATGCTGGCTCTTACATAACATAAAACTAATTAAAATTCTGAGCAATATTCAAGCACCAACATAAGCTAACATTTATAGTAAAGATTCTTCAGCTACTTTGTCAGTTATTTCATCAGCAGTTATTTCTCACCTTTAAATCGTATTTTCTATAAACAGATAAACGATGGCTGAACACATTTCTTGTAACAATCATATATACTTCAACTCCATCAACAGTAAGCCGGTACATGCCCAAAAACTGGGGAAGAAGTGTATTCCCATGACACTCCACAATAAACTGCAGGAGCAAAAGAAAAAAAAAACAGAAGTGAGGGTGGATACATACTATATAAATATATATTTATACCTTTTTAAAGGCAAAACACCCAGAAACAACACATTTATTTGCTGAATATATATTTGTGTGGAGACAAACCTTCAAAAGAGTCAGGCCAAAACAATCCCCCTCATTGGGAGGTTACCCTGCTTTTTAGGCCAGTGTGTGAAAATTAAAATCTTGAACTGCGTAATTTATCACTCCTCACTTCTACAGACAATCTCACAGAAAGAGCAGGCTCCATTTGACAGACCTTTCCACTTTTATGGTCCAAAAAGCACACCTAATGCAGATAACATATTTGGACCCGGTGTCAAAACCCAGAAATATATTTTCGAACATCATACTGCTGCATTTTGTACCAGATTATATGTAATTGGTATGTTTGTCTGTTCTCAGTATTTGTTTACTATGATGAACGTTTATGGTGCTGTCACCAGCAACGGGTATTATTTATTATCACCAACTTTCTGCTAGTTCCTACGTGACAGTTGCATTTCAGGGTCAATAGAGTAGTGAAGTGCAAGATCCCTGTATTTTTTATTTATGAATCATTGTATTTCCTTAAGGTCACCATATTCCATTACAAATGGGCTATTAATCTCAAAAAGATTTGCTACCTGCACCTGAAACCTTTTCTTTTTTTTTTTTTTTTTTTAAATCACTTGCCTCACAACTAATAGTTTGAACTCCTATTGGAAAGATTACTGGAGGAAGCAGAAAAAGTACAGACTACATTGATGATGAGAACTATTAACAAATGACTATTTATTCCCAGAATAGAAATACCATACTATATTAATCCTAAAACCAACTTAAACACATCACTCATATTTTGTGGAACCAGGGAAAATGATGTAAACCAGAAAAGGACTCACCAACTTTTCTCTTTCTGTTATTACCAAGTCTCTAACAGAGGAACTTGAAGAAAATTTAAAAATTCAAGCCCCAAATAAAAAACGCAGAAACTAACCAATAGCTTTTAAAGATCAGCTTTTAAACATTCCATGAATACTGAAGTTTCTGTTTCTTTTGTGCCAGAGTGACCCGGTTATTGGAAACACATTATTCTAAAATACAGAAGACTTTGGAACAAGTCAACTGAATAAGCCATTTGAATTGCTTAACAAAGGTAGTTAGTATTTGGTAACAAGTAATAGAACGAATATCTTGGAACCCTGGAGATATTGCAGTTTGGGGCTCCTCTGTTAATTTTAAGGAATTTCTCTCACTAACTTTATACTGGAACCTTTTAAATGGCAAAATAAAATTAGAAAGATTTGAGAGTCCTGAAAACAATCCTGTCCAGCAAGAAACAAAAGGAATGAACAACAATAATGGAAATTGTTGACTGTGAATTGAACATAATTTTTACGAACAAGTCTGACATGTGAGCTCTGTTGAATTGTGCTGGCACAGTTTGGGGCTGTAACACTCCTTTCTGTTTGCCCTGTAGCTGTGCTGGAGGTTACAAGCCCCAAAGCAGAGAACATGGCAATGATGCAGTTGTGCCACTTCGTAGCAAACCATTTTTAAGCTCAAAATGCCTAAGAATGGGCAAAACATAAGCCATTGCAGAGGCTCAGTAAATACAAATCAGAATCTTCAGAAGGAAATACAGTTGTGTGCCCCAAAATACAAAGAAGTTTGACAGTGAAAAGCCACAAGAGCAATGTCAGTCCTGAGCAGTGCACAAAGATTGATCGGTTTGCACCTGAGAAGACTCCTGCTTTTAACAGAGGCAGAAGTTTTAAGTTAGAGTTCTTCAACCGGAGGATTCTCAATGATAGGGCTGTTAACAACCTCACAAACCAGTTACAACGTGTTACAGGATACACAGCTCATTTTAACCACCAGAAGTTTGTCTTGAAGACCCAATCATCAAGTGAAATGAGAACTATTAATTATGAGGTTACAGAAAACTTGTTTAAAATACCAATCCCTATTAGTCAAATGACTGATTATTTTTTTATAAACATCAAGTACTTAGCATATATCCTAACAGTAAATACTTTTCTAATGCTTTATAGAAGGTGGGAAGGATTCTTATAAAAACATTTCCTGAGTGATTCCTTCTCTAAAATGACTAGGTTATTCAAGGATGGTCAGGAAGAGTTTAGTATTGCAGAACTTCAGGCCACTCAACTCTTTAATGGATCCAGCCATTCCTCATCTTATGGCTGTTAAGTACAGAATTTGAATTAATAAATGCCATTATTTCAATTTTCCATACAGGAATCCAAGACATGGAAACTATATGAAATCACATAAGAGAGTTTGTGCCATGTGGAGGAACAGCAGCTAGGCATAAGTACCAGACTAGTAACTCCCTGCCCTTCCTCTCTGCTTCTAGGGTCACAGTCTTGAAGCTTAAATTATCTCTTCAACCTTAGCTATTGCTAGCTCTCGATTTTAAACTTTCTGGTCCTAAGGGTACCCCATCTGTAAACCAGCAATGTCATTAATACAGAACATGTGCAACATACCCACTGCAATAACATGAAATAAATCCTTTGGTTAGCAGCACACAACCTCCTCCTAAACTGTTCTGTATCATGTAACAGGGAGAAAAAAGGCAATTAATGAGTCGCTTAAGTCCTGTTTGTACATTAGGATTATCCATTTGCTGACACTGTTGTTTCACTTTAACGTCTTACAAACAAACCTGAAAGGGCAGTGTTACTAGCATGCAACACAGGACATGAAATGGTATGCTGGTAGTGCTCTTCACTTAATAAAAAGGGACTTGGCCATGCTCTTGCAAACTTCCAAGAGACCTTCTCAAAGCAGACCATGTACCACAACAGTTGTTTCCTATTCACTGCTGACTATAGACAGTCCTGCCATTGCAATGTAAAGAAAAGCCCCTAAAATGATTTCAGTGTTTCCCATGACATTTCTTATCCTGGGGAGACAAAGGAAAGAGGGAGGAATGCCACTTGCTTTCAGCATCTACAAGGTTGGTCTAGAACTTCCTACCTTTGAAACTATCAATCCCTCATATCTGCATCACAGAGGAGGCAAAACGTGTCATCTGTTTGGGTGGGAGTCCAGCAGGACTTGCACTGGTGACTGTGGTTGGCAGATTTTCAATTTGTCCATCTTGACATAAATGAAGAGCAATTTAGTCACCTCAAGGTGCTTTTTAGGAATGATTTCCTGAAGTTTCCCACTCACAGCTGGAATAAAAGTGAGCCTAGAAAATAAGCCGGTACATGCTTAACAGGACTGCTAAATTTCAGTGGAAGAACAGACCTTCACTCCTTTATGTTAATTCTTTCTAAAAAGAACATTAAAACAATTCTACCAAGCAGCCTTGCTAAATAAAACTGTAACACTTAGCTAATACATTTAGAAGTCCTTATATCCAGTAACAAAATACATCTTTTTTTAAAAGAGTGTTGCAATAAACACCCCATCATTTTTTGTTAATTCAGACAATTTTAATTTTTCTGCACAGCATAAGGACAATATTACCATTAACGAAATAAAGTATCATCAGCATGCTGACATATTTTTATCAGCTGTGCAGCACAGGTTTCAAATACATAATTTTCTGAACTCCCTTGAACCTCATGCTTAAAGCTCAAAACTCTTAAGAAATTCTTTATGACCCTATATTCTAGTGAACTTTTGTATAAATACAGCTTCAAGATTCCTCAATAAGAACAGAACATTTCCTAACTCATTTTACATGAGAATTAAGATTCTTAGGTTCTTGCTTCCCCACAGTTACACTAGTAAGATACCACAATGACTAAAAGATTATAAAATGTATACAAATTATTGGCAAAGAACTTATGCCAGTTTTAGCTCTTTTTAGAAAAACACAGGGTAAAATTCCCTTTTCTGCTCTTTCTTCTCCTCCCCTTGGAATGACTTGACATCGGTGAAGACTAAATCCTGAATTAATCTATCTTGGTTCTATGTGAAAACATTCCTATTTCTCACTGATAGGCCTGTTTTTGCAAACATTAATTCAGACATATACAACATGCTCATTCTGTTACCCCTTTGTATATTATTTTAATGATTTTCTACATCATGATTAAGGCAATCATACCTGAATTATCAAATGCTTATGTGACAAGTCTACACATTCATTAGGATACTTTCATTAAAGAAACTGAATGGCAAGTGATATAATTATTTAAAAACATTTTGGGCATTGTGAATGACAAGATGTTGGCATTCCTTTTTTGGCCTAAATTTTCTCTTTCAAATCCTCTTGCCTGCAATCAGAAATACCCTCCACCAATGTGCTGTGTGCATTGACATGTGGAATCAGTCCCCAAAAAGGAGGTTGAGAACCTTGTCCAGCATTATATCATGTTTCAGAATATTATTCTGCTTATTGCCATTTTCTTGAACCCTAATAATTTCACAGCAAATTATCCACTGGCTACTTACGTGACACATCAAAAGGATTAACTAATCATACTACAGCAACATGACAAAGTTACAGATTTTTCAAGGCATATAAAGCTGTTTTCTTCTAGTAAGTCACGTAAGAAAATAATTTCATTTAAAGTAGTGTTCAATAAATACACAGGTTTTCAGATACAAGCCCTATGACTCAAAGCCTTACATTTCACATTGTTTCAGACTTGGGCCAGTGTTAATTTTACTTCAAAGTGCAATGTAATCTAAATGTTACCACCACGTGTGATTACCTAGGTTGTAGATCTGCTATCAGAAACATACTTGGTACTGCTACTATCGAATGAGTCGCTGAGCATGCATTTCTTCTGAAAGTGCTGTGCACAGCATCAGGAATTTACAGACATAAAATACAACATGTACATAGAAAACACCTACTGGTGAAACCTAGGCCTCAACAGAGCCACGTTCAGCCAAGTCCATTCTGGTATTTTGTATAGTTAATTTATTTACCTATAAAATTTCACATCTTTCAGTGAAGATTTTCGGTAGCAGTTCCAGTCCATGGTTGTATGGCCCTTTTACAATTCCATCTGACGCTCATGCTAGTGAGTTTCCCACTTTCAGGGTCACCTATCCTATAGGAAACAGTGGGCCCACGGATGCAAGTGAAATGTAGACTCGAATGAGAGCACGTATACTCTCAAGTCTACTTTTTCTGCTTCAGGTTTTTCATATCAAAGGTGCTATCTATCTGTTATCTTAGCACAGGGCAGAGGACATGTTCTGTGCAGCTTCTTGATTCATACAAGGGACTGGCTGAAGGGCTTTTCTTAACTGCGTTTCTTTGCAAACCTCCCATAAATCTTTACCTCTTACTACATTAGGTCATACAGAGAGTCAGGGTCACCATTTATGCACGTTTATATTTAAATAATAGTATATTGCCTTGCTTTGTCTTTTTACCTACCCTTTCCCTTCTTTTTGAGATACATACAGATGCAACTCATGAAGAAAAAGCTGGGAGGAAGCAAGCCACTGATAACCCGTGCAAGTAATGACATGGAGGGAGGATAAATAAACTTAGATGTAGCTATGCCTTAGCAACCTACTGGTTTGATGTCAGCCCATCTCAGTGCAAACTCCTAGACACCTAGTCCCCACTTTCTTTTCTGGGGTGTTCTCCAGCCTATGTTGTAACAGATTTGTGACAAAATTGCTTTTAGCCTACAGTAATGTTTTTCTATCTATTTATGATTTTAATGTTTCCTCCTATCTTCCACGCAATGTTCCTTGATTCCTGCGCAGCCCTGAACCCTGCTCTTGGTGCAATTTCCCCTTTTTTCACCTTATTGCCTGCATTTTTCCCCCCTTCCATTTCCCTTCCTGTTTCTTTCATATTTTTTTCTTCTCCAGAAGCTAAGGTAAGATTTTTTTTTTTTTCTGCTTTTGTCTTCTCCCTTATGCTTTCATTTCCCCTTTTTAGCTCATTCTATTCTTTCCTTTCTTCCCATTCACTTCCCCATGGTTCTGCTGTTTTCTGCCTCCGGTAAATGGGCAGTCCCTCTCCTTTACCACTATTCACTATTTCTGCTGGTTGCCAGGGAAACAAACAGGCAGTGCAATAGTTGTCAGTTCTGCATACAATTACCTGTGTAAGGAAGAGAAGTGCTGTCAACAGGGACAGCCACCTATAGAAAACCTAAAGGGTACCTGCACTCATGAGTAGTTCTATACTGGAAGGCTTGTATGCTAGAAATTCCCTCTTGTTCACCTGCTTCGATATGGCTTCTCAGTTTCTTTTCTTTACTGAAGTCACCTGGGTGTCAGCACTGAGAAATAATAAATCCCTTTTGAAGTCCATTTTAATGAAAAAGAAGAAAAAAAGAAAAGGTTACCAAAAGTGTTGCTTTTTCTCAGACACTCAAGTTTGCTTTAATTTATTTCTAAAAATTACTATCCTGCCTGTCATCTATTCTCAAAGAGCACAGCACTCTGCTTTTATACCAATTTAAGATTTAAAGCAAGTTTATTTCACTGGGAAGGGCAGGTTATCTTGATTCAGACATTTCAGAAACTAGAACATCCACCTACAGAATCTTACTCAACTGTCACTGATTTCTGCCGCTGAAAATCATATTTGTAGTTTAGAAAATATCTACATATACACTGATACCTGCTGAATAGTACACTTTGTAATCTATGTAAACTGATAAGCTTTTTGCACAGGACAATACATCTAAAAGAAATATATAAACGTACCTTGAATATATGCTGAAATAAAAACTTTTCCTTTAGGAGGAAGGAGGGTATTACCTGTTCCTTGAACATAGGGCGAAATCCTGGCAACACACAGATGGCACTGCTGAGCTCTCCTTTAAAAATGTCAAAGGGAGCGGTAGGTTTAACTCCATTTTTCTGATCCATGCTCTTGGGGTCAGGAGCACAGGTTTAAAATCGCACCAGATTTGGAGGTATTTCAAATAAATATTTGATTTTCCTTTCAAATACTATTTCAGTATTTAACATGAACATGCTTAACTTACACAATTTTACACGGTCAAACTACATCTACAAGCCCATACAGTAACAGCTTTTCTAATATATGAAAGTCTGACCCATTTAAGCCTAATAGTGGTTGTTGTGCATTTGATAAGTAAATGGTGTTCAGCTGAAGTAACACCTGTAGAGTAGCAAGGAGCATTCCACTGATAACTGGTAGTATACCAATAATATAAGCAGCCTAAACCAATTGCAAATTACCATTAAAATGTAACTAAAAGTAGTATTTCACACTATGTATCAGAAAATATTACAGTAGTTAGAAACTGGCTAGCACTGAAATTCAGAGCATGAGAACCTAACACATCATATATATTTGGGATAACCGTAACACTTAGAAACCTAGCTGGTTCATGCTCCAGGCCATTTTGTCTTTCAGTGTAGAAAGAAGGCTGGTCCATGCACAATGGACTCTACAGTATAGTCATAGATAACACGATGCTTTGCAACTTTAAGCATGGAGAAAGACATTATTCCTCCCATTTTCTTAGAAGTGGTGGGGTTAATGGGCTTTTTTGGTTGTTTTTTCTTTTTAACTTTGAAAGAGAAAATAACGATCTCTAGTGTTTCTACTCAGTACTGAAAGCGTCAGACTCATCTGATGAGTTGACAGAAAGTGTCAGTGTTTAGACTGAAGTGTTTACCATCTGTCTGAGGTTGTGGGCCTGACTGCCACTAAAAAAGAAAAAAAAAAAGAGGCATCACATCAGACACAGTAAATGAACAAACGCAACTCCATTTTAGATAGCAACTATAATTTACAATTGTCAGGACTATTATTTCCAATTCAAAAGTTTTAATTTGAAATTCCTATATATATTTATATACTGTTACTATAGTAACTTCTCCTGACACTGCCTCAGGCCTGGTTCACTTTTAGTTATTTACACAATTCTAGTCAACGGACTTAGGCTTGGAATTTGTTCTTTTTGGTTTTACTTTTGATAGCTTTTTAGATTTTAAATAGTGATAATAATACCGTAAATTGTGATGCACCTAACTTTGTTACTTTTGCAAAATGCCACGTGATATTACAATGGAACTCTATCCAGAAAGAAGAAAGCTAATAACTCAGCAAAACTAAGTTATTTTATTTTCATACCTAACAAGTTACTAGCCATTTCGTTTCCTGAAAATAACCTGATTTCTCCAAGGTGTACAGTCATGTCCATTATAACTCTGGTTAATTGAAACCCAGGCAATCTAGACTTAGTATTTTTAGACTTATAAGTGTTTACAAGCTATGCACAATTCCTGCAATTTTTGTAAATAACTAAGTATACAGACTGTGTAACTATAACCTCAGTTCCCCATGGCTCCAAAGAACAGACAGGCTATTGCACCTTCAGACAGATGGGAGGGAAGAAGGATGGAAAGAACTGGATGGGTTTGTGGACTAAACATCTCCACAATTTCTAGTTACCAATAAAATGAGCTTTATTTTTACTTTTCAGTGGCAGTCTACATGCCTCTTTCTAACCTTTTGATGACTACACATAAAAATTATTGGTACTTGGAGTTGGGCTTTGAAGATATTAATGGAAAGACTGCCCTGCTACATTTTGCTGCTGACCAACTAACTCCCAGATGCCTCAGCAGTAGCTTCATAGTTCAAAATGATGTAAGGAGAACGACAGTTATTTTGCAAGTGCCAGAGACAAAGACTAACTTGGTGAATGAAGAACATACCCAGTCTCTCACACTTCTGACTTGTCATAGCCCCCTCCCCAGTATTCTTTGTTTAAAGATAGCTCTCCTCTTGTGTTTATTATTAAGTAGTTCAAGCACTCTTGGAGAGACGTTTGATGAGGCTTGTTTGGTCCCTAAGCAAGGGCAGAGGTACTTCCAAGGTCTAGAATGATTCTATCAGCTTAGAGTTGTTAGCCTTAATAAGGAAACAGGTGAGTAAATATGGTTTAAATGAAACTCAGTTTCAACCTGGGGAAGAAACCTGGAATGAATTTGTAGTGGGGATAGGTGGGGGAAAAAGCCTGTGAAAGAGGAAAGATGATCTGTCATAAAAGGCATTTATTTTGCTCACAATCATTTCAGAAGTAACTGGAAGATAATTACTGCCTTCTTGGGCAGGTGAAAGAGGGTGCAAGACGCAGAGGGTTTACAAGTTATGTTCATAATGGATAAATGATCTCACTTTAGGTCCTCTGGGGGTACTTGATCTCTAACAGGGGAGAAACAGCCTTCTAAAACTCACATGAATCACCTCCCTAGCCTTCATGCGACTAAGAAAGGTTTATTCCTCCCAGGATGATCACTGCATTATATAACTGGGTCTGAACATGTCTGCATGTTCCCCGCCTTAGGAGGCCGAGCCTTTCAAATACAGCTCTGCTCTAAGAGCAGCCTAGCACAGGGTACGATGTAAGCACATGCTGCTAGAAGTACCAAACACAATCACACTCAGGCTGTGAAGCACACTTAACAGGGCCAGAAATTTTCACTTGTGCTACATGCTGCTGGTGGTCACTGAACTGAAATTGGAGAAAAGCTAACAAGCAGACTTTTCCCTAAAAATCCAATATTTGGTTCTTTTGTGTGTAATTACAATTAGCTTTGTTAACTGTGGCAATGATTACAATTAAGGAAGATACTGGGCAATAAGGTAAGTATGTAGATCAGTACAGGGAACTTGACATTTCCTCTATTGGCAGGAAAGGCTGTGACAAAATAAAACTGAACTTAAGAGAACTTGCTTTATGGACAAAGATTTCCACAGAAGTACCAGTGCTGTCTCTGAAAAATCTTGCACTACTGCAACTATGCCATGGGACAGAACCATAAAGTTGCATCAATACCAGTGAATTAGACCAGTCTTGGACTGTCCTCTGGCATCAGTTTTGGAATCTGGCATCTGGAATGGAGTAACTCACATCCAAATTAAGAAGTTTTCCTCTAAAATAGGATGATCATATTCAGACTCCTAAGAAAGAACAGTAACTGGCCTCAGTTAATACCTTGAGCCTTACCCAGAATTATTTGGGAGACAGCTAGCTGGCCCAAAGCAAAACCACAGTGGGGACCACTAATGAGCTCGAGTGCCAGTGGACGTTACCTGGCATTGCATTGCTCACTAGTAGTAAGGCAGTCTAAGGCCAGTCTTTGTAGGATTAATTGGTCAAGGGAATTAATAAAACCTTTCCACCAGGACAATGGGTTCTCTGCACTGTGTCAAGCAGGCTAAGGAAGTTCCACTTGTGAAAAACATCTAGAGAAATGGGAGGACAAGCTGCTGTACCTAGATTCCAAGCATTCAGTTTCCAGCAGCAACACACAGGACACTGTATCAGCTGTCACCAGAGTTAATGGGATTTAATTGAGATTTTCTTTAATTAATTCAAATGATTTTGTTCAGTATTGCTGAAGATACGGAAATTAAATTAATTAAATTTAAAAGGCCAATTATTAAACTGTCTCTGTGCTTGAGTTCCTCTGCATTTACAGCGCTTTGTAAAATGCTCTCAAGTTCTGAGACAAAAAGAAATAGATATCGTATCTTTATGAACCTTTTGGAGGCACCAATGAGAGCTTTCTCATATGAATGTTTTTCCAGTAAAAAGCGAAATTAGATGCCTTGTACAGATAACTTTCAGATCATTATTCCTTGTAACCTAGCCTATTATGAACTCTGATGTTTGAAAGCATTAATGGAATGATTCCAAATTTTTAAGTTCATTCACATCAGCGCTGTCTTCATTGACACTCTTGAAAGGAGATGACTGTGTGAAAAGCAGTATGATTTTCAGAAGGATTAAGCCTCAAAATCTAATCATTAATACTAGCTTTTAATACCAAATACAAAACAGACTAAAACTTTGATTTTGCTGTACTGCTTCATAGCTCAAATCCAATATTCTAAGTTTGAAAACTCTAATAAAAAATAAACCCCAAATTACACCTAGATGTTTTAATAATTCTTTTCAGTAAAATTGTAATTAAGAGACAGTCTTATGAACATTTCTGTAGTGATAATATTTATCTACATTAAAACAAACACATGGTGGTCCTGCATGTTATTTAAACATAAGAACAACATACACAGAGAGAAAAGAGTTCATATCTAACTCATTGAAGGCTTCCCAAGCTACTCTGGACTTGGAGGGCATTCAGCACTCTCCCTTCATCACAGGAAGGGCAGACAGGGAGACAGCCAAATAGCACCACAAAGATAGCTAGCACCTTCAATCCCAAGTGCCTCAAAAGTATGCTTTTCCCTCCCTTCCACCTCAAAAGATTGCTTTAAAACTGGTTTTACAAAGGTAACAGGATTAAAAAAGTACCAAACAAAACCACTATGAGACAAAAAAGAAACCACCTAAACCAATGACAACAAAGCCCCAACCCCAAATGTCCTGAAGTCTTTACCTGAAATCCCAACCCATGGAAGTGAGCAGGAAGATGGAAAGGATAAAAATCCCTCCTATTGGGTATCATATCATAGATTATTTTTAGAGGTTTTTCTAATTTCTGCAGCTTTAGAGCTTATTCAAACCGAACTGGGGCTTAAGAAAATTAGCACTGATTTTTATTAAGGTATTAAGGCTTCTTGTGTTTCCCAGGTTCTGGCTCCTCCCCATGCCATCCACACAAATTATACACTGTCACTGTGTAAGAGCTATCAAGGCTGATTTAAGAAATCTCCACTGTTCACTTTTGACTTTACTGTTGTTTATGGAAATGCACATTAAGAAAACCTGGGGGGTTTATTAGCAGGAATTTTACATTAATTATATCCAATTTTTCATTTCTTATACAAAAAAACTTTAATTTTTTGAAATCTGCTGTTAGTGAAAGACAGAATATTCAGTCATCAGACCAGGAAGTAAGAGGTCACCTGCACCATTCACATACACAGACATCCCTCTCTCCAAGCTAGCCCAGAATAAGTAGCTTCAAGCCGGGAGTCCGCTAGCTGAAAGAGCGAGCATCTTCCTAGTATGGCAAAGGAGCTTATGGCCTCCAAATCAGTATCTCTGTACCACAGACATATAATTTTACTTAAAGCTAGCTTAGATACATAGAGAAGTGCAGCCTTGTGAATTGCAGACCTCAATATATTGCTCATGCCAAAGGGAAAATATCTGAAGTGGTTATTTTCCAATAATTATTAAATTAAAACTTTTAGCACCCTAAAAAATATTTACCTTATAATATTTAAGGAGAGATTCCATACTCTGATAATAATTAGTACATTACCTGATGGTATTTCTTCAGTATGTTGTGCATTTCTGCTACATCTTCACTTGTTATAGTTTTGATGATATATCTTTTGTCATAAGACGTATGAAAGCGGGCACCACTCCGTGCTTGGGAATCATTGGCAAGGGGTGCACTTCTTGTCAATGAATTCTGTCAATTGATTGAAAACAAAAAAAAGCACCAAGTCAGACAAAAATATGCAACTTTTAATTAGAACAAGTATAAACAATTTAAGTTTATTTTTTAATCTCAATACACCTGCACCAAGCTGAATTCTGCAAAGCATGTAATCACAAACTGCATTATCTTGATAAATCACTTCAAAAATGAGAACAAAAGAACATTTGGGGGATGGTATTTGCCCATTAGTGGTTCAAGTCACTCTCAGTACTGAATGAGAATGTATTGCACTTTGTTATGTAAACATTATCAGCTTTTGGGAAGAAAACACAGTAATTAAAAACCCAAAAGGAATGCTGTATTACACCACAATAACTATAAATACAAGATTTACCTGTAGTAACAGTATTGCTTTGAAACTGAGCAGGATTTGCTCTTGAGCCAGTGTGATCTGGTATATAAACAAGATCACAGCCAGATTTCCAAGTTCTAATACCAGAGTTATTCCAATGGTTTCATATCTAGTGTTAAGCAAGTAATATTACTGTACAGTACCTCCTTTTGTAAAATAGGCTTACCCTGCTACAGACTCCAGAGAGGAAGATTAATTAATAACTATATAGTAATTAGAAGAAAAAATTATAGAGATTAGTGACCATTTTTAGAGCAATACTTGAGACTACCTGCACTTCAACAGTAGCAAGAGAAGCCTTCTGCTTTTTTTTGGAAAAGTAGTATTCAGATTATATTCCTTTCTATTTAAAACTAGTAAAAATAAATTGGACGAAGTATAACAACTTGGTTGTGCCTGGAAACATCTATCTTTACCACTAAGAGTTTATGCCAATTATTACATATTGAATGACACCTTTTTTTTCATAATAACTAGTAACAGCAGCAGCACAACCATGAAAAAACACAATAATGTTCTGACACCCCATGTATACTTTCATAAAAACGGACCATACTCTGAAAAGATTAACCAAGTTAATTACAGACTGCTGGAACCCTTCTATGTTTATGAAATAAACTTGTAGTACCCATTTGGTATATCTCTACTAGTAGCAGAAAAACCCAGCTGCTACTACCATTCCTCACTGTACTATACTGCACAAACAGCTGTTGCTAAATTGAAATATACTCCCCCCCTCCACACTCACACAGCATAACATTCTCCCTGCTAGAAGAAAAGCCATTTTCACAAAAGTTTTAATGAAGTTTTGTATGTAGATGTTTCAGGTTCCTAAATGGCAAAAGTTCATCTCCAGCAGCTACAGAACATGACACATTTGTGCAGTTTGATAAGGCACCATGAACTAAGTCACAAAACAGATTTACAACTAGAAGAACAATGATGCTTTCACAAAGTAATTAGAAATAGGCTCAGTCCACCATAACCAGGTACTAAACGCACAAAATTTTATTTTTATAGGAGTTATGTTTTATTTGGAAGTTTTTATCATTGATAAATCCATTCACAAGCTTTATGAACTTCAGCAGGAGCTGGACATGTTGTTTCAACCCCAGTGACAGAAGGTCAATAATTATTATAAAGTAATAACCTCAACCAAGAGATAAGGGCAACTATATGCCCAATTTAAGAAGGCACTTGGACACATAGTTATGTCTCCATATTATGGAGACCTAGTGACTTTAACAGACCTTCAGCATAGTTATATTTATCCCAAATGCAGGATGCTTTCTGAAATCACTTTAATATGAAATAAGAACATTTTCCCACAAGGTTACTTTCTTCAACTGAAATACTCAGGAGTAGTAGGAATAACAGTAAATCACCTAAAAGCACACATGCTCTATGAGGTTTTATTAGAATGACGTATAGGAGAAAAATATTTGCACACTTCTCCCTGTATATTTCTAGGGTTGTGCACTGAACTAGAATCATTACAAATTACTAGGTTAAAAAGCAGTGTCTTTCTCCATTATTCTCTCTATTTCCTAAAGAAAGGATGAATATAGGTGCTTCCTTGTTGTTTATAAATAAACAATTTTTCTAGACATATCATAAAAGAGCTTTAGGGACAGCCATTGCAGACTCAGTTCCTTCTCTGCACTAGCTTTTAGATAGGCAATCTTAACAGATGTGAGTCCTGATACACCATCACCTCACATGGTATTGAAGATACTAGAGAAGGGAATTTAAGTACTCCTGCAGTTTTCTTCACCTGTTTTCAGGTGTTTCCTATTCAAATTCATTTCCCACCACTCTACCACTGAAATATTTTGATGTACTGATGAAGTCTATTCAAGAGAACAGGTATCATAAACAGATCAAGTTTTCTTAATGCTACACCTGACATCAGTACTCCATTAATTCTCAAACTGAATCATAAGTTAGCCACAGAAATCATCTTCTGTAGAAACCCTCTTTGTTCAAGAGTCAGGGTTTGGCTTTGTTTCCAGGGCATATATTTAATAGTTTAAGACGAACAGCTGAAAACAGAAGTTTTAAACCATTGTGCAGATTCAGTTACCTTTATCACAAACTAGAAAATATGATGTAACAATTATTTTTAATTTTGAAAAAAGCTGAAGCATGGGTAATCTTCTGTGTATGAAGTGAATTAAACTACTACTAAGGTATTAGGCTGTAATTCAGCAATAATAAAGGCTACTGGGTAATTACTGGTTATTGCTCCCAGCAGAAAAAGGTGCATTATTCTGAGGTTAACTATTGCAATAAAGCAGTAACCACAGTTTTGTAAATATAATTTTCTCCGAGAATGCTAGTCTTCAGACTGTAATATATAACATGGTATAACCATTGAAAACAATTAACCTGGGTGGGAAGGCTTAAGTCTCTTTGCTATAAAAGGCTACAAAAAAAGTGTACTTGCTATTTTGCCACTGAATTTCTGAAGGAAGTGGGAAGAAGGACCTTAACTAGTACTATTCTCTGAAATTTCAAATATTCTTAAGGTGTATTTTAACATTTTTCACTAAAGATTTGTCAGATCTGAGTGAAATTCAGACCTGGGAGTACTCAGTATGAATGAAAAACCTTGCTAGCACAATCCCTCGACTGAGATACAACACATGGGAGATGCTTCATTGGACTTTTCAGTTGCTGAAGCTCAGTTACTAATTCTGTGGCCAGAAAAGGACAAAAATAACCACTTCTGACCTCAAACCTTTCAAATGCTATTCCTATAACCATTTGATCTTTTAAATTATATTTGTCTTCTTTTGCCTTCATAAGCACTATTTGCACAAGAGAGCTCTTCTGAGTGTGAGGCCTTAAAGTTCTTCCTACTTTCCTCCTGTCATCCCACTATTAACCAGGAATGTCTAGTATATAGTTATATTTATGTAGCAACCCATCAAAACAAATTTATTCAGATTTTCTTTTATGTGGGGGGAAACAGTGACAAAGGATGAGGAAAAGGCTGAGATAATTAATGCCTTCTTTGCCTCAGTCTTTAATAGTAAGAACCAGTTGCTCTCTGGGCACCCAGCCCCCTGGGCTGGAAGACAGGGATCGGGAGCAGAATGAAGCCCCCATAATCCAAGGGGAAAGGGCCAGTGACCTGCTACACCACTCAGACACCCCCTGGTCTGTGGATCCGGACAGGATCCCCTCGAGGGAGCCGGCAGAAGGGCTCACCCAGCCGCTTCCCAGCACTTCGGAGCAGCCCTGACTGACCAGGCAGGTCCTGCTGACTGGAGCTCAGCCAGGAACACCCAGCTGCAAAAGGGCAGGAAGGAGGATCAGGGGAGCTACAGGCCTGGCACCCTGATTTTGGTGCCGGGGAAAGCTGTGGAGCAGATCATCCTGAGCGCCATCACACAGCATGGGCAGGACAGCCAGGGCATCAGGCCCAGCCAGCACGGGGTTATGACAGGCAGGTCCTGCCTGACTAACACGGTCTCCTTCCGTGACAAGGTGACCCGCTTAGCAGGTGAAGAAAAGGCTGTGGATGTTGTCTGCCTGGACCTTACTAAAGCCTTTGACACTGTTTCCCACAGCGTTCTCCTGGAGAAACTGGCTGCTCAGGGCTTGGATGTGCGTGCTCTGCGCTGGGTAAAAACCTGGCTGGATGGCCGGGCCCAAGGAGCGGTGGTGAGCGGAGTCAAATGCCGTTGGTGGCCGGTCACAAGTGGTGTCCCCCAGGGCTCAGTACTGGGGCCAGTCCTGTTTACTCTCTTCATCCATGAT
>JAVJGJ010000047.1:70202596-70230990 GCA_035590215.1 Microhierax caerulescens | reverse complement strand
AGGTGGCCAAGGTGGCCAGCAGCATCCTGGCTTGTATCAGAAACACTGTGGCCAGCAGGACCAGGGAAGTGATTGTATAGTGCCATGTACACTGGCTGCACCAGTTCAAGGCTGCACCTCGAATACCATGTTCAGTTTTGGTCCCCTCACTACAAGGCAGACATTGAGGTGCTGGAGCGTGTCCAGAGAAGGGGAACGGAGCTGGTGAAAGGTCTGGAGCACAAGTCCTGTGAGGAGTGGCTGAGGGAACTGGGGTTGTTTTGCCTGGAGAGAAGGAGGCTCAGGGGAGACCTTGATCACTCTCTACAACACAAACCTGACAGGAGGCTGTAGGCAGGTAGCAGTTGGTCTCTTCTCCCAAGTAACGAGTGATACGACAAGAGGAAACTGCCTCAACTTGCGCCAGGTGAGGTTTAGATTGGATATTAGGAAAAATTTCTTCACCAAAAGGGTTGCCAAGTGTTTAACAGGCTGCCCAGGGAAGTGCTGGTGTCACCCCCCCTGGAGGTACTTAAAAGACATGTAGATGTGGTGTTTAGGGACATTTAAATAGTGAACTTGGCAGTGCTAGGTTAATGGTTAATGATCTTGAAGGTCCTTTCCAACCTAAATGATTCTATGATACTTGATGCATGTAAAAATACAGACAGCATAAGCAATAATAAATTCTGACTTAAAAAGAATTAATGGCTATTATACTAAGAGAATGAAACAACTAGTACTCTTTATCATGCTTCTTTCATTACAATTCAGGCTAGACAAAAAAAAAAGTGGGAACTAGTCAGATTCAAATACAAATGAATAAATTTAGTCATATTTTAAATCAACTGGAGGAAACCTTGTGAAGTCATGGATTTTTTTACTGATTCTTTTTTTCCCCAGCAATAGCTTTTTTCTAATGCAAATGAATTCTGCCTGACTGCTAACTACAATGACAATTTGCAAATACAACTACTATACTGAAAGTGTTGTAACAAGAGAATACAATATATCTGTAGATAATTTAGCACACACTTTACTGTTTCTTAATGTTTTACTGGGTTAGAAATGGTGATGCATCTATTTTTTGGTAGACAGCTATTTTATTATTAGCTACATCAACCTTAATTAAGAATGCATACAACTATCATTTTACCACATGCACATTAATTTGGTAGAACAAACCAACCCTTTTTATGCTAAGCAGCACCTCTCCATACATGCACAGGTAACCCAAATGCCCTCTCTACAATACCCTGACTCTAGTAATAAATTAATACTTAGGATCAGATGTTTAAACATTAAACATATTTAAGATAAAAACAACCTCTAATTATACCACCTCTTTAAAACACTTTTTTTTTAACTCTGTCAATGCAATGCTCTCTTCAGATACAGAATGTAGTTTCTTTGAACTCTGAAAGAAGGTGGAAGACAGAGAACATTGTTAATATTACCATTTACTGTGTTTTCTTTTGATACTTGCAAAAGTTTATTACATAAGTACGGTTTAAAAAGCTGAAAAAATAAATCTATCTACATCATATTGTGCTGATTACTTGCAATTACATTACCACTTTCTTGTGCTGATAAATGCATGGCTAAGTTTTGCCTGTGGACAGTTTTATTTGTCATGGTTAACTCCCACTTCTGTGAACAGAGAAAAGTTCAAATTCCTTCCAAATAAAGCTTCCAGGTACCATGCAAAATACCTTACCTCTCAACTATACTAGTTACATTTGTTTATAGCTAGAAATCAGTCCTCCATAAAATACACATACTGTTGCCTGACCATGACAATAATGAACCTTTGAGTAAAGAGATGACAAGAATTGGCCTGCACTGGTAAGTCATCATTAGCAAGTAAGTTCAAGGCACAGCCTCGCTGAAAGGATCAAACTAGAAGAATTTAGGGGCTTCAAAGAGAAAACAATATGGCTATTTAAAATCAACTAAGATCCTTCCCTTTTGATGCAGGTAAAGTTAACTTACCTGTTTGACCCAGACTGTCAAATAAGAAATCAAAGCATTTTGTGCCCCATTCAATGTCAAATACTAACAAATTAATAGTACATATATTAGAAGTGAAGAGATTCCCTGTTGGAAAATGTCTTTCTTGTAAGTTAAGAAATGGCCATGAAGGACCTGCACTTAGTCACTTGAAGCACAGCCACTAGTAAACCTACAACTGGTAAGAAATCCCAGCCAAAAATATCGGTAACATCCATGTGATGTCCAATATGCACTTTATACCACGGAGACTGTGGAAAGTTCATGGGGGTTTCTCTTAAAATTAGACTTTACACATAGCTAGAGAAGTAAAGGAGTTTACCTTATTCTGGGGTTATCCAAACCAAGTTTAAGTCAATTGTCTTAATACGGACAATAATAAGAAAGTTACATAGTACTGCTCAGGCTGACTGAAAACAAATTTATTTGAATTGTACCGCTCTGTAATTCAGACTGCTATCAGATGCACTGTATAGACTTGTCTCCTACTGTCAAATGCAGTTTTGTGAGACAGTACATGGCTAAATACTCCTGTGATCCAGCTGACTTTTGCTACAACACAGATAAACCTCAGTGATGATTTACACAAAAAGTGAGTAAAAGGAATTGTATGATAAGACATCTGTGCACAAATGCCTTGGAAGAAAAGCTGATTGAACCTGCCTAAAGAGAAGTGTGGGGCTTTTCCTCTGCTTCCTTGTTCAGCACTAAACTCAGCTACGGGAGACCCATCGCTGACCCCAGCAACAAGATCTTCTTCTTCGGTAGGGCATCCATAGTGGACTGGAAAGGAATTCAAGGACTCAGTTGGAAAGGACTCAAGCACCTCCCTTTCCCAAAAGCAGTGTTGAGGAAAGGGGAATGGAGAGACAGATCATGGCAAATACCAGCTTGAATTCCCTCTGGCTCTGCTTCTTAATTAGGGGAAGACTAAGTGGAATATGAACAGATGGGAAATGAGCCACTATTCACTTAGCACAGATCCATGAGTCACAAAGCCAAAACAGGGAGGATGTCCTTCATATAGACAAAAAAATGCACAACTCTGCCCTCCAAAAGATACAGGTTTGATCTAACAACCCTTTTACCATCACTTACTGCTACTACAAAGCACTTCCATAGTGTGTCAGGAACCAGTGGAACTGTACAACTTTGGAGCATTAGTCATAGTAAGTTAATAAAAATCACCTGCTTGTATTACAGCATTAGGGAGCACAAAACTCAAAGAGGGTCACACTGCCCTGTCCCCTTCAGATTTTCCCAGCCTTCTCCAGCTCTGCCACGGTGTGCTTCGGTCCTCTGGCACAATTAAAACATGTCAGCCACACATACCCTGTTCCACTTAACAGCTTCACTTAGCAACTCACTTCAAGTCTCCTGCTCCAAGTGTGTGTGTTCTGCCAATTCCCCATTCACTTCTCATTTGTGAAGTTTTAATCTTGTGCCTGCTGTTTTTTTGGTCTCAAGAGAAAGAAAAGGTTTTGTACTTTTAAAGTGTGAATACTTTTATGAGGTCATTTAAAGACTATGCTAAATTACTTGTGTAATTACTTATACAACTGAAGACACGTTTAACATGCCAAGCTCAGAGACACCTCTACTAGATAAATTTCTCTTTCACTTACCTCCCCCTCTCTCCTGAACAGTTTCCCTCTGAGAAATCACTGGCTAGAAGTCTCACTACCCTTACATGAATCAATATTAAAAATATCACCTATATGGTACTGAGTAGCAGGCAACCAGAAATACTCATCTGGTCTTTAGTGCTGAAGGGCTACAAATCTCAAAGAATTTGTCCCATACCACAGAATTAATTTCTGATAAAATAATAAAAATACAGCTTTAAATATAAATGGGTAAAGCTACACCACTTACTAGTACTTCCTTTCCCAAAGAGTTCTTGATACAAAAGTTAATCAGCACACCCAAATTACATATCATTTCACACAGGAACAGCATATTCTTTAGCAATTAACTGAAAGGTTATTCGGTTTTATTATAGACCCACTCTCTTCCTTCAGTATCGCCTTCCCAAATTTTAACAATCTGTGCAGAGTTTTATTTCCTACAGTAAATCTATATTAGGTAAGAAAGTTTTTTCTACAAATGCTTTTTGGAATCCACAATTCTTTGAAGTTCACAGGAGCTTTTCTGCAGCCTTCAACAGAATTTCATAAACTAGAATCCAACAAAACTGCTACCCATCAGAAACCACTTCATTTCACCCAGCCATTCCTCAACTGAACTGCAGTCTCTGCTTTTGGTCAAGGGACAACTTCCAGAAAGGCTTTCTTGTTTTTTACAACTTCAAAAGACCAAGATTCACCACTGTATTTTTTCTAGTATTTAATAATTTGTGTTGCTGAAAAGGTGAGTCTAATTTTGAATTTGAATTATTTCCTTTTCCAGTCATTTCTATTTATTCTTTCCTAAAGTATCTAGTGTTGTTTTCCTGCAAGGACACTCACATACTACTTACTTCTCAATTCTAATTTTTGCAAGTGCAGCAGGTCAAACTCTGTCACTCGCACCACAAGGCATTCTCTATGTCCTTAAATTCCTTTGACACGGTTTTTCTGTATCTTTTTCTATATCCAAATTTTCAATATCCTTTTTTAAGATGACTAGCACCAAAATGATACATAGTATTAGCTTCAGGTATAAAATAAAGAGATGTTAAAAAAAGTTACGAGCTCTTCCTGGTCTTATTTTATACCTTCCAGTTTATCCACCCAAGGATGCAGATACTCTTAGACAGGAGCTAACAGTAGCACTAAATTCTTGTCCTCTTTCACCTCTTGTTCCTTCTCAGAGTTACTGCCTCCCTGAATGCAGCCTTCACCCTCTAATTCTGCACCTCTTTTTATCCATATAATTATTCATCTGACTGTATTAAAATACAATTCATTTGGACACGCTCAGAATGCCAGGTGATCAAAATGGGTTTTGTATAAAATCCTTATCTTTATCCCACTTTGCCATTAGGACAGATTTTGCATCTTCTCTAAGTTTTCGTTATGCAAAATGTCAACTGCTCATTGACAACTAAATTTTTTATTGTTGTCATTTATTCATCTATTATTTAAAAAAAAATTATAAAGCCCCACATTAATTGGCATTTTAAAAATCAGTCACAAAATATCAAGTCGAATATTTTGTAAGAGGCATCCTCAAGAGTCCTTAGAAGCCAGCTAAAATACCCCCTAATGCTTTATATCCTCTGGAAGTCTATTTTTACTTTGCATGTTGGTCAATAAAAATAGCAACCTACTGTAATTAAGTAACAGTGACGATATTATTGATAGTGCTAGTTATACCAACACCAGATCTCAAAAAAAGTAAACTGATTTCCAGAGAGGTTTTGGTTGCTTCTAAGAGCAACAAGTTAAGCTGTTTGGAGCTATTTTTTCCAATTGAAACCATTTTTCTGAGGAACACACATGGAGCAGAGCCACTAAAGTACAGGAAAAGCGTGTCCCCCTGCCCACTCCCTCTGTAACCGCAAGCTATATTTGTAACTGGCAAAGTATTGCCCTCCTCTTCAAAGATGAGCTGTTGGCGAAGCTCTTCCTCCTCTGCCCACTTTGCTTAAAATGTTCACAGCACAGATATTTATCTCCACAGTGGGAGGCCAAGGATTAGCCACAGCCTCCAAGAGGGTGGAGAGATTTAAAGGTCAATTTAATTAGCTCATTCTAATATCTTACACATCTAATGTAAATGCCATAGTTTTCTAACTGCTACCTTAGCAGACAAGATTATATTTTAGAAACTTTAAGCACGTGAACTATGTGTTGGATGTAATACAAATACTTAATATAACTAATCTAAAAAGGGAGCCTAATAAAAATTGTCATGGAGTCAGAACTTTTCCTGAAAGAAGGAGAAAAAGGGCAATAGAAGAATCCTAGTGATAAAGCATGGAGAGCTTTAAAAGAACAGTAATATTTCAAACTGACTAGCTTAACAGCTTTTCATTGATTTAAATCTTCCCCATTTCTCGATGTCTGGACAGAGGCAAACAATGGTTTCTGGTACTGTGATCTCATCTGAAAGTCGTGGAATGCTGAAATGAGCTTTACAAGCCCTGTGTACCCTAAAGACAAATCAGATCACATCCCAGGCTATTTAAGAGTGCCTCTGGGCAAGCTTTGCATGAACGAATAGGCAAAAACAAGTGCACAGATGATGCTCTGTGATGACTGAAATCATAGGTCAGTGGAAAAGCCTGGCAGCAGTTCGTCACTGTTAGAGAATTACATACACATGGTCTGGCTGTTCTGTGACAGCAGTCACAGCAGCGCTGCCTGGCCTGTGCATGGCTTCTCATGAAGACAAGCTTACAGCTCCTCCCAATGTTTATTTTCTTTTTTCAAAACCTTAGGAATCATGGACCTGGATTACTGATTAAGAAGCATATTACAGAGACAGTGTCATACAACTGGACATAGACACTCCAAATACTTTTTGCTATGATTTGAAACAAGCAGCTCACTTCTGGGATGGTGTTCAGGATAGTGTTCTGCTAGTGATTTCTAGACATAAGAAACACTAAAACACTATATTTTGCCTAACAACAGAAGCACCAAACCCAGAGATGTCTGTTTTTGCCATACAGGGATGGGTAGGGAAGACTTTTGGGTTTACTTTTTATGACAGCACCATGCATTCTACCACTGCCATTGAGAAGCTTCATGTCTAGAAACACTGATGAGGAAACATGATCACAAAACACCGATCTCAACACTGACACACGTTTAAGAAGTCTAGCATGTAGCAAAGCATACCTGACTGGTAACATATGCTACAGGCACATTCATGGGTATGACCTCCCCTTCGCCTTTGGCAGCTGTATGGACAATACTGCATGATGATTTCTTGTCAGTGCAAAAGCAGGGCTCTCAAGAGACCTATAGTGAGTGCCATGAGACCTCCAAAAGACAAAAATGGGATGCCACTGCTCCTGCGGTGTACCTGCCAGAAAAACTGTCCTTTCTATGATCTTGTTAAGATGTGGAGGTACACACTCTGATAACCTACGAACATTTATAAGCAAATTGTATTCAAGAAGTGATTACTGTGATTAAAGACATGAAAAACATTGACAGAGAAAGGTGAAACACCAACTTTTTCCTTTTTGATACTGAGCTATCCTTCCAGGAGAAAGGTTATGGGTTCCTTGACTTGCTTGAATGAGAGTTTAATGAATAAAACACTTGATTCTTTCCTAAATCAAGTTATCCTATTGAGATTGTAGGTGGGGATTCGGAGCTGTCAGCTTATGGCATGCACTTGCTTTGGAAAAAAAAAAGGGCTCTTTTTCTGGGACCCTCTCCCCTTCAGCTCTGCACAGCTTGGCCTAATGCCTCACTTTAACAGCTATCTCTGTAAGAGCTCAGGGAGCACCTAACAGCTCGTTGTTTTGATGTTGCCAGCACATGCTAAATTACTTTTTTTCTAGTTTGAATAACCCAATTGTGAATGATGCTCAGCTTAGGCAAGAAAGCAAGGCAAAATAATTTTTTTTCTCTAGGGAAGACTAAGAGAAACCAGAGGTTAAAATTTCTGTTGCCCTACATATAAGGTTAACAGCCACCAAATTCTTATTTGGCCTCACACTTAAGGCACCAAATGCTAGAACATAATATTCAGCTTGCAAACTTCATTTTTTACAGGCTGGAAAGACTAACAAAAACTGTGGCATTTTTAGTACAGCTGGCTCAACACCTTACTACCAGGTAACTGCTGACTACAATATGTAAGCAGTTCTGAATATCTTGGTGCCAACATCCATTTGGGATCCACAAACTGCGTATTCTGCCACAGGAACCTGACAGACTAGCTCAAGAATTTTTGATGTGCTGACAGACTTACCATGCTAAAATGACCAGCACAGGAATTTTCTTTTCAAGATAGTTCTTGCTTCCAGGATTTTTTTTTGTTTGTTTTTACACATTTTATTAAACATTCAATGAAAAGATCATGCCTTAGGAAGAAAATTGAGCTCCTAATATAGTTGCTGATCCTAATATATATAAAATGACATATTTACTGTTGACCTTGTTGTCTGTAGTTTGATGGTAGAAGTAGCTCATTCCTTCCCAAATCAAGGGCCAATAAAGAGGCACAAATTTCAGAGCAAAAGCACCAGCAGAGAGCTTTGATTAAAATGTGGTTGTCTTTAGAAACCTGTAATTCAGACTTTAAAATAATTTTTAAGCTCTTCATATGATGTCTTAGGACTAAGTCACATAAAATGAGAAAAAATATTCATAGGTTGACAAGAATACTGGTGATCTGTTAGATACTTAAAAAGAAAATGACATTAAAGGCTGACTTCTAAAAATGAACCTAGAATTGATGCCATATTATAGTCTGGACTATAAATCCTTCTGTATAGAAAGTTGTGAGATATACAGAAACTTAAGGATACACCCATATGAGGAGAAGTACAAGATACTGAGTTCATATGATTTGTTACCAGGGAAATTGTTTAAAAGCTGGAATTTTCAGCTTTCATTTTAGATTTCAATCTCTTCTATGGAAAAATGCACATAGAGAAATAATAAGCATCTCTAAACTAAAAAGAGCTTATAGATCACCTGCTAAAAGTTCTTTATAAATACCTTACCCTGCACAGAAATCTCTACAAACTGCTCCTGCAGACAGGCAAAATTAGATCTGAGCATGTCTCCTATTACACTAAGTATTAAAACTTAAAGGGAAATTAGTTGTGCTCTGCCCCGTCCCCAGTAGAAGGTTCATTAGGTACACTGGGACACTCTGCCCTCCGGTATGAACAATTGTATTTTATTGGGCAAGAACCCAGTCTCCCTCTTTTGCCTAGCAGAATCCAGACGTAGGATTCAGCAATAATTTTAAGCAAGAACAGATGTGTTGGAGCACAGTAAAGTTTCCCTTTCCAGAGTAACAGCAGCAAAAGCATTTTTAACAGTAGTAGATGCTATTTTTCTAGTTTGTTGGGAGGTGTTAAGCTAGCTGCTTGTCAATCTCATAATTTTGCAGTTTGTAGAAGCTAGTCCTGTAATTCTTCTGACAGAATTGTCCTCTGATTTTTTTAAGATAAGAAATTATGTCAACTGAGTGAAAAGAAACTCCAAAGTTACAACAGCTACCCCATGTATTCTGGAAAAAGAGGCTTTTCTGCAGAACAATCTTTGGAAAACTAATGTCTGCAGCTGAGGGGGAATGCAGAAATTAGAAATTAATTTAGAACTATAGTAAGGGATTTCCTTTACAACATCTGTTTTTTAATCCATTTTTTTCTTTTCTGCTAGGAACAGCTAATACTCTCAAGTATTTTCCTGTCAATGTTAAAAAGATCTTAAGAGTTAGGGGTTCCTTTTCAGTGAAAGAAGATGACACTAACAAAACTACAAGATCAAGATAATTTACCTTATCAAGGCAAAATCTGTCTTTATTTAATGCTCTGGCTTGTAGAATTAGTTTGACACTTCTAAAAATTACCTTCAATCTGAGATCCACATGTACATATAAATTCCAACAGCACAACGCAAAAGAATAATCTCCTTCCCTTTGATAATTTATAGTCTATGTAAATAGTTAAAATGGTTTTAAAGTTTTTCCATTATTCAAATGCAACTGTGATTCATTCTGACTAATCATCACTTGTGTTTCCCTTTAAGAAAAAAACCAGACAGACCATTTTTTAATTTGATACAGTAAATATCCTAGTAATATGTGATCACCAACAAGGAAGATCAGGGTCTAACAGAAAATTTTTTTGACATAAAAACAAATTTTCTTAACCTAGACTGAAGACTTAATATATCATAACAAATTCCTATAGGCAACCTTTGAATAAAACTCAAGGTTTAACTAATTTTATACTATATTTTCCATGTTGCTGTCCATAATAAAGAACAAATCACTAAAAAACTCCACTCAGTATTAGCAACCACACACACCTCCACAAAACTTTAAACTTAGGTTCAACGCTAATCAAAATGTCTCTTGGAGATGCCCTTCTAGCTATAAAAGACAGATAGATGTAGGACAGATTACCAAAGATGCTTCTGAAAAAGGCGTTGGATTTCATCATGTGAAGGGAGAGTCCATACAGGAATTGTAACTGCCATTCCTAAAAATGGTTTCCTATAAGGCATGAACCATATACAATTTAACAAATTCCCCTGATTCTGAAGCCAGACTAATTGTAGAAAAAAACCCTGTACTTAGATTTATATCTGTCTTCATGGGTAAGAGATTTCTGTAAGAGAAGATCCCTATATAAACCATTTTGTCTGTGAACTAAGCCTATGTGTTAAGCAGTCCACATAATCACTGTACAAAGTGAGTAACACAATGTCAAGAATTAAAGAGATAGCCCAGCAATTAGGAGTGTGCACTACCAAATTCTTTTCATGAGGCAGGTTATTTTTATTCTTTCCTTATGAGTAAGCACTATCTGCCCTTTGGAACAACTCATCAAGGATATCTGCAGAACATTCTGAAAACAAAAACATTTAAAATTTATGTTCTTCCTGATTTAAACTGATGTATCTGACTAAGGAACAAGGTAATTTGGTTTATTTATCTAAACCAATCCTATCTTGCTCAATAATGGGAATAACATTGTCCACAATTGATTAGGACTCCCTTCCTGAAAATCATTATATAAGAAAAACTATCCAGAGAAAGTTATTTGCCATCTCTTCTGTAAGCTTTCCATCAGTTCAATACTGCACAGGCTTTTTCCAATTCATGTTTGGCTCCGAGTATAAGACAATCATTTTAACCAACATCCACTGAAATAATTTCCTTGAAGACAAAGATTATTCAAAAAAGTACATACAGCGAGTCTCCCTTTGTCAAATTAGATTCCCTTTTTAAATCACAGGGAATGTAACATTAAAATGAAAGCAACTTTACTTCTAATATGCATAATCCCTATCTTACACATGGGGTGACTTAAACTTTTGCTTATGTGTATTTCTGTAAAAATAATTTAATTTTGAAAGTGCATTTAAAATACATGACTACTTTGAGCATTAAAAAAAAATAATTATCAGAACAGTCCAGCAGAGTAAGAATTCAGAGGGATAAAGTGCTTAGGTTGAGGAAAAGAATAATAGTGAATACAGACATTGCACTCCCTTAGGTCAAAATTGGTATTAACTATCTTCTGGTCTTCACTAAATATACTTGAAATACTAAATAGCAGCTAAGATTTTTTTCCCCTAACATCAACATAAATTTGTTGAAACAAAGCATGTGGTTGTGTTTTCTTCTTTTGGATTGTTTTTCGGTTACATTGTCAAAAAACCCAAACACATAACTACAAATATGAAAATTTGGTTTTAACCTGAAAATACAGACATTTTATTTAGTGACAGTCCTTAAACATAATTTTATCACTGTTATCATCAGTAAATCCAAGCAGCAGTGTAACATAGTTACAACCATAGAATTTCTGTTGTAGAACAGCATTGCAGATGGAAACATCTCACAGTGCTGTCAAATGAAGCATTTTTTATTATCCCAAGTCTGCCAGTTTTAACTAATGACAGCATCTTAAGTCTTCTAATAGATATTTACTGAAATATAATTTTGATTGCCTAGTAATATCATCACCCCATCTTTTAAAAGATAGAAAGCATGAGCTGACACCATAATTTTAAGTTTAGGAGCAATCACAATGTCCTTCCTCTTTGACAAGAAAAAGGAAATCTTCATATAAAGGGATCAAGTAGCTTCCCAAACAATAGTACCCTCTTTGGTCCATCAGGAAAACTGAACCAAGGAATGCAATTTTATGTAACTGCTTTAACTGTTAGCCTGAGTCTTGGTGTATTTCCTCTTAAAAAGCTCTTCAGTAAACAGGATAATGAAAAACCATGCAACAGGATCACGACAGCTCTACCAGAAGAAACGAACCCAACCCTTCACCTGCTGGCAAGATGTCTTACCAAATTTACGGTGGCCAGAGATCCATAACCTAATCTTCACCTACATTCCTGCAAGCACATTTTAACCTATCTATGCATGTCTAATACATTGCTTGATATTGAAAAAGGGAAAATCGATAAAGAGGATAGTTAAAGGACTTAGATGTTAGATTTCAGCTGCAGTCTTCAGTCTGGTCTGTGTAGCAAGAATGGAACTGTTCTCGTACAAATGTATTTCATACAATTTGTTTAGCTACTTGAAATCATTTATTAAACATCTTTTCTTAATATATCCTAGTGACAGGTTACAAATACAACTGCAGCCCCCACCAAAATAGTTTAAAAAAGCAAAAGAGCATGACAGGAGACAACGCTGGGTGACACAGCAAGTGCTTTTTTGGACAGGACATCTTGCAGTGTGACTGCAGAAGGAATTATCCCTGTGACTGAAACAGTGTGCATTAGGAACAATTAATGGAAAAGGTAATTGTCAGTGAATGTTGGCAAATCAGACTGAAGCAGAGTTCAACAACATTCTTTTGCAGAAACAGAAAGAAGCTTTGGCTGCAAGAAACAACCCTGCCAAATCTAGAGCAATTTCTTGTTTTGCTGTATCTGCTCTACACAAGCAATTTGTTTCCAAATCCTCTTAACAACAGGAAAAGGAGACATGACGAAGCAGTATGAAGTTGGCAGGCCACAGGCTGCTTCTCTAAACAAAAAGAGCATGAAGACAGAAAAAGAAAAAAAAAAAAAAAAGGGGGGGGTTTGGTCATTTCAGAAACCACATCTCGCACAGACATTCCACTGAAGCAACTGTTATTTAAGTGACCCAGCTGAATATAGCATCTCTTGTTAGTATCATCCAAACATTATTTTTTCTTCCTATTGTAAGAGGTATCACCCCACAGTTTTAATAACACGGCTTATGACTGGGAAGTACTCTAACAGGAATTATGGAGGACTACCGAGAGCAGAAGTGTAGGAACTAGAAGACAACCAGGGCAGGCAAAGAGATAAAATAGATGTTCTGCTTGCAGGTAGGGGAAGGAGTAGATAAAATGCCTTCTTTTTCTCTCAGTTTTCCTCCAACTTACACAAAAGACCTTTATTTTCGCACATTGGCTCGCATGTTCACAACTCCAGCATTACAAACCTTTACAATCTGTACATATCACCAGTTCAGGCATTCTGAAGGCAAACTTACCTGAAAGTCTTGATCATCAATTCCAAACCTCTCTCTTAGATTACGGAAAACCATTGGACAATATTCCTTAAATTTGAAATGACTTGGCATGTTTTCTCTGAAAGAATATAAAACCAAATCAACTTCATTCACCTGCATATGTAATAAGTAACTCTGAAGTATTCTGTCTCAATTCTGTTCATACAAAGCAGAGGATAAGGAGATTTACAATCTCTCTTCTAATGCTTGCTTTATTTAAATGAGATTTGGTCTCACAGAGTTCTGTTCTTATTCTGTACAATGCTTAATAAATTTATACATATGTTGTAGCTTGTTAGAGACAAATAACTGGATGAAATAAACACAAACTATATTTTGATAGCTTTGGAACCTGGACTCAAAAGCAGAAAAGAATGCTTTCCCGTTGTCCTAAAATCACTTCAAGAGTGAAATCTTGGATTATACAAGAATTACTATACCATCTGTGACATCAGAAAGTACTAACAGTGCCAAAGCTTCAAGAAAATTTGACTCATTCATTACAGGACTAATTTTACTATCTAATGTTGATTTCAGACTTACACATATAAAAGTTATTTTGACCTTTGTCACAGATCAGAAGACCCAAAGTAACAGAATTCTTCATTTTTCCAAATATATTCTTGAATTAAATTCAGGTTATACGCAAGACTGCATTAACGGTTTTGTATGTCTGTCCATATTATTCATGGAACATTTTATTTTTAAGAAATGCAGACATTACATGAAATTATCTTAATGCTTTTATATGATTGGTATGTGTTTGTATTATAGATTATAAAAAACTGAACATTATTCAGCTTTGATGCACACTAAATTCTCATTCTTGTTCAAACATTTATTGAGTCCATGCACATGAATTTATGTTTTTTGAAAATACCCAAATAAAAGCTTGTATCAGCCATAAATAATCACACCAAGAAAGGATCTCCTTCAATGTGCAAGATACTTGTAAAGCAATAATAAACCATATGGAGGAAAAACACTACCCAGCAGCCCTTGCTATTGCTTTTCAGAACAGCACAGATGGTTACGTTTATCACAGGATTAACTTAATCATCAAAACTTCAGTCCCATGAACTGAAAAATAACAGAATTCACATTACTTCATAAAAATACCACTGCCACTACCCACTTCTACAAAGAGTTGTTACTTGTACTTACTTGTTGAAAAGGTGATTGTCCACCTTTATCTTTGAGTATGCTTTGAAATCGTCTGGCATCAACATAACAGGGATTTGAACATGGCTCAGTTCATTGATCTAGAGAAAACAGAACATATTTAGCTGATGGTGTTTTTGTAAAGGCACTGCGTGTCTTAATTACAGAAGTATTATCTGGTCTGCTATTGCCTCTGCATATGTCCTGTGAGTAAACATAAGTAAAAAGAATGCAAAAGGTTTATTCTTTCCAGATGAAATGCAATCACAAGATTGACACTTTGGAAAAGAAGAAACAGCATTCCATATACATATACACACACACACAGTAGTTTCAGGGAAAAAAAAAAAAAAAAAAAAGTGCTACAAGGCACACCTGGGTGTACTTTTTATTGAAGGTCAATGAAGATGCCAGCAAAATGGTCTATAATCCCAACCCATTGTTCATCCCAACTCAGTTCAATCAACTGAGCTATGCTTTCCAAAGTTAATTGAAATTCTGTATTTCAAATTACTATTCACCTTTGCAGCTTATGAAGCAGTCTTACATGTCTGTGTCTTGAACTACTTACAGAAAATACAGCAAAATTTTGCTTACATGTGAAAGATGAATGAATACGCTTTGAGCTTGATAAGCAGGTTTGTTTCTTACACTAGTGCAGAACTCAACTCAGGTTTTGCAAGTCACAGCATTTCTTTGTTCAAGTCAGACAAACTGTTTAAATAGTCACATTTTTGCTTAGAAATAGATGGACAAGTTCTAAGGTCTTTATTTTGTTATATTTATTGGGACCATTACACTTTCTAGCTTTGAAATAAATGTCAGTCTTCTCAAGATTAGGATTTTTCACATATATTTGAAATTCACTTCTGACCACACCTTTATGATAAAATATAGACAACTTTACTGTTACCTAGTTTGTAGGCTTATTTTTATTATTGCATCTATTAGTCTACCCTTACTTTAGTAAATTTTAACTAAAACATGAAAAGCATAAGACAAAGAATTGTTAGCTTACACTGGTGCTTTCAAATCATGAATGAGATTTTCCATTTTACAACAACAGTCACTAAATACCCATGACATACATTTTACCTATGTTCTTGCAGTGCTCTGCACCCTGGTCATGCATCTCTATTCATCCGGTCAAATCTCTTTGCTCCTGCAAAGCACACTTTGCTTCAGCAGTTTTCTACAGGGTTTAGAGGGAAAACCCAGTCTATATGAATACAAATGCACACTAGGGGTGGATATAGCAACACAGGGGTGCTCCTCTGCTCTCAGCACTGCTTATCCAATATTGTTTTCCAACTAGGAAGCTGTTAGTTGCCTGTAAATGCTATCCTGCTTAAGAAGGGCTTTTGGAGTAACCTTTACAGAAGCAGCTATAGGTTATAAATATTGGAGGAAAAAAAAAAAAAAAAAGGTCCTCACTGCAAGGATGACCTTTTGCAGAACCAAAGTTAAACAAAACAAGAAAACAGTAAGAAGCATTTTAGTTCTTGAACAGAGAAAAGAAACCAATGTAAGCAGGCAGGTCAGGTGGCCTCATCACTTTTTCAGTACTTTCAAGTCCCAGTAATGTTCCTTGCCATGTCTCATTTTCATTATTCAGATCCCGCAGCCGACATGAAAACAGATAAAATCTGTTGAATTTACTTTACAGAATGCTTCTTCAGAAAGCCCTGAAACCCTCTAGATAGAGGCATGGCAGTTATACAGCGGAGCACAGGAAGGAAATTGAAAGATGTTTGGGATGGGCCAAATGTGCTCTGCTCCTTGGAGCTGTAGGGAAAATGCCCTTTCCTCCTTCCAAAGAGAGAAAAAGAAGAAACTCCAGTGAATTTTTGAAAAAGCAGCTGTGTAAACCTAATAAATCATGCTGACACCTCATTAAATATGACATAAAATAACAAAACATTGATCGAAAATCACTATGTCTAACATACATGCTCTTTACTACAGTTGATATTGCTGTACATCAGTCTCACCCTGAAACCATGGGGCAGGTTCACGAGTCTGCAGAACTAGCCTAGTTATTGTACAAATAAAACTAGGGACAAGTAAGTGTATTACGCAGAGATATGAAACTTTATATTTGCTTATACAGAATTACCTACACTTCTAGAGTGCCAGATCATACAACAAATTCTGTGCTTGACAGAGGGATAACAAAGACCCATATGCATGTACATTCCAGCAAAAAATGATCCCTAGAACACATTCTGTTGAATACTGTCAATAATGCTGGATTCACACATCTTCAATTACCTACAATAACAGCAAGTTCGCTTGCAAATTTCCATTTTAGATTATCAAATTGCATTGATCAAATTTTCACATGCATTTGCTTTCTTAATTTGCTGATGTAAAGTTTCTCTGGATACGTCTATAGATTTTCTTTCATGCTGCGAATATTTAAATTTGTGCTACAATGGCACAGTTCTAATTGTACCTGTAAGCCTTACAGATGCTATCTACATATTAGAATAACACAGCCAAACGTGCTTGTATTTGCATACTATAGAGATTCTTTTATTCTAAGCAAAAATTTTCTAAGCAAAATTTCCAAAATACTTCTCCTAGGAAGCTCCTTACAAGATGTGAATGTACACTCCCCCAACCCCCTTAATCAGGCAAAAAAAAAAAAAAAAAAAAAGCAGACTAACAGAAGGTTTGGGGTTTCTTTTTTTGGTTTTGTGGGTTTTTGTTGGGGGTGGTAGCTTTTTTAAAGGGGCACTGGTTTCTGGATTGTGGGAGCCTTTGTGGATTGGTGGGGATGTTTTGGTTTGCTTGGGTTTTTTTTAGATTCATCCAACTCTGAGGTCTGTACAAGTAATTCCTCTAATATTTAGGGAATTCCTCTCTAGCAGAAGAGGAAATAAAGCAGGTGATGAACACAATAGAAATCACCTTTGGTATGGCACACCAGCTGAGTAATGGCATGTCCCAGCAGCACAAGCCATTAATTTAAACCTTTCAAGTATAAGATCTGGTTCTTTGTGCAACAGTACATTTTTCACATAGATGTGATGAGGCCAGATTGCAAAGTGCACGTAAGACAGAAAGGAATACCCGTGTCATTAGATCTTTGTGGAAACTGGAACCACATTGTGGGTGGGAGGGAGGAAGAAGAAACAATATCCAAAACTCCCCCACAAACAGCTCTCAAAAAGCTAAAAGAAAAGAGAAAGGTCAGAGGGATCAATTCTCTACTTTGCCATCACCATGTAAAGAAACAGTCACATCTGAAAGACACTAAATATGAAACATAAACAAGACATTTTGAGCCTTCCAACTAATCTCAGATGAAATTTTGCTTTTTCTGTGTTTGAAAGTCAAGCATGACAGAAGATTTTAAGATTTGGGCATGTGATACCTTTGCCAAGTATTATGTGCATCTCTTCACATTACCTTTTAAATACAGCTAGCTCCTTTAGCAATAGCAAATCAAACGTGACTGTGAGGATGAAAGGTCTGTATTCCCAATTACAACAGAAACTATATTACAATAGCTGTAGCGGTAACATAAGAAATACCCATTTTCTCCTAAGGAGTGCTTCTGAATGTAACAAAATCATAAGCAAGAAATAGTTTCCCACAAGAGATAATCACGATGCATAAACAAAGCAGAAAGAGCTCAGTGGACCGAAGACTGACTTGTTGCTGAAGACTCGGGATCAAACATTCATTTAGAGTTATTTCTAAGACAACCCACATTTATAGCATCTCTACAACAAATGCATGTGCATCATACCACAGAAGTTCTTTCAGTCCTGTCCTGCAACTTACATCCTTTAACTTCCCTGATTTGTTGTTGCCAATGCAAAACTTTGCTGCAGTCCTATTTGAAATGGACAATGCTTACTGTATCTTTGAGGAATTTAAATCCCATGTAATAGCCTTAGAGAATGGATTATTTTAAATATGAATGGCTAAGATTTTAGTTGCTCAGTAACCATGCATATTATGTATAAATACCTCATGTCTATTAATAACATTCATAAACTCATGCACACAAGATATTAGTGACCCAGAAACCTCCCTTTTAAGTAATTTAGTCAAATACCTTCTGCTATATTGATATAAAACCAGGTGGTTATGCGAGAAGGAGGCATCCCCCACAACTGACAAGCTTTAAGGAAGAACAATTTTAAACACAGGTGTTGCCCCTTTAAACACATGGTACAAAAAACTGGCTATAGGGGTCTGCTCAGAGCTGTGGCTCAGTCGTGGCAGGTGGGAGCGGGCCAAAGCAAAAGGCGGCTTTCAGGCAAAACCGAACTGATTGTAACTCATTTTGCTCCTGCAGGTTTAGGATTGAATTCACACTGTCAGGAAAACAGAGGTTGTAATTAAACTGCAAATAAGGGAATAATAAAAGCCTACTGGACATTGAATAAATAGTAAGACTCAGCTGGTAATGATTCTGAAATTAGCACACAGAGAGGTGTTCCCACAAAGCCATCTTACACTGGTGACATTTCAAATAAGCTTCTCTAATTTATATGATTTGAAATCAAGCAATGAATATATCATAAATTGTTAGGCATTATTAATGGCCCTTATTTAATTCAGATACATTCACCCTAAACACCGCATTACTAGGGCAATGCATAATTAAACATTAGGTTTCATCCTGTCAGAACATAAGCAGCAATAAATTGCTTGTATGCAAAGCAGACAATGAGATATTTAAGCAGCATATAATAAAGGCAATTTACAGCATATACTGCATGTTTAACTAGAGAAGCCAGAACAATGATCCTGTTTCTCCAACAGATACAAGCTGATGCCTATCACTACAATGCTGCAGCAAGAAACCCATGTAACACATTACAGCTGGTATTACTCATTAGAAACCCCCAAACAAAACAGGGTACAAAAAAATCAAAGCAGCCATGTACATCAATGTCCAAAATTTCATCCCAAGCACATAACACATCACAAATCACATGCACACTACTTAGCAATGCCTAGTGGTTCCTTTTGAAACTCTCCTCCTATTTAAAGCCTTCATTCCATACATAGTTTCTTGTTATTTAATGTCTTAGCTGTAATATACAGCATAGATAGTTCCCTTCAAATTTAACATATCTACCAGCCAGACTCATTGGCGGAACCTATGGCGGGATGAGGTGTTTTCACACTGAACAGCTTGATAAAACATCTTAATTGCAGTTACAGCTCTTGGCAGTTTCACACACAGGACAATCCCTGCTCCTCTGGATGCTGGATGTGGCTGGGGTAGCAGAAGTGCCGCTCTCTTTTCAGCTGTTTAACTCCTAACTCTGAACTGAAAGCTAATTCACAGCAGTCTGATCTGCAGAGACAAACAAGCTGCAACTGGTTTGTTACTCTGAGAGAACTTCAAGTTCATTTTTCACAAAATTTGGGCTTTTTTAAATGCCGATTTTCTGAAGTGGGAGTGGAAGAGACTTAGGAAGAAAGAAATTGTTGAAGTCTAAAAATAGAATTGAACTTTTAACACCACCAGCAATTCTGAGATTTTTATGTTCATGGTTTACTTTCTGCATCTCAGTTTCTTCTTTGGCAAGGAAACTTGCACAGAACTCTGAAAAGGAAAAAAATATCACAGTACTGTTCATTCAGACATAGTCACCATTTTGACAGGGCCACAAACTTCTTCAAAGACTCAGTTAAATCATTTACTGGTAGGTTAATGCTTGCAAAAGCAAGCCTATTGGCTTCTAATGGACTACTCTTAACAAAACAAGGCTCAGAACAAGAATGCAAGGGAGTAAAACTGTTTGCAGTATAAAAATCTCACATTTAGGAGGTTATTACCCTTGATTCTTCCAAGACCACCTTGATAACTGAACATTCTACAGGTCTTAACAGAGCACTCTCATTACTAGAGCACAATCATCTAGAAGATAAAGTTTCTTGATCATATTCATGCTATTCTGTAAAATTTCCACATACCCCCCACCCCCCAAAAAAAGCCACTTCCAAAGCTCTTCCTATTTTGCAAGGAGTAGGGGTTTAGGTTAAAGCACAACGGCCCAGGTGGTGACAGGCAGAACTATAGGCAGGCATTTACATCCTCTCCTTCCCAGATGTGGAACACGCCACAGTATCGCCACCAGGACAGTAAATGCCTTGTGCTGAAGTATAAACTGAAAGTGAAGTGATTATTTTACAGCTCTTTGAAATCTACCTTGAAGGGTCTGAAAAGGGTGGATGAGGTCAGCAACTAATCAATTTTGTGGAAGACATTTGCCTGTTACAGGGCAAAACCATCATTTGATAAATGTCATTTGACAGTTTAAATTACACTCAAAGCCATTCTTGCAAGAGAAATAAAAGGTTAAGCTAAGTTCTGCTGTAGAGAAATAAATCAGTTCAGCAAGATACTCCTTAATTTGTTTTAAATGAGGTTTTCATCGTTTCAATCGCACAAAAATTCATCTCTTAACCCCGCTCCCCTAAAAGTACAAGGTAAAAAATATCTGCCCAGCTTTTTTTTTTTTTTTTTTTTTTAACTACACAGAGTCATAGGAGTTTGAACAGCATAGGAGACTTCTCCCATAAGTAATTTCTGGTTATGTATTCAGAAACAAGTCCTGAAATTAAAGCAATTACATGACTAAGAAAAAGACAGGATAAAGTATTTAATTTTCTCCGAGTCTTTAGGATCATTTTAATTTAAGATATATGGCGGAAAAAAAAAACAACCAACCAACAAACCAACATAAAAGCCCACCTAGCTACTAGGGTAAGAGGTGTTGAAGTTTTACATATCTCAAAACATCTACCAGTAATTACTACAGCAGCTTCATGTTTTTACAGTTCAGGTGATACCTGTCATTAGATTGTTGGCTTTCAATGAAGTTCAATAATCTAATGTGAGAAAAGTAGGCTCAATTGAACCAAATGTTTTTCAAATTGCCTTAATGCAGAAAGACATACTTTTCCCAAAGTACTAACCACAGAATACCTGAAATACTTTGCAAAAATACAAAATATACTTAATGGATTTAGAAATTCTGAGGAATGAATACATCAATTACAGCCTAATTACTCTATCAAAAAAGTACAAGAATTTTCTGAAGTCTTACAGTCTGCCTTTGAATTAAAAAAAAAAACCACAAACCCAAAATTCATAGGAAACCCCAGATGTTTTCATGAGACTTTTTAGTTGCTGTTTTCAACAGTACAAGGATATCTCTGGGGAGGGAACGTCTGTAGTACATGCATCCACGTGGAAAACAGGATATTGTGACATACCCGATAAAGCCCTGAACAGGATATTGTGACATATCAGATACAGTCTCAAAACAGAGCAAGAAAAATGGTTTTGAAGAGCATTAATTTCTTGGTGTTTGTTTTAAAATTTGGAGTATCAGGGCTCAAAGCACAAATGGAAGGATTTTGTAGCTTGGTTATTACTCCTGTTGAGAGTTTGGAGCGACAGTGTTTAAAGAACCTACAACAAAAGCATCAAAATCATATTCCTTTTACAAATGTTTTGATGCAAGTTTTTAATTCTTTCAAGTCTCTTGGATATTTGCACAGTCTAGAAAATCCAGAACATCTGCTGTATACTGTCAGACAAGTGTAAAGCCACATTTCTACAGATTTGTTTAAACTTCCTGTGAATCTGCTTACACCTTTCAGCAAGTGCAAAAATTAACACTACATAATGTGCCAAATAATCAAAGACCAAATATAAATTAAGCAGCTCAGATATAATGCCTATCATGATACACCCCCCCCCATTCTCCTAAAAAGTTAGGACAAATGCAATAGCATGTAGAAAGATACTTATGCACATTAATGAAATGGAAAATAGAGTAATAGAAATGTGATTGACTTTGTAGTGGAGATTTCTGACATGCAAAACAGTTTGAGTAGCAAATGGTATACAAAAATCAAGTGCAGTCTCAGTCCAAAAGGAAATTGTAAAGCAATAAAAGTCCTTCAGATTTGGATACGTTGTGATGCACACATACTGATGAGCTCATCACTGTTTGCTAATATAATGGTTAGGAAGAAAACAAGACAAGGCATACAGCTCAGACAACAATTTGAAAGCTACTAGCTAGTGGACTTACCACAAAACTGATGTAACAAAAATATATTTTTTGAGCAGAAGTATCTCAAATCATCTTTTTTAAACTTCAGTTTGTGTGCTGGGAAGTTGATGCATTTTAATACAATATTTCATAGCAATAGGTATCTTCAGTTATTGTTTGAAATATTGATTTAAAAGATATGTCACAAGGTCTGATAGCAATCTGGTCTATATTTTTCTAATTAAGGAACAGAATGGCTTATCTGGCAACAGATAAACTTCAAGTTCACTTCTCTTTGCCCCAAAATCTTCACAAGAGAATACCCAAAAAAGGAGTATGCTAGGAGACACCAAGTATTTATTTACAACATAGGGAAAGGTTTAACAGACTTAAAGGAGTCTATTAATGCTTATTTCTTATAACAGCTTTTAATATCCTATTTTTCAAATATAACTTCTCCGAACAGGAAAATTGAGTCCATGCAGTTAAATACAAAATTCCAATAAGCAGTTGAACAAATATGGAGATACTGTAGCCTTACCTGAATGCTGTAACTGCAAAATTGAATTAAATAGAAACAAATTCTCTCTTCAACAGAATAAGGCAAAGAATAATGGAAAAACAAACCTAAGGAACCATTTCACATACAACACATGCAACTCAGCTGCTTAATAAAGAAGGCGGCTTTATTAAGCATTCTGCCTAAGAATGACAGACTGGGATGGCCACAGAATAAATGTCACAAAGCGACAATTTAAGGCATCCGATGGGCTTCATTATTGTTCGGAAGCAATAACAAATGTAGCAAAGCCAATGTTTTGGTTATTTCTCATTGGCATAACAAAGGTAATGTATTTCAAATTATTATTGTTATTTAAGGAGAAGGAAGACCAACTTGTGACTAGGCTTTTTGGTAACACAGTTTAATGTGCTGTCATATATTTCCCAACTTCACAAATGTTTCTAATTCAGAAATGGTTGATGTGTGAAAAGATGACATTAAAACATGATTCCTTCTGGCCATTTCTGACTATGGATTAGGTGAAGGCTGAAGCCATGAGGCAATTTTCTGAAAACAGAAGCAGTACCATTTGCATTATATAAATCTAATCTATGAAGTTAATTACCTGAACATGAGTGGCACCAGAAGCAAGACATGAAGGTCATACTACAAATATTTAACTGTTCTGTGAAGTGGCACGGCAGTTCTTGTTAACATGGACCTTAAAGAGTAATCTGAGAGTACAAGATACAGAGCTTGCTCTGCCAGCGCACATTAGTTTTCAGCTAAACCATCTTTTTTTTAACTCTCAACCTATAATCTCCAGGAGAAGTAGTAATTTTCTGTGCAGCACCATGCAAAATATTGTACTAGAAGTACAAACAGAAAAGTATTGCATTACTTTAGTTCCAAGAAATCCCTTCATATATCTCCCTAACGCATCTTGGTTGCACTGTACTCCTTTTGCATTTATCATGCAATTTTTTACTTCGAAGTAGTGTAATGCCTGAGGTCTGGCTAACAGGCCTGTAGTCACCTGGGAGGTTTACCAGTCTTCCAGATTTTATCAGGATGCCACGCAGACATTTTTTGCTGCACGAAGCCACTGTATGGGATCTGTTTATGAAAATGCTGTCAGAGCAAAGGCAGAAGCTGATGCCAGCCAGGACAGTACGACAGCTGCTGGGAGGAGATACGAAAGGCCCTAAGTCCTGAGGAAATCAAGAAAAGCCTGAGCTGGGTAGCAACCTCAGAACAGACATTTGAATTGAGTGCTGAAACACTTTCCTGTCCACCTCTTCTGTGGTTATTGTGGCAGGAATCCCTACTTGTTCTCCCATATTTAGTTTCTAAACATGCATTACTCTCCCTTTCTCACAGACATTAAAATGCATAAAAATGCATTTTAAATCCATTCATACATATACTCTGCAGCTTCGGGCTACTGAAGCACTGAGTTTATATGGCAGTTTGGTGTTTGGAAAAGAACAATATCCTGGTGTATTTACAATAAACCAGGTTCTGCTTCTGCTCTGGATATCCTTTTTCCACACAAAATCCCCATTTATTTTGGCAGTAATGCTATATACAAAATTTCATGAATTTATTTTCATTACTTATCAGATATCAACTACTTAGCTATAACAACTGCAAAGTTCATTTTGCTGTAGGCAGAGTATTTAAATTACTGCCTGGTATTTCATAACCCCTGAAAGCCTTCCTGGCCTTGCGGAAGAGGGGTGCGAGGGGAGGGTGCAGTGTAGCTGATGGAGCCTCATCGACTCTCAGGTTCCATCAACCTCCTAGTCCAATTAAACTGGGAGTTGAAATGATTATAAAACTGAAGGTAAACAACTTTTTTTATCCCCTGATGCAAAATAAAATACAATTTGTTAAAAGCAACATAATATAATTGCATGACCTTTTTCCTCAGTTTACAGGTCAGACTTTTGTTACCGGAGGATTTCATGAGCTTAGGGGGACAATAGGACATTTTCAATAGGCAAGAGGACATAAATCCGCTTTCTATTTATATTTGTCATAGTCCATAAATAAAAAGCAACTCCAGTGGTTTTAGTGCCATTAATCTGAACATGCACCAGCATCACGGTGCCTCTGAAGGGAGATCAAACAGAAATTACCAAACTTTGTCATTCAGTCAGTATGATGACAACAAAACACTTACTGTAAGGGTAAAGACAAAAATGAACTGTAAAAATAAGAAATTTCCCATAGTGTTTCTACTATGCTATCGATGGTAACCATTGTTCAGAATCCAGTCAAAAAGTGTTCTCCATGATTGGGTGGTGGATGCCAGTATTTGATCAGCTGCCACTCATTTCCTCTCCTGGTCTCCAAAATCACATTTCCAAGAGTCAGAGACCAGAACTATCCCACAGAAATTCTCTCTCATCATTGATGTTTGAGTCAGGTTATGTACTGCTGATGAAAAGTATAAGAAAGAAAATCTAGCTTTTTGATTATTTCCATACTTGAAAATCCAAATTAAAAAAGTAACAGATTTAATGTATCCTTTAGGCAAGAACTTCATATAAATACTACTTTACACACACACTTAAATTAAAAAAAAAAAGCAGCCCTGAGCTACATAAAAGCATTTTCAGCCATTAACGCTAATCTTAATATAGGAAATTTTCCAATGCAAATTAAAAAAAATATAAAATTAATAGTTCTGAATAACATACCGACAGTGAGTGCAACTTTGCATTTTTGGAGAGCTGCAGCCACATAGTATCAAACCGAGCAGTATTTTTGGGACCGGAGGCATGAGCAGACAGCCTGCGCAGCACAAGGGCCAGTTGACTGGGCTCACAGCTGCTTTGCATCACTGCACCAGCACAGGCGACCTGGAATGTGCACCCTTACACCCTCTACATTCCTCTGCACACACTCATTTTTCCATTTTCAGTCTAAGAAGTATTTCTCTGAAAACCAGTGTTAAAAAGGAAACACTGCCCTTAGTTTTAATTTGAATATAAACCAAAAGAACTGAAAAAAAGAGGTTTGGTTTGTTTGCTTTCTTTCCAAAGAGAAGCTCACAGTAAAAGCTATTGCTGTTTTTCTCAAGGAGACCGAGACCAAAAGCTGCCATACCTTCTAAAATGCACTGTAATATGAGAAGTAACAGTAACCTGCAGACCTCCTGCACACAAGACAGCCATTAATTTCTAGTGTTAATTAATTTCTACAATGGCAGAAAAGTGGAGCAGATGAAGGTTAAGGTGGTGGCCCTCAAGCCACGAGGAGTCAGGGAAGCACCTGCACATCAAGTTAAGGAACACGCTTGCTGTTTTTCCACCATCAGGAAAGATAGTTTTAACCCATCCTAGTTTGTTTACCCACTGCCAAGTTTGTAAGCTCAGGCCTTTTTTCTTGCACTTGACCTTCCCCATTATTTATGGAAGCATTTATGGTTTTATACAACTTCTGACTGAAAAAGCAAAGTTAATACTGGGGTATTTTTCAGTAAATCTAGAAGAGCCACCTCTACCTAGTTACAAGGAAGGACTCAAGAGGAAAACAGGTTCAGTGAGCCTGAAAACAGGTGTTTTCAGAAAAATATATAAAGGCACATGCTTCAAACAAGTCAGCACTGCTAACATCACCCCCAGAAGCAGCACTTCTGACCTTCCCCATCTTTCCTTTTGCACCACCTTTTTTCCTCTTCTGACCTACATATGATGCATGTTGATCATGTGATGAACCAAAGCTAAAACCCAAATCAAGCCTGCCAAAAAGGCTTTTTGCTCATTTAGATCATTTGCCAATCCTGCTCGCTATGAGGTTGCAGGAGAATAGAGGCAGCAGAGAAATGCTTCCTTCTGCGGTTCTTTAGCTTAAAAGGTTTGGACTATGAGCTAAAACCCCTCAAGGCAGAATGCTGCATGAAGTCCTAGATGTGATTATTACAAGGTGAATAAAGATTCATCCAAAAACGTGGTTTTGAAATTTAAACTTTGAAGTTTTAACTTCAATACTTTGTAAAAGGTATCATAAAATGACAAATAACAGTAACCTGCACCCTGCACTAATGACTGAACATCCTACACACAAAACATTTTTGACATTTGTTTTTGCTGCCAACATCTTAAGTACTTAAAATAAAAAAAAAAACAACCTCCAAGTTTGCTGAACTGCAAAACCAGGTTTGGGTAAGTAACTTGTTTTTCAGGTGCAGGCAGAGTATTTTCTTCATTTCTGCTAACAGGGTTGAAGAGATAGGTCGCTCAGAGTTGAAAAACCAATTGGGAGTCAAAAACACAAAAAGACTTGTTTTCTTTTTCTGGTCCCCTCAAAAAAATGTTATGGAAGATGAGATCTAGTTTTGAAATCTTAAGGCATGTTTGTGAGTTGAACTGGTTATGGTCTTCAGATAATACTTCCTTTGTTTTAAAAAAACAAAATAGAATTATGATGTCAAGTATAAAACTTGGTTTGATTAACTTATTTTCCATTTGTGTATCCAGGATATTTAAGCTTGTTTTATTTAACTTAGGAAAAAGAATGCTGGTTTAGTGCATTGCTTTGCAATTTATCAAATGGAGCTTGACAAAGAGGATTTAAAAAAGGATTTCTCTGTTAAAAAACAAACTCTTGCCTGCCAGTCCACTGTCAAGAATCTTCAGATGGACACACAGTAGACCTTCCTACTTAGAAAGAGGATACTCATTTCATTAAATACAAACAGAATTAAAATTAGTTACATAGTAACAAAAATCAGTTACCTATCAATTTAGAGCTTAATTTAAATTAATGCATTTAAAATTCACTGTAGTCTTCCACCTCAGCTCAACAGGTTCACTGAAGGAGAGCCTTGTCTGACATGTTTGTGTCTTATGCTACCTGTTGAAGTCTCAGTGGATGAGATTTCTCTCAATTTCCAAGTAAACAGAATTTTATCTATTCACAGCAAGAATATGCACAACTGCTAAGTAGTGAAGAAAACAAAATAATCTGGAATGCTTGGCTAAGAAGTGCCATGCCTAAGCCTCAACAAGACTGAGAAAGTATACATCCTTGAAAAGAAAAGCAATTTGATTTCTTTTCAAGTCTTAAAATATTGTCATTCTCTAATTCAAGTCTGTGAGACAAATTTTCAGTATTTACACGTTTTCCCCAGGTAAATTTACTGTCTCAATATAAAAGAAAACTCATACCAAGTTTTGCATTATTCATCAAACGCGAAACAGATGTATCCCATCTCAGATACCCAGATTAAAAAAACCCAACCAAAACGTTTACTCCAGTGACTCTGGAGTAGGCTTGCAGAACTTCAAAGTTTGAAGCGATTAATAAATTCTGAAGTGCACCCTATCTCTGCCTAGGCTTACAGCTGCAGTTATGTACAGACTTCAGATCATCAATAAGCTCCTTATCAGCCAAACTTCCTATCACAGACTCTGAAATTTGAATTCAAACAGCAGTGAAATTAAAAGCTCTGCTGAACTTTCGGTTACGAAGAATATCTTTCCAATGCTCATCTCTGTTTGTCTTCCTTAGACTGAAGACTTCTTTGCAGACTTCGAACA